>JAODUO010000105.1:167500-235000 GCA_025642075.2 Ridgeia piscesae | reverse complement strand
ATACTAGTGTTTATACCGGTGGAAGTTGAATGTCGTCGAGATCGTGACGTCCTACCAGACTTACCCAGAAAGATCCGTTCGTGATCAGGAAAGCTCTTCGGAGAACCTTCTTTGGTATTATTGGTAGGGTACATCCCGTTGACAGGACCATGGTTCCAGTAAACAATGCGATCAAATTATTACGCCAAACTGCGCAGTAACAACCTGACGTGTTCCAGATTTGCGTGGCCGAACGGTCACGCTTGATTGCGTCTTAATCACAACAGCATATATTAAACGAACATGTATTGACATGCAAGTTGCTCGTTTGCTTGATAATGCAGTAAGACTCTTGTTGCCAAAGCTGCTGGATTTGTATTTTAAAGTACAATATTGTTTTCTGTGAGCATTTATAAATGCCCATGGCTACTGGGATAAGAATGTAGAAAATAAAGTCACAGGAAAAAAGTCACGGAACAAATCATGAAAACATCGTAGGAAGTAAAGTCACAGGGAGGAAAAAGACACATACTTTAAATAAATATTATAAAACAGTGATTAACTTAAATATATATTTGTATATAATGTATATTGTATATATACAAATATAGTATTATATTTATATATATTATATATATATATATATATATAATATATATATATATATATATATATATATATATATATATATATATATATATATATATATATATAATACAATAAATACTATATTTTTGTATATTAAAAATAGTGATTAGCATTAATGATATATTTAATGTATTATACATCTAAATTACATCTAACTATAGTCGGGCTTGCGTATGTACGAATGTGTGATAGCTTTCATGTCGGGTGCCAAACATTCGGGGATTAATCTTCGACTCCATGACTAATTTGTACAATTTTGTTCTGCTCAAAATACCCCATACATGAAGATTGACACGTTTTTAGGAAAATATTTATTTCGGTAGATAAAACATCATGTAACCTAACAATAACACGAGTAATGCGAGCGCTTCAAATACTTCGGGAAAACGGCCCATGCTTCATAGATGTTGCAAAACAATGGAGATTGTTTACTCAACTTTAGCTTACGACCAACATTGACGTCGTTGTGGACTTTACAATAAATTTTGCCATTCCTGGTAACTCCGTTCGGTAGTCTGATGTGTTAATATTTTTGACATGCATTACACATCCGTACGTCATGCAGATAGTGTCTGTTGATCTGCAAAGTGTTGTTTAATTGCAAACAGACATTGGAGAATCTTACAGAATCGTATGCCATAATATGTACATTTGAATAATAAAATATCACACTGACACTGTTAATTATGTAATTTATGCGCGGCAGATCAGATCAATTTTTTATTGAGCAAAACCCAAACTGTTGGTGTCACATACTTATAACAATAAGTGTTTATTCTAAAACTAACTTGTACACACATACTCTCCTCGGTGCTTCGTCGTTGGGCTCCGGATGTCGAATCAAAGGGCAAAATAGCATAAAACCGATATGGCAGCAAACGAGGCTTGCGTGCCCTGTAGCGATCAGATTTCCTTTTGCTTCCAGAGCTGCTCTGGAAATTGCCTAACCATTTAATAAAACACGACTATCACTTGTCATGCATTTTATCGTACAACTGTCTATGTGATTGTGCCAATCTGTGTAGAAAGGGAGTTGCACTAGAATGGGACTACTATTACTGCTATTGCTATTGCTATTACTATTACTACTACTACTACTACTACTATTACTACTACTACTACTACTACTACTACTACTACTACTACTACTACTACTACTACTACTGCTACTGCTACTGCTACTACTATACTACTGCTACTGCTATTGCTAATGCTACTGCTACTGCTACTGCTACTGCTACTGCTACTGCTACTGCTACTGCTACTGCTACTGCTACTGCTGCTGCTGCTGCTGCTGCTGCTGCTGCTGCCGCTGCCGCTACCGCTGCCGCTACCGCTGCCGCTGCCGCTGCCGCTACCGCTACCGCTACCGCTACCGCTACCGCTACCGCTACCGCTACCACTATTACTATTACTACTACTACTACTACCACTACCACTACCACTACCACTACCACTACCACTACCACTACCAATACTACTACTACTACTACTACTACTACTACTACTACTACTACTACTACTACTACTACTACTACTACTACTACTACTACTACTACTACTACTACTACTACTACTACTACTACTACTTGCACAACTTAGGGTAATGTTGGTTCAGTGTTGTGTGTGGCAGGTTCACATCCAACAGGTGTTACTTATTCAAACGCTACATGTTGTGTGTACACAGACACACACTGATTCCATTTCATAAGTTCAGCTGCTGTGATATCTCGAAAATGCATCGAACTTTAGTCAAGCATGTGTATGTATAAATGTATACTTGCGGCAATATTAATTCTTACTGCGTAGATGAATTGCATATTGGTCTGGTTGTCACACAATCAGGGATTCATATTCAACCCTAACAAATAGGACGTAAACTCACACGTGGGCTGTAGAAGAAGGCAGATAACATGTTTCTCGCTGGCAGCAGCATGCGATTACCGTCACAGTTATGTCAGATCATGAAGTTAAATACAACAACAATGACTCTTCTTGCGATCAGCGCAGAGTCTGTCGAGGACTGCAGTGGCGATATCAAAGCATGGGAGTTGCAAGAAGTCAAGTGCATACGTAAGGTCCGTGCCCAAGTGCCGGACCGTATGCACAAGATCTGAGAAACATCATGCTACAAAGACTGTTGCTATAGCTAAGATGGAGATATCCATCCGACATGGATTGGTTGTTTGGCTACAAGGCTAGTACTGGAGGAGAGGGAGAGGGAGAAGGAGAGGGAGAGGAGAGAGAGAGAGAGCGAGAGAGAGAGCGATATATATATATATATATAGAGAGAGAGAGAGAGAGCGAGTGCGAGAGCGAGAGCGAGAGCGAGAGCGAGAGCGAGAGCGAGAGCGAGAGAGAGACGTGATTGGCGGAGTTGATGTAATGTGTGTGCACGAAGAGAGACACACAAACATACACACAGACAGACAGACATACTGACAGACAGACAGACAGACAGACAGATAGACAGAGAGAGAGAGAGAGAAAGAAAGAGAGAGACATACAGGCAGAGAGATATACAGCACCTCTCTCTCTCTCTCTCTCTCTCTCTCTCTCTCTCTCTCTCTCTCTCTCTCTCTCTCTCTCTCTCTCTCTCTCTCTCTCTCTCTCTCTCTCTCTCTCTCTCTCTCTCTCTCTCTCTCTCTCTCTCTCTCTCTCTCTCTCTCTCTCTCTCAAAATTGTGAAACCGTGCATATGCATGAAACCGCAAGTATGCATCGTTTTCTCAGTGCGCATGTACCTTGTTTCGTACAAAAGAATGCTGTTGATGAAATGTTTTCACTCAATTTAAAACACGAGCATGCCTTTCTTCATAGGGAGTAGAAATACTTGTGTCAATTAGCAGATGAACATTTACAGCAGCGAAGAGAGCTGAATAAATATAAAACTACATAACAATATGTTTCGGTTGATCTAATGTCTTATTTATTCTAGTGTACATATAAATAACAGCAATCCATATAAATGAAACCGTTTCTATGCATTCTTAAATTCCCTCTAAATTTTGATATAACTTTCCAGATATGCATTAAAACAAATTATAGACCCTAGATTGTCTTGGGAATGGAACAAAGCAATAGGAGGTTATGCTTATGAAATATACACACATACATATACAAACGTACACACACATGCACAACCACATGCATACGCCCACTCGCGCACGCGCACGCGCACGCACACCACACGCGCACGCGCACGCGCACGCGCACGCGCACGCGCACGCGCACGCACACGCACACGCACACGCACACGCACACGCACACGCACACGCACACGCACACGCACACGCACACGCACACGCACACGCACACGCACACGCACACACACACAAGCACACACATGCACAAGCACACCGACTCTACAATGCTATAAAAAAAACAATGGCCATTCAATTGCGTTGCGACGTCGCTTGGGTGTTTAATTGCGGATTTACTGGTCAGAAGTGTTTCCCCCGGTCTTGTTATCGGGAGCCGGGGTCGTGTCACTGTCCTCTGTCACCAACGGAGCAGTGTCATCATCCTGTTCTGCAGGTTCGTCGTCTGGGGTCAGGTCAACTTCCTGTTGAAGTTGATGTTGACTTGTTGAAGTCATATCATCCTCCCTGGCCGTGTCACCTTCCGCCGGACTCATCTGAGTTGGAGTAGTATCATCCTGCCTTGCCGCGTCACCTTCCTCGTGACTCGTCGTAGTCGTCACCTCCGGAGTATCCACCGGAGTCATGTTATCAACCTGAATGACATGACTCTGTCTAGAGGTGGTCGGGCGAGTGTCTTCCAACGGCGCCTGGTCTCCTTCCATCCCGTCCCTTCCCGTCCCCGAGCCTGGGCCGACGCCATTGCCGGCAGGGGTCTGACCGGGCTGGTCGGCGGGAGCCGCCGTGGTCGGCTTCTGCGTCTTCTTCAACGGTTGGTACTTGAGCTTCGGCTTCTTCTGCAGTCGCTGCTCGGCCACGGTCACCGGGGCCGGGCGCGTACGGAAGAAGATGTTCGCCCCGCTCACGAACCCGAACACCTGCGACACACACGACACAATGAGTTGGTGGGTAGGTGGGTGGGTGGGTGGGTGGGTGGGTGGGTGAGTGGGTGGGTGGGTGAGTGAGTGGGTGGGTGGGTGGGTGAAGTGGGTGGGTGGGTGGGTGTGGGTGGGTGGGTGGGTGGGTTGGTGTGGGTGGGTGGGTGGGTTGGTGTGGGTGGGTAGGTGGGTGGGTGTGGGTGGGTAGGTCAATGGGTGGGTGAGAGTGGGTGAGTGGGTTGGTGAGTGGGTGAGTGGGTGAGTGGGTGAGTGGGTGAGTGGGTGAGTGGGTGAGTGGGTGAGTGGGTGAGTGGGTGAGTGAGGGTGAGTGGGTGAGTGAGTGAGTGAGTGGGTGAGTGGGTGAGTGGGTGAGTGGGTGAGTGGGTGAGTGGGTGAGTGGGTGAGTGGGTGAGTGGGTGAGTGGGTGAGTGGGTGAGTGGGTGAGTGACTGAGGGGATGCGCAAGTGTTAGTGTGAGTGTGCGTCTATGTGAGAGAGCGTAAGCGGGAGCGGCGGAGCGGGAGCGGGAGCGGGAGCGGGAGCGGGAGCGGGAGCGGGAGCGCGGAGCCGGAGCCGGAGCCGGAGCCGGAGCCGGAGCCGGAGCCGGAGCGTGTACACACACACACGCACCTGCACGACAGCAATAACGGCGCAGAAGATCCTCAGCACGCTCCAGCGAGTTTTCAAGATGTTCTCCATCTCCGGTCGACAGCCGACCTGCAACAAGTCACGTGTCAACGATGACGTCACATGAGCGGCTTGGCTATTTGTGTGTCGAACATATGTATATGTTATATATATATATATATATATATATATATATATATATATATATATACTAATTCGTACGTAGTCACAAAGTCAGTAAGACTTGATACGGCAAATGAGAATATCGCACGGGCTAAAGTGCGTTGGTTGCACCCACAAAACATGCTACAGAACATTCAATATTTACAAAGATATTCTACTGGCAGTGTCGTTGGTTACTGCCCATTGTTTCCGCGTGTGTTCACTCGTGCGTGACTACCGTCAGACTTACCGTATAAGGTTTAAACTCTGTCACATCGTTATCCGTGACAATTTCGTAACACGACAGATCAGGTTTTGTCTTGTCTGCCGGACTGTCAAAGCCACAACAGTGCAACTGCAACACGACACAGGTCATTGGACAACGACGGCGACGGCGATGGCGACAATAATGATAACGACAACATCGACGATTATCCACACCACTGGGATGATATAGTAAAGTATTTAACTACGTGTTCATCGGTTTCCTCCAATTGCACCCCATTTGGCAGCTTGTCCCAACACTCGACGTCAAGCTCCCAGCTTACTGGGGCTATATCG
The DNA here is from genome assembly GCA_025642075.2 of Ridgeia piscesae. Classification (NCBI taxonomy): domain Eukaryota; kingdom Metazoa; phylum Annelida; class Polychaeta; order Sabellida; family Siboglinidae; genus Ridgeia; species Ridgeia piscesae. The sequence goes on along the minus strand of JAODUO010000105.1, from coordinate 229,007 downwards.
TTTCTAAGACAAGAAACTCTTAAGGAAAATGCATCCTTAAACAAAACGCGACGTAAATTTAATGAGCTTTTTCAAAATACAAGTAGGTCGCATTACTGAGGACATTATTTCCATGACACGTTAGAGCTCCAGTTCACTCAGCTGTATACATGTCAATTTTACATGAGTACCTGCATGGCTATAGACAGTGGCGGAGATGTGTATAAGCAACCTTCGCGCATTAATTGTAGCATTGTAGCTGGATGCTTCCCAGAGAAGTCGAGATGGTGTCTGAGTGAACAGGTCTGTCAGGGAAGTAAAGTGTGAAGCGCTTTGAGCAGTCCTGAGGACTGGATACTGCGCAATATAAGAACTAGCATTTGCCTTTACACTAGTGACAACATCTTTTAGCGCATCATTGTGTTGACAGTTTTCATGTATTCACGATCAAAATTGATTGTAAATCGGGCTTAAGAAATCTCAACGACATTGGTGAAATAGGCCCCAGGTTCTCATTATGCGAGCGTAGCTTTCGAGAATGTTGTCTGCATCTTACCTCGAGCTGGATGAGGGTCTGGATGTCCGCTCCGGCAGTGGTCCACAACGTCCACGCGATGTTTGTCATTGCTAGTGACTGCGAAAACGAGTTTCAATCAGTAACGCGTGTAGGTGTAGTTAATTGGGTTTGTGACAAAACAAATCACGTCTTGTACTGCTAATATCATGTCTATGTATAATCTATGGACGTAAGCGAGCCGACTGTACCAGCATCACTCGTAGTAACAGCGATTAACCAGACTCCGTGAGGTGGCAGCACTTTTCAGCCCCTCAACTCTCTTCTCGGCGTAGCTACGCAGCCGACCGACAGTCTCGTAGCTATGCACAGACTGACACATCAAACGTTGACCCCCACACACACACACACACACACACACACACACACACACACACACACACACACACACACACACACACACACACACACACACACACACACACACACACACACACACACACACACACACACACACACACACACACACACACACACACACACACACACACACACACACACACACACACACACACACACACACACACACACACACACACACACACACACACACACACACACACACACACACACACACACATTGCCGTCCGATAACCCACGAATGTAAACAAACACCAGCCTAATTCACATAATAAATATTATTGTTCACGTAATAAAACTAACACATTTTGGCAATCTGTGGCTGAAGTCCGGCCACGACCCTTGAATTACGAAAATACAAAACTACATCAGTTCATCAACCAAAACAAATATATGAACGCGGTTTAAATATATAAAATACCATTAACATTTTGTATATTTATTAAGATCAAACGATTGCTCATTTGCTAGATTTCGTTGACCTACACTGACGTGTGAATTGTTCTTTTGACTTACCAGTTCATTGCCGGCGAACAAACAGATGATAATTATTATTTCAAACAGGAAGCCGACCGCAACAATGCTTAAGTACTGCAAGAAATGAGAAAAGAAGACATTTAGTTAAGTCTGAAATTCACTTGCTATCCATTGAATACGTTTTTACTGCATGTCACCAAATCAAACGGTCAATTAAGCATCTATTTCGGGATGGAGATTTAAAAAAAGACTCAAAACATTAATGAGTTTTAGTTACTTGTTATTTGGCTTGGCTTAATTCTTTTTTGCACACACGCACACGCACAGGCACAGGCACACGCACAGGCACACGCACACGCACACGCACACGCACACGCACCCGCACACGCACACGCACACGCACACGCACACGCACACGCACACGCACACGCACCCGCACACGCACACGCACCCGCACACGCACCCGCACACGCACACGCACCCGCACACACACACACGCGCGCACGCACGCGTGCGCTCACACACACACACACACACACACACACACACACAACACACACACACACACACACACACACTGTATGCATTTAAATTATTTGTTGATGAAGTATACTTTATGATGTTGTACTATACTTTGTGTGTACAATCACACGGACGTATTCCTTAAGTTTGCTTCAGCTAAACGCAGCCATTGGTGTTCTTGGACTCAGACACTCCTACCTACCCCTAGCATACAGCTCCGGTTAATTCTCATTCCCGCGCAACATCCGACCAACCCTGGAGACAATACAAACACTTCACTCTGTGTGTGTGTGTGTGTGTGTGTGTGTGTGTGTGTGTGTGTGTGTGTGTGTGTGTGTGTGTGTGTGTGTGTGTGTGTGTCGTGTCGTGTGTGTGTGTGGTGTGCGTGTGCGTGTGCGTGTGCGTGTGCGTGTGTGTGTGCGTGTGCGTGTGCGTGTGTGTGTGCTGTGTCTGTGTCTGTGTGTGTGTGTGTGTGTGAGTCTGTGTGTGTACATGTATGTTTCAGTGTGTGCCTGCGTGTATGTTTGCGCGCGTGTACATCTGTGTATGTGTGCGTTGATGGGAGGATATAATTTAAACCGAATAGTTATATTGACAATGCCATTATATGCTTTATTTTCTATATAACATATGAAACTGAAATGTTGTCATACATATTCGACGTGAAAAAACAATGAACTCACCTACGATGTAGGCGACGAGTGTTCCGAAGACAAGTATCCCGGTCACTGCTCGCCGAACCTACAAACAACACCCCCATGTAACAATCGTTAACTGTTTTGCTGTTGTTTTATTGTACTGACAGTGCTCAGCCGTATGCATGCAACGCATTCCGTATATCGTCTACGGTTACGTTTGATGACTGATCATCCCTAGTCGAGATAAAACGATTGATGTTTTGGCGATGACTATATAACGTTTTACCACCCACGAACCCACGCAAACAAACACTCACAAAATGTATACATGTTTGCGCGCGCACACACACATACACACACAAAACGCATGCAAACATGCACACACACACACACAACACACACACACACACACACACACACACACACACACACACACACACACACACACACACACACACACAACACACACACACACACACACACACACACACACACACACACACACACACGAATGCACGTCTACACACAAAACAAAAACCCACAAACACGTACACTCGCGTGCACTCACCTTCGTACAAAATAACATACACACACACAAATACACTGCCACACTGCCACATTGCGAGACACACACACACACACACACACACACACACACACACAGCACGCACGCACGCACGCACGCACGCACGCACGCACGCACGCACGCACACACACACACACACACACACACACACACACACACACACAGTACGCATGTGTGCACGCACACGAGTGCTTACATACATACGAACATACATTTCTACGGACTTGAAACAACAGTGAACAATAGCTTATCGTCGTCCCAGCGGTGATGTACCTGACACCAATACCTCTGTGTAATCTACCATATGTTGTACATATACATACATATATACTCACTGACTCCGTGTTTATGAAGAATGTGGTGTGATAGAAGCGCCACACCTCGGATGCCAGAAACATTGCGCAGAAAACAGACAGGAACTGCAAAAGGATAACAATGATTGACAAACATTTTCTGGGATATATATATATATATATATATATATATATATATATATATATATATATATATATATATATATTATATATGTATGTATGTATGTATATATATATATATATATATATATATATATATATATATATATATATACATATATATATGTATGTATGTATGTATGTATATATATATATATATATATATATATATATATATATATATAACGAAAACATAAATGATCATTAATACATTTTGTATTTAGGATTAAGTATAAGACAAGGCACAAACACATTGATAATAAATGTTTTATGTTCTTCATCAGATTTAAGCCTGTATTTTTGTCCACTGAATATTCTTCGAGCACTGTTCACCTAAAATTATAACTTAAAAAAAGCATCTATGGTTGTCTGCTTAAAGCAATTAGCTTTTCTGCATTGTTCACTTTCAAGTAATTGTTCTGCCTGTTAAACAAACTGAAGGAGTGAACTGTGGCTGATTTGTGAACAAGCCGAAGTTGCGCAGTGCCCGTAGATGTTCAGCTGCCTGCTGAAATGTGAGCGGCACCGGTGCCGGCTGTGATGGCACCTCCTCCTCGTCGTCTCCCCACCCTCGCTGTCATCATATCCAGCACTGTAAGCTGCGTCACGTCGTGTTAATGCCACAATGTCCGTCTCCCACTCCATGCCGGCCCGGTCTGTGATGTGGACCGCGTCATCACAGCTGGTGAACTGGTCGATGGTTATATGTCCCTTCCACTATTGGTCCATTGAAATTTGCTTCAGACATAAATTTGTTTTATAACAGATTTTACAGCCAAGATTTTTCTATTAAATGTGAGTCGCCCCTAGCTGCTGGCCCTTTACCCCTACCAGGTGATGTAGAAATGTCTACAGTGGATGTCACAAATCAATTCAATATGTCTAAGGCTAATAAATCTCCTAGTCCAGACTGCATCCCAGGCCGCTTAGTTGAGTTATGTCCGGCATTTCAGTCCTTGTTTCAACAGTATGTAGATACCGGTGTGATTCCTACCATCTAGAAAACTTCTATAGTGGTAGCCGTCTCCAAAATGCAATCTCCGTCAGAGATAAACCATTTCAGACGTGTGGTCATCATCATGAAATCTTTTGAAATATTGATTCTGTGTCACCTTCTACCACATGTTCAGTCTAAACTTGACCCATATAGGTTCACTTACCGTTCCAGAAGAGGCACTGACGTGTCTAATACCAGAGCCAACTTAGTTTCTCACGGTACCGATTACGAAAATACACTACTCTTTTTTGCTACCACGAATAATGTCGCTAGGCTATACAGGAACTAAAAAAACAGGCATCGCCCCTCTGCACACACATCATTGCTAATATCACACATTTGCTCCGAGACATTGGTGCGGGCCTTTCAGATTAATTGGCGTCTAAAAACGTGGAGGGGGAGGGGGGCAATACAAAGGACAACCGAGACTTGTGTTTATTGTTGCAGAAATAAGTCATACATTTTTACGTCGTTCTCAGCGTCATGAATGTAAAGTTTTACGGAGGAAGCAAGGTCTATAATAATTTGCTATGTGAAAAGACCCGCGTTTTATCAGAGCTCTGGTTTTAGCGGCATGGACAGGAAATCGGTTTTCTCGCGATGCATTATAGGTGGGTGGCAAATCAAACACGTCACCACGAGCACATACGTAATCAAACACGTGCGCGTTCTGACTTTCACGGACCAATCCATTGAACATGACGGGGTAGTTGTGCAAAAAGCCTCACGTTGGTTTAATCAATCACCAGCGCAAAACGTTTCAAACGCTAAGCTAGTCCTATTTCAAGATATGCTAAATTGCATAGAAACGACCAGTTTCGTCTTCAAAAACGTCGTTTTTTGTGTCATATTCAAACTGGAAAAGTCGTTTGGGTTATATCAATTAATTTTGAAACGAATGTTCTCATTGGTCTGTTGAACAGTCTTTCCTTCGAGAACGTTCTGCCGGATGTTCCGATAATTCCTTCTGATTGGCTAGTTAAACAGGAGTTCTATATTATCCAATCAAAACCTTCCACTGAGTGACGTTAAACGTGATCGTTAAGGAAATCAGTTGGGCGCAACTCCTCGAGCTGGAAAGACGTTCAGAAGCTCAAACAGAGAAGCCAACGCGAAAAGAACGTTGGATGTATTGATTGTCGAGCTGAACATTTGCGCTACAGCAAAAGAAGCGGTCGAACGTTAGCGGCAACGCGTGCAAGCCTGAAGACACGATTATGCTCTGTGCGATTGAACACACAATTTCATCGCCGTCTTCCGAGCACCAAGTTGTCGCTGCCAACGTTGCTGCCATGGTTACGATCGCTCTCGGGTAACAAGGTAAGCCTTGTTATATTAAACAGTGCGAATTCAAACACAAGTTGCTTGCAAAATCCATATGCGCTTGCTTTAAAACTTTTTAATTACTCGGATGTTGTTATTGCGTTTTCAGATGTGCGCAGTCGTGAATCGCGTTTCTATTCTCCACTTTCGTCACCGCCACCGCAAATCCGGAATGCCGCATGTCGTCAATATCACAGACGATCCAAATATTTCGGCAGCAATATCGCACATTCACACATCCGCCGGCGCCGCCATGATCGCCGTTCAACTCGAATCGAAACGCGGCATCGCCAAAAACCGTTGCTGTTCTACACGTTCGCTACCGCCACCGCAAATCCAGAATTGCGCGTATGGTCATAATCACAGACGAGCCAAATCTTTCGGCGGCAACATCACACATTCACACATCCGCCGTCGCCGCCATGATTGCCGTTCAACTACCGTCGAAATGCGGCATCGCGAAAGCGCTACATTGGCAACAGACCGAATTCGGCGCCATGACTGCTTCTTTCTAGAGCAGCCGATTTTGCCGCCGCAGCAGCAGCCGGTATCAAGTAACTTCGCATCGTACGTCCTGTCCTTGTCTTGTCTCTTTCTCTGTGGGCCACTACGACGTATTAGTGTCAACGCCCGATTCTATGTTCAGTGTTGTTTAGTTTTGTGACGAGGGTGTTGTTACGGGGGACCGTTGCAATTCCCGGATGAGATCCAGGGTCAATCGCGCACTGTTGATTGGATTTCCCTGTTGTGTATCCAGAACTGGTGCTTGTGGCGGTTTGTGGACGGGACAAATGTTGCTTGTCTGTTCGATTTACGTGTCTGTTATGTGTATGTACTATGTTATGTTCGATTTGCGGAGGAAGTCACCGAAGTCACCATTAACGTCCGAAACGACATTCAAGTGTCACTTCGCAAAAGAACACTTGACATTGTCATTGTGGACGATATGGAACGGAAAGAAATAAAGAAACGACGAACGTTACCATGGTGCCTATAACTGCCTATTACTACTCTTTATTTATATATATGCCTACGCTTCGTTCCATTTAATAAAACGGTGACAAACTTTAATAACGCCTATGTTGTATTTATAATTAAGTTTTTTCTCGGAAAGCTCTTAATCGCAAGTTCCACACTTAGCCTTACATTTACACTGCAACGTCTGTTTGTGGAATAGCTCCCATTCCAACTAGTCCGAAAAACTATCCACAATGTATAGGTCTATAACTGTTGATGATGTCTGTCCAAAATGACTGCTGATCACTGCCGCAGTGTCTAACCACCCACGATTGTATAATCCAAACGACTGACGTCATCGTGATTGTTAACGTAACCACGTGACAAATTACAACGTCTCACGCCAAGAATTCGGGAGCCATAGATGAAACGATGTTTGGAGAATATCATTCACAATAATCTTATTACTGTTCACGCATGCGCACTGGTTTACTCGTCCACCTTTTGGCGCTAGGTTTATTACTTCTATTTATATTCACGAGGGATCCGACCAGGGGGCTGAGTGGCATTTGTCCTTCAGAATTTATCCACGCTGTGATTGCGCAACGTGGTGGGGAAAATCGTACCCAGCTACGAGTACAAATGTACACAGGCACACATACATTTACGTCTCTACACGCGCACGCGCACGCGCACGCGCACGCGCACGCGCACGCGCACGCGCACGCGCACGCACACGCACATGCACACGCAGGCACGTATGCACATACACGTGCGTGCGCATACACATACACATAAACTCTCACGTCAACACATGCACCCAAGCTTGTATATACACAACACGTGCGCGCACATACACGCATACACAGTATTACAAGCACAGTGAAACACGTCACTGACAGTACAGACTAATTACAAAGGTCTAGGGATAACGTAACGGGGGTAGACAAAAAGATTGGGAAATACAGATCGTGCCAGTGAATTAATCATCCTCTTTTAGTGTGTATAAAGGTAAAAAAAGGCAAGTTCTTATATAGCGCAGTATCCGGTCCTCAGGACTGCTCAAAGCACTTTTACACTTTACTTCCCTGACAGACCTGTTCAATCAAATACCGTCTCAACTTCTCTGGGAAGCATCCAGCCATATGCTACAATTACTGCGCGAATGTTGCTAGTACACGTGTCCATCACTGTCTATAGCCAGGTACTCATTTATACAGCTGAGTGAACTGGAGCAAGGTAGAATGAAAAAAAACTTGCCCAAGGTTTTAACACCGCAGCACAGGATTCGAACCCGGGTTTTCTTAGTCGAGGATCCGAAGCTCTACCCCTGAGCGTATATGGGGGTGTGCGTGCGTGCGTGCGTGCGTGCGTGCGTGCGTGCGTGCGTTGCGTGCGTGCGTGCGTGCGTGTGTGTGGTACCTAAAATTGTTTCAGAATGTATGGAAATTGGCGGGTGCGTGTGAGATTGCAAGGGGGCTCGCCCAATCACAATAAATCCTAATTTGGCATCGGTATAAACATGTCATGATGCAACATTACACTGTTGTCTTTCTGGTACAATCGTCAACTGGACGCATATATATTGGTGGACCTGATGTAACTGCTGCATTGTGACATGTGTATGTATATAAATGGTGCGCGTGCTGTGCCACGTTAGCGTTGAGATATACAGTAACAATAGTTTAACTGCAATCCACTTTCTCTAGATCAAACACCAGCAGCCCTTAAAACCAAAATAAGTAGATACACGCGTGCAAAGCTGATTTGAACAAACTAAATTGTTCGGAAACTGACAAAGGTTTGTAGTAGATGCAGCATACACTTACGCACGTCCGTGGTGTGTGCGTGCGTGCGTGCGTGCATGGACACCGTACGTCAGAAGCTACTTATAATATGTATTACATTATAAGCCTATATATTACACATGACCTCGTCTGTCCCGTAACGCAGCATACACGATCCACATATGACCTGATAGGCCTATTCATTATTGACAAGCACACAACCTCTTACGCCGCTACTAGCACCAAACAGGTGGAGTTTATAGTTGTCTACATCGACGAGGCAGCAACGTCTTGCAACACTTACCCAGAAAGACCCGTTCGTGATGAGGAACGCTATTTGGAGAACCTTTCTTGGTACCGTTGGTAGGGTGCATTTGGTTATTGAAACCATGTTTTTAATAAACTGTGCCAAACCGAAATTACGTCAAACTCTGCGAACGGTACGGTAACTTCCTGTGACAGCATTAGCATGCGCCAGTAGTAGTTGGATACGCCAGTAGTAGTTGGACACGACTGACTGCGTCTTAATTACAGCAGAGCATAATTACACGGACATGTATCGACTTGTAAGTAGCTGGTGCGCGTGATTAAGCTAATACGAGTCTTGGCGGCCAAACCACCGGAAAGTATCTGCACTTTATAATAATATTGTTTTTTTTTACCAAGCATTGTTATCAAGTTGTCATTCACATGTATGTGTACACATATCCTCTGGGAAGCGAAGATCATTTATTCAATAACTTTACACCTGGATCACTTCAAGCTTAATACATATTCCTTATTAATGCTTTTCAAAGCAGTCGTTAGGTGGTGTCATGTCAGTGATCTGTATAGCAACATTTACTGCTAGTTCATAATTACTGTTTTGATTGTCCTAAGAGTGCAAAGTAAATACAAGTGCCTAAGGGACACTCTTCTGGGGTTGTTTAAACAGCATTCTTGCTAAACAGGTTGTCGTGAACTGCATTACTTTCGTGGGAGAAATACTGGAACTTATTGGTGTAGTGGTTACACTCTGGATCATGTGCTGGCGGTGTGGTGGTCCTAGACTCGACCAGTCCAGGATTCGTCTAAACGCATATCGGGCATGCGCAATAATCGCTTTTATCTGTTTGACGCGCTCTGGCGTAGTGGCAACGGCATACGTCATGCACGGGCCGAGATTCGACTAAATAACACACGTTCGAATGAGTGAAAATTATTACATAAGTTAATCCATTTTTATTTAAGATGTGCGTGATAACAATATTATTTCAATACTTGATGTATTACTAACGGAAACTACGTTAGTAACAAAGGCGAATCCTGACTCGGTACGAATCTGGGACCGCTACCGTCGCGGTCCCAGATTCGGTCGAATCCTGGACTGGTCGAATCTGGGACCACCACAGCGGCTTGAACTTTGCTCAGATCGAATTAATTCACTGTACGTTGCTCCATGTCACTCAGCCGTATTGATAAATAAGTACCTGGTTATGGAGAGTGGCAGATATTTGTAAATTGATAGTTTTGCACACTAACTGCTGTATTGTTCAAAGCTTCCCAGAGAAGTCAAGGTTGTGATCAGTTCAACAAGTCTGCTCAGAAGTGCGGCGGGCCCGCAACGAAATGGTAGCATATTTCGCGTGTCCATAAGTTTACTTAGTGACACAAATACATGAAATTCCATCCACACTACTATAGGATTACACAGTGAGACGGAACTGATTGTGCGAATAATCAGCTGCATGTATTGTAGTAAAAACAATAACATTGCCAACAATTATAATAAACACTTAAATGTCACCAGGCCGTGTAGTAACAGCAGTAACGAATTCGCAGCAGCCTACTCTATTTCACATCACATTGCTGGTACAACAGTCGTCTAGCCTCTAATTGCAGTCAGTAGGCCTAACCATCATGTACCCTTGTACAAAAATAATGAATTTATCCGAGGGGCCGTCTTTATGGAACTCACTCAGAAATATGGTTTCACCATCATTTTAAAAACTATCCTTTTAGTACTGCGTATACTCCTTGTCCTTACATTTTCAGCAATTCCATCCATCTGTTGATGAATTTTACTTCATACAAGATATGCTTAACATCTTAGCTTTGTTTTGCCACTGAGTTCAGATTTTCTAAGGACCTTGGCATTAAAGAAATTATTTTACTTGGCACTAAAGAAATTATTTTACTATTACAGACTCAGTAAAATATTTTGATAAAATTATCAACTCAAATTCACTACCAATAATAAACTATTATGATCTATTAGACACTTACATACACAGTTATAACCAAACATCTATATAGGCTTGATACGTGACATGTTTTATTAATAACAAAATACAGAAATATAATGAAGAGAAACACAAAAAAAGAACTGGCTTCTTTGATATCCAGTTTGATATGACTTATCAACTCATCGTCATGTTCAAGTCTACAAGAAAATATATTTCAGAATGCACCGCCACCTCACAACATATTCATTACTTAATAACACATTAACATTGTCACGGAGAAAAATAATACACCCTTTTACAATTTACTGCCTAATATTTTCAGTATTTTTAGCCATGCATGCAGGCGTAGACAAATAACTCATTATCAAAGTCCCACTACAGACAAGTAGAATAGCTACACATGTCTCAGTTTGGTTGTCTTTGGCTTGTGGTCCGACTTCTGTTCTGCCTTACGGGAGATGGTCTTGCTGGAGTTGGCAAACTTCTTCGCGTCGCCCCTGCAGCGAGAAACATGGCATTAACATTGTACAAACTACCAGAAATACATGTGTTCTAAAAGGCACCACATGCACATAGATGATGGTTTCCCAAAGACTACATATCTGATTGATGCAATGATGAAACATTTCCTTGGCTTATTGGTGGATGAACGACTTTGTTTGTGTCAATTGCAATAGTTAACTTCTGGTAGGAACACATAAGTGGATAGCACTCTTAACAAATGGAGCATTGCAAAATAAACATTACTTTTCTTCTAAAGGGTTTATTGTTGACTCCTGAAAGTGGTTTATGCAAGGGACAAGTGGCCAAGAAGGAAAACGTTATACAGTTACACATATATTTTCTGGACAAATAGGATTTTATGCCAGTTTGATAAATAAAACGTCCACGTCTACACTGAACAGGCAAAGCATAGCTATGCATAATTTGCTACAGAAAAGTGTCAGAGTGTACATAGAAAAATCGTAATGCAAACAATTCTGTCTCATGGTAGTAAAAGTTGTGATTTGGGACCAAGGCCCATAAAATGTCAAGGAATCTTAGCATTGTGGTATAATCATCTCAAGTAGAAACAAGAGCCCAAAACGATGAATGTTGTTTCCCTTTAAAATGTCAATTATAACATTTAAATGTTTGTCCATCTCCTTCAGTGCTACGTTTTCTTACGAATGTGTCAATGACTTGCCGGGACATCTTGATCTTGTCCCGACATCCCTTCCCTCCCTCCCAGTGGGCTGAACTCTTCCTCGTCATGGAAGATTGGCAGCCTGTGCACAGGCCTTCCATGACAAACGGCTGTAAGACAACAACAGAACTGAGTCACTGCAGGATGAGACAAGATACAGACCACCGAGAGACTTTTGATTGTGACAGTGACATGTAAAATGTCACAGTCTCAACTTCTCTTTCCAGATAGAACTGAGCTACGAGAATTTTTTATTACATTTAAATGTGAGAAAGTGTCATGTCATTATCATTAAATTGTTTGGATGTTATCAATGGATAAATTCTTCAGATATAATTGAATTGTGTTTTTATATTATTAATGGATAAATTCTTCAGATATCATTCAAATTAAAGGTGACACTATTCCCAGTGGACAAACAAATAGCATCAAAACACAACTGTCCATGCACGATTTGTAACATCTGTGGAAAAACCTTTGAACTCAATTCAAGTTGTACCGGTCTGTACCAACAACTTTGGGTACGATGGCCATGCCATGGCCATTTATGCATATGTTAAACGTTGCCGACGTAGAAACCTAATGCATTCTTCTTGTCAGCTAGTGTTTTATGTGCAATAAATGACTAGGCTCTTAATGAACAGTTTTTTTTTTACAATCTTACTGTCTTTATAAATGTCTCCTCTGCCATATATTTCACATTTCCTTAATTTCAATATATTCTGTCATCATAAACAGTATACGAAGTTTACGAACACAGCATGTACTGTTAATGTGCCAATTAAAATAAGCACAGAAAAACCCCAAATGATGGTCAACACACCTGTTCCTTAGCACAGAAGCCACAAATCATGCGGTTGGCAAACTTCATCTCATGGTCCACTTCGTTTTCGTCGTGGCATTTGTCACACGGGTAGGCCTTCCCACAACAGGGGAATCTACCAGATAAACATAGTATGCATTTTACATGTGATTTATTGATAAACAGATCTTGTACTATCATTTGCATTTTCATGTTCCATGTCAATCAGGCATTTGCAACCATATACTTGTTGAACAGAGTGGACAATCCCTGGCTATTTTTGGGGGTTAGGTCAAACAATTTATTTAAATGCTCCCATCATATGTACCAATGGAAAATAGCTACATTGTTTGCATTATTTAAGGTTTGAATAATGAAAAAATATCTGAACTGTCCTGAAAATGGAAAATAATGTATACATAGATCTCGTTAAAAACTACTGTAGATAAAGTTCCCATAAAATAATGTACAAATGAATATTAATTACGTTATGAAATTGCTGTAATTATATAAATTTCATGGAGTGTTGATTATACAGTAGGAGGTTCTTCCTGGTTAACTGGACACTTTGACGCTGCTAACATAAACAACAGGAAAGGTAGGTACCCCCTGGAAACCCCTACTCTCAACGAGACCGCATGTATTCAGCCAGATCCTACCTGAGCCACCTGTAGCTCTTCTTGTAGTGTCTACATGTGCCGTCATCGGGAAGAGGATTGCCAGGCTGGATCGCTGGGTCCCTCACCTTCCTTGGTACCTTCACCTCTATCTTGTGAACATGTTTACTGTCTGTAAAAACACACCAAACATTGTAAAATATATACAAATCACTCATACTAAAACACAAATCACTCATACTAAAACACACGTTATAAGCAAAACAACCTCAATAATGTAAACATCTTTACTGTCTATTACATGGCAAACACTGTATACTAAAATGTATACTAATCTTTCATATTAAAACACAGTTATGTACAAAATCTTACTTTTAAGTATAAGGGAGCCAATGCATGAAATACAAACATACTGTTGAATTAACTGCATAATATATTATAGTACAGTCGCGCCTCGCTATAACGCGAATCGGCTATAACGCGGTCGGTCGTGGACCCCGAATTTCTGCCGCCAGGGGGGAAATGGGCGCTACAGCTAACAATAACGCTGTAATTAACTGTCACTTATTTTTATGAAATCCTCATGTTTGTCTTGTACAGGTGTATCTAGAAACAATTTAATGATATTAAGAAATTTAACACAGAAGTACAACTGCGTTGCTGAGTTCGTTGTTTGTTGTGCCCCTGGCTTCTGCTCTGCCGTCGGCTTCGCGGCACCAATCCAATCGTTTTTCAAACCGATCTATTGTGTAACCAGCGCTTGGTTTGTGTGGTAATTTCTTAAGTGTTTGTTTACAACGTTACCGATTCCTTTGATTGCATTTAATTAACTTTAGGCACAGTAAATTTGGTACAAAGCCCTGTTGTTTGCGCCGATATCAATCACGTTTGTCTCCTGCCAGTTCGCTGTGGCTTCCGCGAACGGGCGCCTTCGCCGGCTTGTAAATGGCAATTAAATTGCTTACGAATCCGGCGGTGATGAAAAATAATTATGGTACTGAAATGGCAGGCTATAGTTATGTTGTTTTCTTCACTACGTATACGAAAAAACATTTACTTGTGCGCAAATATACGAATTCGTCAACTGCGTGTGAACCGCAGTAGCCTCGAACCACCATGAATTGCATTATAAATCGGCACGGTAAATGTGCGATCTAAATTTATATTTTGGGATTGATTAAAAGATGAAATTAAGCCAATAGTGAGCGCAATTAGTATAAGTATTAATATTTGACCGACTTCGGCAACATGTCAGTTCATTTGTGCGTTTCGGCTGCTGAGTTCAAGGTTATTTTAGACCGCGACCGCGTACTGTGTTATCGCTCCGCCTCAGTTCGCGTCGCCAGATGAGGCACGTTGGCTCTGAATTTAATTCAAAACTGTACACCATTCGCAAGATTTACTCAGTTCAACATTCGATAGTGTATATTATTTTAACACATTTACGTTCGTTTCAATGTCAGTTAGTTTTATAAATCATGCATACACCGCGCAACCAGCACATTGGCTTCAGTTGCTGTTGTGGCGTTTTGGGGGTGGTGGCGCCCCTAGCGGAATATAATCTATAACGCGCCTCGTTTACAACGCGGTTCCATTTCGTGGACCCCAACAACCGCGTTATAACGAGGCGTGACTGTACTGGGGTAAAAAAAATCAACAATATGCATACAGCTTCAGCCTACAGCTGTAGTAGTCATTAAGAATTAAATTTACTGCATAACTGGCAAGAAATAAATTCAAATGTCCTAGAGCAAAACTGAGCAATACTCACTTGTTGGTGTATATAAACTATGTGACATTCTGTAGTATTTTTCCGAATTGTCTGCTGTTGAATTATATATTGTAAGGTACAAAGTAGCTGTGTACCTATGCGTTCTGCAGACAGCTGAGTGAAGCGCACAGAATTGATGGCAATGGTCATTTTCTGGTGACAACTGTGGCACCAAAGCTCCTTTGGTGGTCCTGTGATGAGGCCCTGTAGGAAACAAACAAAGATCACAGACCAGACAGAAAAGGAAATGGCCACACCTTGAAAATGGCAACTCAATCAGTCTGTTTGACTGTTCACATCATTGTGGTTGACATCAGTTAATGAAAAGTGCATGAAACATGAGGTGTCACCTCGTCAGCGTGACAACGGTCAGGCATATGGTGTATATGGATTGGACATCCTTCAGAAACTATAGTGACAAAACAGCTATACTTGCATAAGATACAATTCCTTGTAGTCGACCACTAATGATAACAGCTAGGTGTGTGTGTGTGTGTGTGTGTGTGTGTGTGTGTGTGTGTGTGTGTGTGTGTGTGTGTGCGCACGTGTGTACAGGCCTATAAAAAGAATAACAAAAAACTACAGATGTGCACAATCTTTTTGTGCTGCATTCTATATTTCGGCAAAATCAACAAATAATACCACATGTTTGGACCTACCGATGCATGTAGAGCCGAGTGAACATACCTGTATCTTCGACTGCTTGGTGCAGTTGAGGCAGGAGAGGAGGAAGTCACACTCTGGCAGCACCAGGTCAAAGGCGACACAGCCGTCTAGATCAAAGTAGCCGAGGACTGGCGAGAAAGAGTGGACAATGGCTGGACGGAAGGCGACCAGCTGCTGTCTGCTGCACTTGAGACAAGCCACAGAGTTGACCCTGGCCGGCACAGTGGACACTTCAGTGACCGTATGACAGCGATCGCACTGGACAATCACGTTCACTTTCATCGCCGCCAGGGTCGCTATGTTTTCGCCGAGTTGGAGGTTCAGTAGTTTCACCTCGGTGCCGCGTCTCGCTGGGTCAATGAGGGAGTTGACCTCTCCGTTGTCACTCTTGGTCTGGTTGCTGCTGTCATCGCCTGTGGCTCCGTCAGTGTATGTGCTCTCTGTTGTCATCTCACCGCCTGACAGTCCAGTGTTCTCAGGTACATCTCCGCAGGAATCCGACTCCTGTGGTTTCTGTAGTTCTGAGGCAGGCAGGAATTGGAGACCTGCAGCCTGGGCCATCAACTCTCTTTGGTACTGCAGCGAGAAACACACTCACGTTAACAGAACATTGTTATGTACCTATATGATTTTATGAACGATAAAATGATTTCTTTTAAGCCGATATATTAAAAAACAAAAGCTCATTAGTGCAACGAAACAAAGTATTAAGTCACTCATCCCATTTTCTGAGTACTCCTACATGCCTGCACACATTACGTAGTTTAACCAAATTCATACACAACCTTAAAATCAACAAATCTAATCCACAACCGGTTCAATCAACTGGAATTGGTTGTTAGTAGAAATAACCTATAAAATCACATCTAAATTGTTTACCTGCATCAGTCCCTTGGTGAACATGTCTTCTAAGTTTCTGTCGAGCCATCGCAGAAATGGTCGAAACATGAGCTCCACCCGGCCCGACGACTGAAGTGCACACGCCTTCTCCTCCAGCCACACAGTGCTGCCCCCTTCCACCTGTCTGCAATGAGACAACATTATTAATAATCAACCATCTAGTTCTGATGTACTTTTTGTCGTTCAAGTAAATACTAACATTTTCCATGGTGTATTAGTACAACTGTTTCCAACTGGAATATTGTTTATTGACTCTGATTTGTGTTATTTTACTATACAATAATAATAGCATGACTCTAACACTAATATTTTTGGATTTTATTCAGTGACATAATAAAAACACAGGATTAAAGGTTTTTATTGTCACATACCCTGTACACAAAGACAGTTGTCAACATGTATACTATGTCTCAAAGAGAACACTATATCGCCAGTAAACGGTTAATGAAAGTTAGCTTTGTCACATTTTACAAGTACCCATCTTATATTTACCTAATTTATAGTGTGTTAGGTGTCAGTGAATATGAAGAAGATGTGCAAAACCAGAACCATGTTAACCAGATAATCTTTGATGTGATGAAGGGAGCAAGCAAATATGTGCAAGCAATCCTGTGGAAAATTGTATATTTTACTTATTTCAACAAACAATATATAAATAAATTGCAATAAAATACACCAATTTATATAATTGTGCAATAAAGTAGTCTCACGAACATTACGCTTTTTTACTGGTACTTGAAGTATACTATGTGGATTTCTCAAATAACTGACAAACATTTACACAGGAATGAATGTGCTATGCACAGCACATTATTTTATGCCAAAACTGCATTAAAGATGAACTCACTGTCTGACTGGAAGAGGCAGGTTCTGCTCCGGCACCACCAGCTGCATCACCTTAAACACAACACACAGACTCACTCTTAAAACAGCAACAACATTTCAGTCATTTCAACAGATCTACTAAATCATGTTACAGACACTACCCACCAATTCACTATTTATGCATTTCTTAAAACAGCTACATTTTAACAGACCAAGTGCATCACCTTCAAGGTACAAATCATGAATGCGTAGACCTATAAAAAGTATAATAGCAACATCATCGTCTCACTGCATTTCTAATTCAAAATAGTGCATCTTATATCAAGTAATATTAATGGATGGATTAATAATTTACTGTCAAAAACTCAAATGGCATAACAATCGCTTTTAAAGAGATTTTTGTCTAAAATATTATCAATGAGTGGAATAGCAGTATACAGTATGTATGTAAAACTGATAAGATAAATTGTTTTAAACTTTGCTCGGTGTACAGGTCCCATTCATAATATTCTATAGTTCTAAAAATTCAAGTTACATCCATGACATACCTCTTTTGGATATGATGCAGGGAAAGAAACACTCAGATCCAATGCTTTCACGTCATATGGCTGCAAAAGAAAAACTCTCGATATTAAAGCACTGATAATACAACACGTAACACATGATTAATTTGCATTAATTAACACCTGGCTATAAATCAAATACATATTACCTTGTTTCAAATGCATCGACCCACACTATGAAAAAGATGCATCATTAGTGATTTAATTTCATGAATGTATCTCATATCAAGTTTAAAAAAAGTAAAACTGGTTATTAGTAACCTATTTCCTCAAGATACCACTAAAATGTTTGACACATCAAAGCTACTAATGCCATAACATGCTGGTTAAATTAAAATAAATTTTATTTAAGCAAAAATAACAGAACTTGATGAAAAAGTGTGCAATAAAAGCAGGACCTACCCAGTCGGGATCAGTCGGCTGAAAGACGAACTTGTAGCACGTGGTCTCCTCCTGTGTCTCTTCAACGTTTCGATATCGCTTTTTCAGCTGCTGAATTTCCGTTTCTCTCAGCTTCTCAAGGTCGTCGACAGACATCTCATCCAGGGACAGTATGGGGGAGTTCACCTGGTTATTCTGACCATCTGCTGTATTTGACAGATGTCTGAACTGGCAACTGTCACCCTGAGTACATTTGCCAGCTTTGAAGTAGCGACACGTCTTCGTTGCATGACTATTCTGCTTGGCAGTCGATTTATCATCAGGGATGTTCACGTGGGAATTGCGACCATTCAGAAGATTGCTGCCTGCTGATGTTTGGGAGTTTGATGTATGTCTGAACTTGCAATTATCTCCATTAGTACACTTGCCAATTTTGAAGAAGCGACATGCTTTCGTAGGCCGACTACCTAGCTCCTGCTTTCGGGGTGACGTCTGTTTACGTTCTGGGGAGTTCCCATGAGGATTCTGACCATTCAGAAAACTATTGTCTTCTGAAGTCGACGCGTTTGATAGGTGCCTGAACTTACAACTATCTCCTTGCATACACTTGCCAGTTCTGAAGAAGCGACACGTCTTGACAGCATGACTACCTTGCTTCTGCAGATTTGATGTCGGTTTCGGATCAACCTGCTTCCTTGCACTACTGCTGGTCGTCCTGCTTCGTGATGAGGGCGAATTACTGATCTCAATTCTCATCTCTATATCATCATCAGCCAGCATTACTTCAGCATCATGTGAATAGCGACAATGTTCACCAAAGCGACAATGTCCTGTTCGGAGGTAGAACCTGCAGGCAATCAAACCATCATCTGGTGGGAGATAGTCAAGTTCGTCATTCTCGTTGGCAGTGGCAGCCACTGGCCTCAACTCAGCCACATGTAAATTTCTACAGTGCTCACCAAAGCGACAATGTCCTGTTCTTGCAAAGAACTTGCAAACAGAACCACTTGCACCTTGTGGAGAATGAGAATTCTTGACTGTATTCATTTCTTGTGGATAATTATTCTCGTCATCCCCTATTTCTGCTGTGTCGTCGCCTTGCATCCCTTCATCATCATGCAAGTACAGACACTGGTCACCAAATCGACAATGCCCCGATCTAACATAGAACTTGCATGGAACCACAGGAGCCCTAGTCAGTTGTCGTGGGGGAGATTTAGTTTTCTTAGTCTTCATTTGTGTAGTGTCTGCAGCTGGCGAGGCTTCGGAAGCATGCAAATAGTGACACTTGTCTCCAAAACGGCAAGTTCCTGTTTTGACATAGAACTTGCAAGCAGCCACAGGTGTGTTAGCAGCATGCGACGAGGCAGAAACAATTACTCCATTCTTCCTCTCTGCTTCGTCATCAGCGGGCATCATTTCAGCATCATGTGAATTATGACATCGCTCCCCAAAATGGCAATGCCCATTTCTCGCATAGAACTTGCATGCACGAGCACTTGTATCTTGCGACGGGGGAGAATTGACCAATTCTTCGTCCATCATTTCTGCTGTGTCAACTGGTGGCTTGGCTTCAGTATCATGTGAATATCGACACTTCTTGCCAAATCGACATTGGCCTGTTGTAAGATAGAACTTGCATGCAGTCGATGAAACCCGTGGCTGTGGAGAACGAGATTCTTCATCCTTCTCTTCTGCAGTGTTACCAACTGCTATCTCTTCAACATCATGCGAATATCGACATTTTTCCCCAAAATGACAACGCCCCGATCTCATATAGAACTTGCATGGAACCTTGTCACTAATAACACCTCTTCCATCTGCAGCCTTTCCGCTTGCATCACCAGCTCTGGCATATGATTCATCGTCCACCATTTCTTCATCAGTGCTGTAGCCTTGCTCATGATCTTCATCACCCGACATCTGTGGAACCACAACACTTGACAATATTTCATCATGTGCTTCATTATCACTACCAGTTTTACACTGTTCATCTTTGAGATTATCTACTTGCACTGGCTGAATCTCAATGCCCAATGTCAGTTCACCGGAGCTGGATGCAGATGCCATTTCAGGATGATTACTACCAGTATTCTGATTCAACTGCTCCGTTGATATTGCAGCTTCAGTCATTGGTTCAGCTTCAATGTTCACCAATCACTTGTATCAATGCGAATGAGAATAACACCAATATATACTACTCCAGTAACCCAGTTCTTTTTCAAATATCCACAGCTAGTCAAATTTGACCTCAATGGAAATTATAATTCTGGCCAAACACGAGAAATGTATTTAAATGTTAGATGTTTGTTCTGTCATGAAAATTATTTCAAAGGTTTCACAGCAAGAAGATAAGCATCTGTGGCTGTGGCAAGAAAATCTTCCTTTGTCATCGGCGATCGAGGGTGGCCAGCAGGAGTGTATTTCTCAGTTATAGTTGTCAAACTAGCTGCGAGACTGGATGGAGACAAGGTGTGTGCTGTCTGCAGCAGAGCAACAGGGTCTTGCACAAGTGATGATGTCACAGATGTCTTCAGTTCTTGCAATACTGCGTCACAAAGAGAGAATTCCACCTTGCCCTGCCCGTGGAAGTCCAATGCCTTGAACAGCGACTCAGCTTCAGCCAGAAACTCTTCAAGAATCACACACGCCAACACGCCTGCTCGAAACACGTCAAATACAACTACTTCGTGGTCTCTGCAAAGGATCTTCTTCAAAAGTTTCTCGCGTATAGTCTGTCGGAATCCAATGCCAAGTTCAGTGACAAGTTCCATATACAACTTGCCGTCTATGCCTCGAGTCGGCGGGTTTCGACTTTCACCCAAAATCTCGTAAGCCAAAACCACGTTGTTATGGAATGCCGGTTTACTGTGATGTGTCAGGCGTATTTGCTGGCAAGCGCGTGAGACGCTGCCCTTCTGTGCACCAAGATTCTGGAAATAATCTGCGAGAAACCCTATAGGGTCGTCAGGTCTGTTCTCGACGATTTTGGTCAACACGTCCCGTATGTAGCGTGTAGCGTTCGATCGCTCCAAAAATTGCTTGTCAATTGCAACGCCTTCACCGTGTTTGCCACTCCTTTTCTTATCACCGCCAGCTTTTTCCATTCTCAAAACCAAACATCAGTCGCCTACATCTAGACTCTCGTCTGCGTGTTAAACACGTAATGTAACACGTAAATTACATATTTATTACATGGCAACTACCAGTCAGCGCGAAAAACCCAAACGAAGCATCTCGAGTTGGTGAACATCCGGAAAAAACCCAATTTCCGCCAGCTCGCCAGGTCGCGCGATGTGCCTCGCCGACAATCAACAGCGCCTCTGGTGGATAATATTATTATTACAAAACAATTATTTTACACAAACTAACCCAAACTAAACCCAAACTGGTCGATAAATATTTCAGGAATTATTTGATAAACAAGAAATATTTTACACTGCAATAGTTCACGCCTACATATTTTAACCATATCGTCATCGACATGAAACGTCATATAGCGTTTGAGAGATAAACCACCCCTAATACAATATCTAATACCTCTGGATAAACATAAATGTATTGTTAACAAGCAGGCATACACATTCATTGTGTAGTCTTTTTCACAACATAAAACCTGTTTTTATTATTGAAATAATTATATAAGTTGTGAATGAGGTGTCAAGCAAAATCACTAAACAAGAAGAGGAGTAAACGATAAATGTGAGCGTATGCGCAAAATAATACTGCGTCCGAGCTTGTCCCATCTTTACACTAGAACGTCTCCCATAATAACAAATACCGTATATGATATCAAAAATATTCAAAAACGTGTAGTAAACATAGAATGTTTCTGTATTATTCTGAACAAATGCATTATTGTTGTTAGAATTTATAAATTCTCACCACTAATTTTTTATTGACTTTCTAATAAGGATTGAATCCGATTTATATACATCATTAGCGACAAAATGGTGGCAAATATGAGGGGAGCACTCAAATAATAATAAATAGAATAGGAAATTTATTTTTTACGACAATTATGTGGAAACCCGCGTGTAAACTATTACAGAGAAAAACAATTAGTGTATTGTCACACAAGTATGGTGTTTTTTGCATAATAGCGGGATGTGTTTTAGTGTTTGTGTCAGCTTTCCAGTTCGGTGAGGTACGGGTTTATTGACTTATTCTGTGAGGGTGACGTGGATACGCCTACTTCATAAATGTTACAAAAAAATTAATGCATGCGTACCATATGAACCAAGCAGACATTAAATTATGCCTTACTTTCTTACCAAACCATGAAAACAATAGCCTACAGACGCCAAACTTATCAAATATCTTTTTTACCTCCGTATTTTGTTTTATATATATATATATATATATATATATATATATATATACGCCCTTACATACACTAGGTTACAAAATAATAATAATCACATTACTGAAACAAATAAAATTCATAAAACAAACTCATGCAAAATATAGCTTCATCAGTGGCAGCTACATGTAGCTCTGTAATTATCGGAATTATGTCTAGGCATCGATTATTAGCAGTTTCGAGTTAGCTTCTAAAGTTTGGTTACGATTAAAACTGTTTTCAGTTACCCCGAATTGTTGTGAAGCTCATATTTGTAGCGACATATATACTGATGTTATATTATTTGCTGAGCTATGCATACCACCGATGGTTTCAAGTTGCCTTGTGCGAGTTTGTTTTGAGAATTTTATTTGTTGCAGGAATGTATACATTATTTTATTTTTTAACAGTTTGTGTATACATTCATAGTTGGTTTATGCCTGGTGGAAATGGCAACTATAGAAAATACATGCCATTGATAGACACATTTTTCATTTTTAGATAATATGTTGTCAGTGCCTTTCTGTACTGGTCTACATAACTGTGCATTGATGACATTTAAAGTATATTTCCAGTTAGAAAACTCAATCCACAGCTATACCCTTAGAGGTAAAATTAGAAGGCCATACTCTGTTGTTTGTTACATTAAGCCAGGAAGTCCATAATAAAATACCTGTATTGCCATCAGAATCAGACATGTTGCTAATGGCTGCTAGGATTTTGTGAAGAAGTGTGACAACTCAAGTTAGTCTAGAAATTAGTATAGACATGTGCCAGCTTGGAGCTTGACTAAAGAATAGAGGGGAAATTGACCTATAGTGTCGAAACTTGGGCAATTATATTTACTCTATGTTGCCTGTGTCTTTCAGAAGAGAAGCTGTAAACCGTAGCAACTTTCTATATGATGGGGAGGTAAAAGACCGCATGCAGGAAAACAAATTGCATGAATTCACTGAAAAAAACCCAGAAATACAACACATGATTGTGGTTGATTTTGTAGGAAGAGTGAGAGGAAGCACATATAAGATCATCTGTCTAGATTTAACTTTTGTATGCCCTTCCACCTACTATTGTTTCTGCTGCCTTATATTTTGATTTAACATTCTTGTTTTCTGAACACCAGTTTTTCTTAATTTATTGTTTCCTGTTGCTTATAATGGATATATAATCACATTGACAAATTGCAATGTACTGTGGTCTTAGTCTTACATGTAGTGTCCCAAGCATCTCAGAGTGTGATATTCTGTAGATATAGTCATAATGTGCTTCTGTTACCATGTGCTTCGTAAATAAATTTTTGTCCCATTTAAATGTTATTTAAAAAAGTAAATCTTAATATATACAGAAATTATACAGTACAGTATACTAGCATACTTGTGCATAAATAATGCACGCAATATTTTAATTAGTTTTAGTCAAACTACAAATCACCCAACGACCTGTCCGTGGTCGATACAGTACATTGCGACAATGCCCAGTGATTATATCATTCTACTGTCGCATGCTAATCTCTGTTTCTATTTTCTTCTGGTAGGTGGCGCTTGAGTGGAGCAAAGAGAACTATGCTGCCGTGTTTAATTCTTTCAGTGATAATATTGCAGGACAGTCATTTAGAAAAAGGTAAAAAACTGAATTCAGCATATCATTGAAAATGTAACATTTACATCAAAGCAGTAAGTCTTGTATTGTAAACATTGTGTGCAGGACATTAACATCGCCCTGTTGTTGGTAGTATTTTTGTGTGTGTAACAAACTTAACTTTATTAGACCAGCCTATGTTGTGTCAACTGATGATGAAATAAATATTTAAAAAAATAGTTATATTTATGGTTCTTTGCTTATCTGCTGCGATATGCTTTTTCCAATCTGTTAGAGATACATACCAGGAAACAGTGGGTAAATGTAGTGGCCAGAGTGCACTGTTGGGTTGTAACGTTTTGCTTTGCTGTTGCATAATTGGCAGTTAATAGCAGAAATTAAATGACCAACAAGTTGAAAGCTGAAGGCTGTTTTCACCAAACTTAAATATTTGATTTTGCACATTTCTTTGCTTAGTTATCCTTTCCTTGGTGTCTCCTGCCTCTTACTTAGATGTATCATAAAACAACGCAATTGTTTGCATAACACGTTACATTACATTTTGCAGAAATTAAAAATAGACAAAAGGTACTCAACTCAAGATGTGGATTTTTAAACATTTTGAGTAGATATGTTTTACCATTGGCGTGCATTTATAGTTTTACATAGCATCTGTTTTATTGAACTTTTCATGCTCGATTATATTTACTATCACATCAGAAAACAGATTTAATATACTGATCTTTAGATTCTTTAGATACATGATAGTGTGAATAAATAATATCCAAATAATGTTTATGGTCTTCTTCTTACAGGTTATGTCTGCCCGTGCCTATAGATATTGTTTATACGTGGGTCAACGGAACAGACCCAAGATTATTAGCAGATCTACGGCGCTACAAAGTACAGCTTGAACAAGAATTAAGAAATCATACAAGGTTAAGGTTGGTGATATCTTTGACTGCTCTTAAAATCTTTTGTTGCAACAATTCATGATGTAAATTGTTATGTTTGTACCAATTCATCAGCTCGAATGAACTGACCAAAGGCAATTCTTTTTACCTTTAAAAATACTTTAAATTAAGTAATGTATTGCCTTATTTGCTTCTTTCAATATTTGCTGACATTAGTGCTCATGAAAGTTAATATTTAAGTTACGCCATGGACTAAATTCTTAATCTGCAAAGTGTTTCTAGATTTAATCGTGAACACACTTTTATCCAAAATTAATCATTGAAGGTATTATGCAATACATTACATATATTTTAACATTAATGAATCAGATTAGTTTTGGGCTAAACCAGCCACTTAATCTTTTAATTTTGGTGAACCTATCAGTTTTCTAATATACTGACTGATCAGAGATGTGATTTAATTTCTACAGCACTGGCGAATGTACGTTCAGTGACTGTGTCGAAGCGACGATGGTCATCCTGCAGCCAGTGCTGCCACCAGGTGTCACCATTGCAGAATTCATACCCGAGAATGCTATCTTCAGTCAAACTGTGCAGACTTTCAAGATGGAATTTATGATTCGCAACCAGCTCCGTGAGAACGTCACAGTGGTTATGTTTGATTCGGTCACGGACGGCAAGTAGAGCTCTAGCAGCTTGTCATGTTATACTATTTTACATTTTCCTTGGTACATGTATTGGTAAAAATACAATCACACTGTGTGACAGTATTGTACATGAAATCCTGTTTTTAAGACTAAGACAATGGTTCGCACCATGATTGTCAATGTTATTTGACAGTATTATGTATACTCCATATATTAATATGCTAACTTTGGGCATATATATAATATATCTCCTGGTTGCAGAGGTTCATGTGCCTATTTTCTATATCCGTTCATTTCTTTGTGCACTTTTGTTACAAACTACATAACGTTAACATTTATTTCAGTAAATGTGATGAACTTACTGAAAGATATTATTAATATATATATATAAAATTTACTTATTTTGTGTACCAAATTACTATTTTACTAGTGTAATTCCAACCACCACAACAGTACTTCAGCAATGTGTGTTGTATTTGGAGTTGACGATCAGCCTTGGTTTTCAGTTGTGGCTGCCCTGAAGCAACCAAAGCTCCATGTACATAGACAGAACTTTACAATCAAGAAGGCATACTACGTATGTTTACTAGAGCAGGGAGACTGTTGTTTAGCAAATCCCTGGGTTATCTTTTGTTTCTATTCAGTGCAGTTTTGAAGCAATAGACACTTCTAAGATGGCCATACTTGTTTTGAATGGAGTTGTTTCAGTGCTAATTTAAAAGCAATTAAATATCTGTTTCCACTGATTGTTGGAATACATGTAGTAGTATTCCAAATTACTTAAATTAGTGATTTTAGATATCTATGATAACGTTTTATGATTTAGACCCAGTTTAATGTATGAAAAATTACCGGAAAATGTAAGTTTGTTCTTTTGTGAAGAAGTATCACTGATAACACTTGGGCACCATTTTGTCAACCTGAAGCTGTTTTCAACAGCAAAAGAAGTTGTAGACGAACTGTCTAACAATTGGTGTATGCCAACAAATGGAGTGATCTACAGCTGTTGTCTTGATGAAGCATAACATTTGGGCTTCTCTTTTAAGTAGAGTGTTGTGAATAATGATCTATATTTCGGACACAATATGTGTGAGGCTTTGTGTGAAGTACTCTCCTGATTGGATGTTGTACAAGCTTCTGTTATTAGGACTCCTCTGATTGGATGATTTGTGAACCTCTCTTTAACACATCCCGATTGGATAATGACTGAGCCTCTCTGTGACACAGACATCAGACTGGCTCCTGCCAAACAGCAAGACTCTGAAGAACCAGATCCTAGTGACAGGTCTTCCCTCGGGTTACGATGAAGACAAGTTGAAGGCATTGTTTCCAGCAAAACTCATCACTTCACTCACAAAGGTAATGCTCTTTTGCAACTTCCAGAATACACATTTTAGCACCAGGTATAAATAAATTGCTTTTCAGGACTTCAATTCACATACAAGTGCATTGATTATCTCATATTCTACTAACATATATATATATATATATATATATATATATATATATATATTATATATATATATAATATATATATATATATATTATATATATATTGTGTATGTATATAATATATATATATATATATATATATATATATATATATATATAATTATAATAATTAGGCAACTTCTATTGTGCCTAAATCCTTAGAAGCCAAGCTCAGAAAGGCATCATTACAAAAGTGTTGATTGATCTCAAAGTCAATAAACAAATCCAGTTGTCATCAGATTGATTGATACAGCAGGGAGCTATGGTGGTTAGGCAGAGTTGTAAAGGTACGTCTTTAAATGACGGCAGAATTTAGCAATATCTTCAACTGATTTAACACTTGAAGGAAGCATATTCCAAAGAGTAGGCCACCCACAGCAAACGCCCTAGTCCCAACACTAGTATTTACTTTAGGAACAAAAAGTAAATCAGAACTAGGCGATCAAACCTGAACAGGTTTTCTTACAGGAATAAGCAAAGAATGTAAATACGATGGCTGCTTACAGAAAAGATGATCATTTTATGACATTGGACAGGAAGCCAATGCAGACTTTAGAAGTGGCTTAGAATGAGTAAAACGTGGAGATCTAGTCACAACCATTGCTAAGCAATTTTGAACACGTAGTTTTGTGATATCGTTAATAGCAATATTATTAAAACGTGAATTGCAATAGTCTAATATACTAGTGACTAGCGCAGGTGCAAGAATTGTTGCAATAGAAAGAGGCAAATACCAACAAATACGCCGCAAATCACAAATGTGGTAATGACATGTTTGACAAATTTGAGAAATGTGTTCCCTAGAATTTAATTTATCATAAAAAGTACTCCTAAATTCCGAGTTGAAACTGCTGATTAAGTAAGGGTATGAAAAAAACATTCTTAATTCGCTGCTTTTGTATGCCAATAATAAGAAACTCTGTTTTATCAGCATTCAGCTTCAATCTACTCCAGTAAAATGTCATCAAGAAAATTTTGAAGTTGTTGTAAAGAACTATTAGCATCTGTAGTAGATAATGATATATCAATTTGAGTATCATCTGCACCAAGTTGATGGCTCAGTTGATGCCTATTAATAATTGATCTCAATGGAGTACAGCATAAAAAGGTCCCAAAACTGGACCCTGAGGAACATTACACAAACTATTAAGTGGTGATGAAAAATAATCCCCAATCTTAACTCTCTGGTGTCTACCACTACGATAAGATTTAAACCAGCTTAAAGCTACACCAGACACACCAGACACATCATATCACAAAGACAAACAATCCATGAGAATAATATGATTAATAGTATCAAAAACAGCTGATAAATCAAGCAAGGTAAATGCAGTAACTTTACTTACCATTGTGAATATTTAAAGTGATATCATTATGCACTTTTAGGAGAGCAGTCTATATACAGTGTATATTTAAACATACATATATTGTACAACTTTCATGTTTTGAAGACACAATTAATTCAATTTGTTCTGTTTTTAGTATTTATATGTAATCACCAAGATGGAACGTTACTTTTAATTTATTTACTATTACATAATTAATACATACTAACTAGGACACGTAAGTAACTTATAAACTATATAAATGACTATGTGTTTGACAGGTGGAGATACATGATCAGGCGGGAGTGGCTGTGCTCACCTTTGGTGACAGTGATGAGGCTGACAAACTACAGGTACGTTCTTCTTATACCCAAGTACCCACTTCTGGTATTTTATGCATGCACAATGTGGTAATTGCATCTGTATGCACCCACACACATGCACATACAAGCTCTCGCACACATTTGCACACATGCATGCATGCATGCAATGACATGCATGTGTGCACACCCATTTTAAGCAGTTTGAATGGAGACAGCGCTCTATAAAAATGTGATATATTCTGATGCATATAGGCATGTTCTCATGGGTTATATGATACCGTGCTTGTTATTCGGTATATCCTTTTCGGGAGTATGGGTATAAATTACATAAATGGTTGTTTATTTTGTAATAATTGTAAGGTATTTTGTATGTAGGAAGTAAACTATTGATTGATTGTTTGAAATAAGTTGATAAAAATGGCATGCTTGTCATTGACAATGTTTCAGCACATTAACGTGACGATAGCGGAGAAAGCTGTGACACTGACATTAGCCAGTCTTGTGTGGGACCTCAATGACGTAAGTGTGTTGTCATCACCTGTCTCGTAGTGCCATTAGATGGTGTTGTCACAGAAAACGTGATTGTACAGCATGCATGTGTTGTTACAGTACGCATGTGTTGTTACAGTATAAATGTGTTGTTACAGTATATGTGTTGTTACAGTACATGTGTTGTCACAGTACCAGTGTGTTGTTACAGTTCCAATGTGTTGTTACAGTACCAATGTGTTGTTACAGTTCCAATGTGTTGTTACAGTTCCAATGTGTTGTCACAGTACCAATGTGTTGTTACAGTTCCAATGTGTTGTCACAGTACCAATGCGTTGTCACAGTACCAATGCGTTGTCACAGTACCAATGCGTTGTCACAGTACCAATGTTTTGTCACAGTTCCAATGTGTTGTCACAGTACCAATGTGTTGTCACAGTACCAATGTGTTGTCACAGTACCAATGTGTTGTTACAGTACCAATGTGTTGTTACAGTTCCAATGTGTTGTTACAGTTCCAATGTGTTGTTACAGTACCAATGTGTTGTTACAGTTCCAATGTGTTGTTACAGTACCAATGTGTTGTTACAGTACCAATGTGTTGTCACAGTTCCAATGTGTTGTCACAGTACCAATGTGTTGTCACAGTACCAATGTGTTGTTACAGTACCAATGTGTTGTCACAGTACCAATGTGTTGTTACAGTACCAATGTGTTGTTACAGTACCAATATGTTGTTACAGTTCCAATGTGTTGTTACAGTTTTAATGTGTTGTTACAGTACCAATGCGTTGTCACAGTACCAATGTGTTGTTACAGTACCAATGTGTTGTCACAGTACCAATGTGTTGTTACACTTTCAATGTGTTGTTACAGCACCAATGTGTTGTTACAGTTCCAATGTGTTTTTACAGTTCCAATGTGTTGTTACAGTTCCAATGTGTTGTTACAGTTTTAATGTGTTGTTACAGTACCAATGTGTTGTTACAGTTCCAATGTGTTGTCACAGTACCAATGTGTTGTTACAGTACCAATGTGTTGTCACAGTTCCAATGTGTTGTCACAGTACCAATGTGTTGTCACAGTACCAATGTGTTGTTACAGTACCAATGTGTTGTCACAGTACCAATGTGTTGTTACAGTACCAATGTGTTGTTACAGTACCAATATGTTGTTACAGTTCCAATGTGTTGTTACAGTTTTAA
The DNA here is from genome assembly GCA_025642075.2 of Ridgeia piscesae. Lineage (NCBI taxonomy): Eukaryota > Metazoa > Annelida > Polychaeta > Sabellida > Siboglinidae > Ridgeia > Ridgeia piscesae. The sequence goes on along the minus strand of JAODUO010000105.1, from coordinate 198,084 downwards.
TGTGTTGTTACAGTACCAATGTGTTGTTACAGTACCAATGTGTTGTTACAGTACCAATGCGTTGTCACAGTACCAATGTGTTGTTACAGTACCAATGTGTTGTCACAGTACCAATGTGTTGTTACACTTTCAATGTGTTGTTACAGCACCAATGTGTTGTTACAGTTCCAATGTGTTTTTACAGTTCCAATGTGTTGTTACAGTTCCAATGTGTTGTTACAGTTTTAATGTGTTGTTACAGTACCAATGTGTTGTTACAGTACCAATGTGTTGTTACAGTTCCAGTGTGTTGTCACAGTACCAATGTGTTGTTACAGTACCAATGTGTTGTTACAGTTCCAATGTGTTGTTACAGTTTCAATGTGTTGTTACAGTTTTAATGTGTTGTTACAGTACCAATGTGTTGTTACAGTACCAATGTGTTGTTTCAGTACCAATGTGTTGTTACAGTACCAATGTGTTGTCACAGTACCAATGTGTTGTTACAGTTTCAATGTGTTGTTACAGTTTTAATATGTTGTTACAGTTTCAATGTGTTGTCACAGTACCAATGTATTGTTACAGTACCAATGTGTTGTTACAGTTCCAATGTGTTGTTACAGTTCCAATGTGTTGTTACAGTACCAATGTGTTGTTACAGTACCAATGTGTTGTTACAGTTCCAATGTGTTGTTACAGTACCAATGTGTTGTTACAGTACCAATGTGTTGTTACAGTTCCAATGTGTTGTTACAGTACAGTCACAATGAGGACATTGCAGCGAGTAGGTTTGAGGACAATGAGGAGCTGAGGTACTCGCTGCGGTCAGTCGAGAAGTTTGCTCCCTGGGTGAGGCATGTCTTCATAGTGACCAATGGGCAGATCCCGTCCTGGCTCAACCTTGCCTCTCCCAGGGTCACTCTTGTCACACACCAGGTCAGTGCTGCTTGACCAGTGGTATGAGGCTCCAGTGGGCGGCTTTCTCTGTCCACTTGCTGGATCTTTCGTTCATGTCCAATAAACATTATTATGTTTGTTTAAAATGTTTTACGGCTATATGTCCTATGCGCCTGTGGCCTGCCTGCCTGTGGCCTGCCTGCCTGTGGCCTGACTGCCTGTGGCCTGACTGCCCGTGGCCTGCCTGCCTGTGGCCTGACTGCCCGTGGCCTGCCTGCCTGCCTGTGGCCTGCCTGCCTGTGGCCTGACTGCCTGTGGCCTGACTGCCCATGGCCTGACTGCCTGTGGCCTGACTGCCCATGGCCTGACTGCCCATGGCCTGACTGCCCATGGCCTGACTGCCTGTGGCCTGACTGCCCGTGGCCCGCCTGCCTGTGGCCTGACTGCCCGAGGCCTGACTGCCTGTGGCCTGACTGCCTGTGGCCTGACCACCTGTGGCCTGACCGCCTGTGGCCTGACCACCTGTGGCCTGACTGCCTGTGGCCTGACTGCCTGTGGCCTGACCACCTGTGGCCTGACCACCCATGGCCTACCTGCCTGTGGCCTGACAGCCTGTGGCCTGACTGCCTGTGGCCTGACTGTCTGTGGCCTGACCACCTGTGGCCTGACCACCCATGGCCTACCTGCCTGTGGCCTGACCGCCTGTGGCCTGACTGCCTGCTGATATATGTGTCAGTGTATCTAATGTCTTGCAGATCTAACATTTGTTTCAGTGGATGAATGTTCTGCCTGTATTTCACCCAACCGTGCGGCTTTTTGTGTGCAGCCTTCATGGTTTCTCTGCTTATTGACCTATGTGGGTAGTCTATTTATTTGGTTTGATTTTGCCAGTTATCAAAATAAACATTTAAATAGTGTTGTTGTTAATCTTTTTAAATATATATCATTACGTCCAGGTCATTGACATTAGTAAATGTCTTTTTTGTGTTTCTACCATAGGAACTATTCATAAACCAAAGCCATCTGCCCACATTTGGATCTCCTGCAATAGAGAGTCACCTACATCGCATTCCTGGTCTGTCGGACAAGTTTATCTACATGAATGACGATGTGATGTTTGGGAAAGAAGTCTGGCCGGATGATTTCTACACACACGCCAATGGCCAGAAGGTGCTAATCAGCTCTTAACACATCGTCATGTAATAACGAATTCACACTCTGGATCTTTTGATGTTACGGGATGTATTTATTATTTACTAGGAAGTCATAGTGTTGTGTCATGGTTTTGCCACGTATGGTGCCAGTAAATAAATCTAAGTTTTACTAGGCTTTCAAATTTCCTGCATGTTTGGTAAATTACCTTTGCCATGCGTTAGTCCCTTCATGTGTTAACACATGTACCTTAAATCTGCTAACACACTATATGATGTGTTATATGCTTATTACTCGGACAGCGACAGTGTAACCCTTTCGTGTGTTTTGTTGTGTGCCTATATCTCAGGTTGTTAACGTTGCAGGTGTGTATGTAAGTGTGTTGTGTATCTGTGTTAGGTGTATCTGACGTGGCCAGTCCCGAGCTGTCGTGATGGGTGTCCATCAACCTGGATCAAGGACGGCTACTGTGACAAGGCCTGCAACAACTCAGACTGTGACTGGGACGGGGGCGACTGTGAAGGTATGTAACTAAATAAGTCAAACCTGTGAAGGTATGTGACACAACAACTCAGACTGTGAAGGTATGTGACACAACAACTCAGACTGTGAAGGTATGTGACTCAACAACGCACACTCTGAAGATATCAGACTCTATAACTCAAACGGTGAAGGTAGTAACTCAACAACTCAGACTGAATGTAAGTGACTCAACAATTCCAGACTATGAAGGTATGCAACTCAACAACTCAGACTGTGAAGGTATGTGACACAACAACTCAGACTGTGAAGGTATGTGACTCAACAACTCACACTCTGAAGATATCAGACTCTATAACTCAAACGGTGAAGGTAGTGACTCAACAACTCAGACTGAATGTAAGTGACTCAACCATTCCAGACTATGAAGGTATGCAACTCAACAACTCAGACTGTGAAGGTATGTGACACAACAACTCAGACTGTGAAGGTATGTGAGATAACAACTCAGACTGTGAAGGTATGTGACACAACAACTTAGACTGTGAAGGTATGTGAGATAACAACACAGACTGTCTGTGAAGGTATGTGACACAACAACTCAGACTGTGAAGGTATGTGAGATAACAACACAGACTGTCTGTGAAGGTATGTGACTCAACAATTCAGACTGTGAATGTATGTGACACAACAACTCAGACTGTGAAGGTATGTGACACAACAACTCAGACTGTGAAGATATAACTGAAACGGTCAAGGTAGTGACTCAACAACTCAGACTGTAAATGTATGTGACTCAATAACTCAGACTGTTAAGGTATGTGACTCAACGACTCACACTGTGAGGGTATCTGACTCAATAACTCAGACTTTGAAGGATATTGCTGCATCAACGTAGAATTTTTAATAACAGTTCTATCATTTGAGGCAGGTGTCTACTCTGAAATTGAAATAATAATCCACAAAAGACAATAAAGTGGAGTGCCATGCCACACTAAAATCTAACAATTTTGTCAGCAAATAAATTCTGATAGTGCAGCTCTCTGATTATAATAAGACATAGCACAATATTTCTTACAGATCTATCTAGGCCAAAAAAAACTTCAAGAGCTAAGCAAATATTGACAATTTACTATCTTGGATCACCTACCTGACTAAATGCTATTATAAAATGCCCTAGAACAATGACATTCCCATTAAATCCCAAATTTCCACTCACCTTGGGAAATGTTATTTCAGTAAAGGTGGTCCATGGTGTTATTTTATTGTGTATTCATTTAATTTATGATGTGTTATTCTTACCGTTACTAATCTCTATGAACGTAGGTTTTGCATTCTTACGTCCTGCAACCAATTTCTTACAACGCAATCAGTCATCAACCACGATGATATCTAACAGTTGTCGTAAGTGTTTGGATCCTAATGTTTTCAGTTCATTTTATTGTTCTATTGCGAATAAACTATTAACATGTGTCATTTTTGTTTTCTGTTGGCAAATGACATTTAATTGACCTTGTAACTTTTGTGGTGATTTCATTTTATGACTGATCAATATAAATTATGTCAGGTGTGCAACTGATGAGTGGTGATTGTAGCGACTGACGAGATACCCATTTTGTTTAACCCTTTTCTCCTCCACTATCATCACTGTCATTTAACCCTTTAATCATCTACATTTTTCACTTTGTAGTTATATATAGTGATTTTGTTGTGTTATTGTTATATTGTGGTTTTTGTTGTAAAATAGTTGTTACTACCATAATTGATGTGTAAGAACAGTTAAAATTTGGTGATATATGCATGCAAATGTTCAGTGTCATATAAACATGTTACTGGTGCATAGACACTATTTAGTATTCTTTGAATAAACTTAGTTCTCTGTGACAGACGGAACAAATCAGAGGTAGTCTACTTGCTCATATTTTGCAAAAAGTTATCTAACTGAAAATAGTTCCTGGGCCACTCAGATTTTCAATCGATATTGATGTGTTGCCTTAGCTGTGTAGTAGTGTGCCTCTGCAGTAAATGTGTTAACTCAACTGTGTAGTTGTGTGCCACTGCAGTAAATGTGTTAACTCAACTGTGTAGTTGTGTGCCTCTGCAGTAAATGTGTTAACTCAACTGTGTAGTTGTGTGCCACTGCAGTAAATGTGTTAACTCAACTGTGTAGTTGTGTGCCACTGCAGTAAATGTGTTAACTCAACTGTGTAGTAGTGTGCCTCTGCAGTAAATGTGTTAACTCAACTGTGTAGTAGTGTGCCACTGCAGTAAATGTGTTAACTCAACTGTGTAGTAGTTTGCCACTGCAGTAAATGTGTTAACTCAACTGTGTAGTTGTGTGCCACTGCAGTAAATGTGTTAACTCAACTGTGTAGTTGTGTGCCACTGCAGTAAATGTGTTAACTCAACTGTGTAGTTGTGTGCCACTGCAGTAAATGTGTTAACTCAACTGTGTAGTAGTGTGCCTCTGCAGTAAATGTGTTAACTCAACTGTGTAGTTGTGTGCCACTGCAGTAAATGTGTTAACTCTACTGTGTAGTTGTGTGCCACTGCAGTATATGTGTTGATTACACTGTGTAGTTGTGTGCCACTGCAGTAAATGTGTTAACTCAACTGTGTAGTGTGTGCCACTGCAGTAAATGTGTTAACTCAACTGTGTAGTAGTGTGCCACTGCAGTAAATGTGTTAACTCAACTGTGTAGTAGTGTGCCTCTGCAGTAAATGTGTTAACTCAACTGTGTAGTTGTGTGCCACTGCAGTAAATGTGTTAACTCAACTGTGTAGTAGTGTGCCTCTGCAGTAAATGTGTTAACTCAACTGTGTAGTTGTGTGCCACTGCAGTAAATGTGTTAACTCTACTGTGTAGTTGTGTGCCACTGCAGTAGATGTGTTGATTACACTGTGTAGTAGTGTGCCACTGCAGTAGATGTGTTGATTACACTGTGTAGTAGTTTGCCACTGCAGTAGATGTGTTGATTACACTGTGTAGTAGTGTGCCACTGCAGTAGATGTGTTGATTACACTGTGTAGTAGTGTGCCACTGCAGTAGATGTGTTGATTACACTGTGTAGTAGTGTGCCACTGCAGTAGATGTGTTCATTCAGCTGTGTACTTGTGTGCGCTGCAATAGATGTGTTGACTCAGCTGTGTAGTAGTGTGCCATTGCAGCAAATGTGTTGATTCGCTGTATGCCACTGCAGTCGATGTGTTGATTATGTTGTTTAGTTGTGTGCCACTGCAGTCGATGTGTTGATTATGTTGTTTAGTTGTGTGCCACTGCAGTCGATGTGTTGATTATGTTGTTTAGTTGTGTGCCACTGCAGTCGATGTGTTGATTGTGTTGTTTAGTTGTGTGCCACTGCAGTCAATGTGTTGATTATGTTGTTTAGTTGTGTGCCACTGCAGTCAATGTGTTGATTATGTTGTTTAGTTGTGTGCCACTGCCACAGATGTGAGACTGTTTGTGTTTCCCAGGGAAGACAGCAAGCAACATATTTGGTGGTGTTCATCCCAACCTGGGAGACTACTACAGCTACACTGGTGCAGGTAGGGACTGTGTAACAGACATATGAAGGGACCGTCTTTTTGAGTATAACACTGAGTGAGTCTGAGATGACGAGCTGTGATTTTATTATTGTTTTATTACTATTATTTATTTAATGCATTTATTTAATTTATTTGATTGTGTAAATTTTTTTATAACTTGTTTAAAATATATAACTTTATTGTAATTGAGCTACTTATTTTTTATGTGTACAATTATTTTATGTTTGGATAGACTAATATTATTATATTGTATTGTATCTTATTGTAAGTCTGTAGCATGTAGGTACTGTACCCATGATATGTACAGGGACTTTAACTTTACACTGAGTCATGTTACTTTGTATGGATTTCTCTATTGTAGATTGTTGTTGTAGAGTATTATTTGTGCTGTAGAGTTGTGTTTGTGTTGTAGAGTATTATTTGTGCTGTAGAGTGCTGTTTGTGTTGTAGAGTGCTGTTTGTGTTATAGAGTACTGTTTGTGTTGTAGAGTACTGTTTGTGTTGAAGGGTACTGTTTGTGTTGTAGAGTACTGCAGTACTGGCTGTGCCAACAACTGGGTGGCTGACCGATACTGTGACCCAGTCAGTACCACTTCAATCTTCTGGTCAAATCTTCAAAATAACAACAACATAACTTTGTCCAAATATTGAATAGGGAATTTTCCACTGGTGTTGTTAGGAATTTCACAGAACCTTTTATAATTTGTCACAATTTTGTGAGGAGCACTGAAAAGAGCCAACGTCAAAGTAACAGCGGTTTATACAAGTTGACAATTTTGTTTAATATTGAATCGATTCAGAGATCATCCATCAGTCCATAGTATATGTGCCCAGTTAGTCAGTGTCAGTCACAGTGCACTGCCATAACACGTCTCTCTCTCTGTTGTAGTCGTGTAATGTGAAGGCGTGTGGGTTTGACGCGGGTGACTGCGGCTCCAGCAAATTCCATGAGTTGCCAATGTACGCCGTGCACAGAGACACTACTCATTACTCTCTCCCACAGGGTAAGAACTCACTGACACCCCTGAATGGAAGGGGCATCACTGGGGTCAGAATCTCCCACCTGTTTGGGAGACAAACCTCCCACCAATTTTTCATTATTTGCAGTGTGTGCACCTCTCCAGCTCAAACAAATTTTTTGGTTATTTTTTAAATGGTTCTATTTAATGTTACATTATTGAATAAAACGTTAATTAATTGTCCGTCCGTCCGTCCGTCCGACACGTCCGTCTCCGTCCGTCCGTCCGTCCGTCCGTCCGTCCGTCCGTCCGTCCGTCCGTCCGTCCGTCCGTCCGTCCGTCCGTCCGTCCGTCCGTCCGTCCGTCGTCGTCCGTCCGTCCGTCCGTCCGTCCGTCCGTCCGTCCGTCCGTCCGTCCGTCCGTCCGTCCGTCCGTCCGTCCGTCCGTCCGTCCGTCCGTCCGTCCGTCCGTCCGTCCGTCCATCATTATTCCAGTTTATCCTTTGTATGTACAAACCCTAATGCAGAAACAGATTCCAGTAAAACTGTTAGGTGATTTATAACCTGCTGATTGTGTTTCAGGTGACACTGTCGTTTACTTCAACATGACGCGGCTGTTTGGCCACACTGGCCTCATAAACGATTCTTACTATGAAAAGAATGATGTCATTCGTACGGTTGCCATTGCCCAGAAGCTCAAAGTTATGACCCTCCTTCTCTTCCCAAAGTACAATGCAACCACCCTGAAGTTCTTCCTTGAGGGAAAGGACACGAAAGAAAACAGAATTCAGGTACGTAGACATCCTAGACTGTGCTGATAGTGTTGTTATTGGTTGCTTTCTTGTCCTGCAGTCAAGACAAATGATGAAAGTCGGACTTTTTCAATTGTCGTTGCAGTGTCAACTTTGTGATAGTAACTTCCTGCTAATGTTAAATCAGCAGGAGGTATATCTCGGTGACCTGTTGATGACTTGTCAGTTTTATTATACACTGTTTACCGATTATATGAATGTGTAGACTGTGGTTTTGTTACACCTCTTACGCACGATTCTGATTTTGGTTATTATATATTTATTCTAAATAAATGGTTAACATTGTTGTCGTTTGTTGATAGAGAAACGCAACAACCAAAATCATTGAAGAAAAGGCAACACCTTTAAGGGTTGACAAATAGATTACATTGTTACATTATTTGGTGAAATGGGAAAATTTTTTAAAGACACCACTAGAGGAGTGGCTTTTTGCATTATTTTCTTTAATACCAACCTCAAGATTATCAATTATAGATGTCCATTCCATGAACAGACATTGGATAGTTAACATATTAAAAAAATGTACGTACCAGGGTAAGTGTCATGTGTGATGAGCATCTGTCATGGCTGTCATACACAGCACAGATTCCACACAATCTATATTTCCACACACTGGCGTCAAACTAACAACACATCTGCGGAATTAGATATGTAGCATAATGCTAAATACAAAAGTATTATTTACTTTATCCCAGAAGCCTGTATATTTCTGCATATCTCTTATATACACTTATTCACACTTTTGCTGGTAATCGTTTAGTAAAGTAAGTTGTTTCAATGATTTTCGCAAACGACTAAGAACTGTGCACATGTTGTTTGTGCCGTTTACATACACTAATAGAACTAGTTTTAAATATAAAGAATGAATCAGTTGAGAAAGAAGTTTTGTTGTTACACTAAGACTTTAACATCAGGAATATCTAAATGATCTAATGTATTTTCCAGTTCAATTTCACTGTGTCTGTCGATACAAGAAAACTGAACAAAACAGCAACGAATGGCAGCACAGTGGTGCCGCTACTGGAAGACAAAAGTGCCAAAAAACTGTTCTCAACAACTACCAAAAAACCCTTCGAGTTTGAGAACATTCCTCCTGAAAAATTGTAAGTTATAGTTGCATTTAACATTACTATCTGATCACTGTCACAATTAATTGTGTGTTTGTGATTGATTGATTGATTGTGTTGTGTGTGTGTGTGTGTGTGTGTGTGTGTGTGTGTGTGTGTGTGTGTGTGTGTGTGTGTGTGTGTGTGTGTGTGTGTTGTGTGTGTGTGTGTGTGTGTGTGTGTGTGTGTGTGTGTGTGTGTGTGTGTGTGTGTGTGTGTGTGTGTGTGTATGTGAAATCAAGCTTACATAATTTAACTATAGCAAGTAAATCCATCTAAAAATTGTATTTTTTTCACAGAATTTCTGACTACGATTTTATTCAATCTTTATCTCATTTCAGATCAGCCAAGCCAAGGATAGACTCAGAGGAGAACACAAGATTATATCTACTGCTGGACATGCGTGAATATCTCCTTCCCAACGACACAGAGACACAGCTGAATTTACTCATTCAACAGCTGAATAACGGTACAACTCTTGCAATTTGGCATTTGTTAATTATAATCATGTAAAACAGTTAAATTTGATGTAATTAATTACAGTGTTTGCATCACCAACTTTGATGTATGTTGACGTTGATACATTGTCATCTTTTGATAATATACAGGTAGTGAAACAAATTTTTTTTTTAAATAAATAATACTTGAATGAATGCATTAAATAAACACTGCTTGAATGAATAAATACACAATACAGATACAAATGTAACAAAACTTAAATAATTAATGTCTGAACGAATACGTTAAATAAATAATGCGTGAAAGAATAATTACAGAAAATACAGAGATTTAAATACACATCATGTGCATCTGACGAGCAGGTAACATTAATTCACAATCGTTTTTTGCAATGCTAATGAGAGCAGTTCACTGACACTTTCACCTCATCTGTGTTCTGCGGTTCCAGGAGACCTGACAAGGAAGGGCTTTCTCCGTGCCCAGGCTCGGTTGTGGCAGAAGTTTGTGAAACAGTTGAGACAACAAGGGATGGAACCAGTCAGAGCCCCACCAAAGCAAATCCTCTCATTGCCCAGTGCATCAGCAAAGGGAAATATTAGCCTAAAGCATCCCTTGAAGGATTATAAAATTCATTTGGCAGAAGATAATCATAAAAAGACAAACTTTGGGAACAACCGAAGACTGCAAGTTGATCAAAATAACCAGGTCCAAAACCAAGAAAAAAGGGAAATGAAAGATGTTAAACTTGGTGCTGTCGATAGTGAAAAGTTGGGTAGAAAAGGAGGACCCGGCAACATGGACATGGCAGTACCAAAGCAGGGTGGGCAGAATTTGCAAAAGAATGTCATTCGTCAGACAAATGATGGAAAGAATAAATCAGTGGATGGTGGAGGAGTTGCGAAGAGGAGAACTATGCAATTCAAGACTCGAGACCTGAAGGGAATTGAGAGGGAGGAGAAACCTGGCTTCTTACCGTGGGAAAAACAAGGCATCTTTGATTCCCTCCAGAAGGTGGGTTTGTTGAGTCATTCAGTCCAGACTATGTTTGATTTGATGAAATTATAAATTACTTTTAGTATAAAGTATTAATAAAAAAATTAACTACACTATAAGTACAACAATTTACTGTTTACCAAACATCTAAATAACATTCTTTTAAAATGAAGTTCAACAGTTACGGCAAATCAAACTTCGTAATGTAGCTACTTTAAAAAGGAAATTAAAAAAAAAAATTTATGTAGAACATCCAAAAAAGCTACTTAACATAACATGTATATTAAACTAGCTACTATGTACCAATCATTATCATGTGATGAACATATGACACATTTAGGATTAGCACAAATCGAAGTAATTAATAGTAATAAGTAAAACACTTATATAGCGCCATAAAACTAGATAAAATCCATTCTGAGGCGCTGCGATTACATAAATATGTATATATGCAGAATGTTAATAAGTTACATAATAAGAATAATGTAATTTTTTAATAAATGACAAATACATAAAATATGTATAAAAAATAGTAATAAATGATAAATAAGTTGCAGCTAAAGATGATTATTAAAATAAATGGTATGTCGATAATAAACAAGTGAAGATACTGTGTAAAATGAGTGTAAAAACATGTTCACTGACTGTAACTGCGACTGATGTTTGCCTCACAGAAGCGGGATTCTATAGAGAAGCAGAATCTGTATAGTGACACGATGGTGCCACGTCGACGCCTCCTCGACACATACGCCGACTCTCTCCGACACGTCAACCACATCTATAACCTTGCATTCGGGTACACCGCGAGAAAGGTTCCTGCACATATGCCTCATTTCATTGACCGCAATATCATGGCTGAACTACAAGGAAGGTAGGTGGCGCCGTCTGGTGGTGAACTGTTTATAATTGAGGCAAGATGGTCGGTGTAGAATATCCACTGAGTGTTGTTCAGCAAGTAGACTAGATCTCCTATTGAGTGAGGCCATTACATTATTATTTAATACTTAATGCATTTATTCCAAGAAATAACGATGTTGTTGGCCATGGTTACCGTTGTTTTTTGCTTCGTATTTTTTTCTCTCACTACGTTCTCTATCAACGGTCTCCAACTCCTTCTATCTTTTCCTGTTGTTCCCTCTTGTCCTCCCTCTCATTCCAGGTCTCTTAACACTGTCCTCCCATCTCATTCTCAGTCTTCCTTGCCGCCTGTTTCCCTCCAATATCAGCACATCTGATCTCTTCGCCAGTGTTTCATCTCCTATTCATTCCACATGTCTGGCCCATATCAACCTACTCCTCACCAATTTCTTCTTAAAACTTTACTTCACTCCAGCTTCCATCCTCAGTTCGTCCATTCTAATTACAAATAAAAAAGTGGTTTTAAATCCACCTAGCATCAATTCACACGGTGTGAGTAAATGCGAACCTGATGGAACCCACTCTCCCAAATCTTCTCATCAGAGGGGGGTTGTTTATAATGTGCAATGTATGCTTTAGGTTCCCGCTGGAGTGGGACGTGACGTCCTCCCACAAGATCCGCAGCTCAACAGACATGCAATTTGCCTTCTCCTACTTCTACTTCCTGATGGGACAGATCCAGAACGTGTCGGCCAGTGAGGTCTTTCTTGAGATGGACACGGACCACTCGGGGTAACCACAACCTGTTTCGTTGTCAATATATTTCTCAATACCTGTTTGGAGACATCACTTTTGACATATCAGTGTCAATCATCGATATGGAAAATATTGCTTGTGGCTCCAATATTTAGTTATTTTGTTAGAAATTCACTACCTTGGTGCATAATTTGTAAAACGTACAACATTTCGACCCATCAGCTATGAGTCTTGTCATGTACTGTGACCAAGACTCTTCTACGTGCCCGCCATCTACAGCCAAATTATCCCGCCGAAACCTTACCCATCCCATGTGACACCATTTACCAGCATTATGCATACTCAACTCTGGGAAATATAAGTACTCTGTAAATAAGAGAGTAATACTGATATATTAAAATATTCTAATCAGTTTAAAACATGAACAGTATTCTCGGAATGTATGGCAATTATGATATCTTGACTTGTTTCATTTAAACATTTGCACATTATCACGCCACAAGAAGGTGGGTTGACTTCTGAACATCAGCAGTGAATCCTAAACGTCATCAGCTGACTTTTCATGTGACACACCTATGGCAAAATCAGTCTGACATATTGGAAATGCAAATCATGTTTCTTGCGAGGTAAATTAAAAAATAATTGGAAGTAGAACAGGTTAGTTGATGTATTCATCTAGTCACAGAATGTCAGCGAAAAAACATACCTACCGAGACTGCTCATTCTGAAATTCTGTGGAGTCCGTGCACAAAAGCCAGTGACAGAAAGATTTTTGAATGAATCGTAAAAAGAGTACAACACATTTTAGGCAATAGCCTAACACCAGTAGATGATATATCATTAATATGCACAGAAATTGTCCGGGTAAAAGCAGTCATTTACGAAAGACAAAGATCACCCATTGTCCAAATGTTTCAAATTCCTACCAACAGATGGCGACTGCGTGCTTATGCTTATAAAGGGAGAACGAGGTGAATGACGTTTTCATTTAGCAGCCATTAGCTCTTGAAATAACCAGACAGGGACAATTACTAAACTACTTGTGATTTGGGTATATCTTTTTTGTATTCAAATTCCCATAAAGTGTACACCAGATTAATTTGCAAATGCATAATAGACTTATCTTATATGCATGGATTTTAGAGTGAAGTACTGTTACTGGAACTGTGCTACTTCTTACTGCTCATTTGTTAACACAGTCATGTAACTGAGTGAAGTACAAATGCCCTGTAATGTTCATCTTTCACACAGGGCATTGTCAGACCGAGAGATCAGGACGTTGGCCACCCGACTCTTTGATCTACCCCTTGACTTGCAAACACTCACTAAGTTTGAGAGCATCTTCATCAACTGCTCGAAGCATCACGACACAGAGGCAAACATCCCACTGGTATCTGTCAAGGAGGTGTACTACGATAAAAACATGGTATGCTTAATCTATTTATTATCACAAACGGGTATGTAATGTTAGAATATGAGGCATTCTGAAACAAACTGGCGATGCCTCTGATGGATACTGTAACTCTACAATTGTTAATGCCCAATGTGTATTTTAGATTGTTACGAAAGCCACATTTTGACAGATTGTCTGCATGATGCTCTTACATCCCTGATAAAGTGTGTCTTAGGTCTTAGGTGATTATTTCCAAACAGCCCAAACTTGGGCTAACGCAGGAGTTGTTCTTCTCTAGAATTTGTGAGTCCACTACAGGTTACACATTTACCCCCTGTGTGGGATCTTTTACTTCCCCTGGCATAGACACCAGACAGAAGGGACCACCGGCTTTTAGTGTCTCTTCCGAAAGACACAGGCAAATGTGGGGTGAAGAAATTGCCTAAGTTTCGAAACGGCGGTAGGTGGGATTGAACAACCATCCCCCGATTGACAGTCCGGCGCTCTACCGCGCGACCACCGCACCCCACCTAACAGGTCGACCTTCACCTAGATATTATCACATCAACAAAGAATACATTCTCATTATTCTTGATATGGCAGCTTTAATATATTTGCACAGAGTAACTAAGTGTATTCGTATTGTTACTAAACTGTGGAAGTTCATTTTTATTTGACTGGGTCTGATATAAACCTGTCTAATCCTAGTTGACATTTAAAAACATCTTAGCTCACAAGAAAAGCGTCATAGACATTGTGTGATTTACTGGAGGCAGGCAAAATCTAGTCATGTGATGTTTGACCTGTCTGTTGGGGGTCGTGTCAAAGCCAGTCTGTTGTTGCAGCCCCAGGTAACCAGGGTTCTATTCACAAGTTGTGAGCCACTCATTGATTTGGTGAAGACAAAGTTCAGCAGCCGAAACAAATACAAGTAGGTGAACTCATGTCTGTAACTGGCCGAATCCAGTAAAAATAAAATATAAAATTTACTGCTTTAAATTTTAAGTGAGCAAGTAATTTAAGAACTTAAACTAAAATGTAGTACAAAATAAACATTTCGAAAGTTACAATGAAAAGAATTGCTAAATAATCTTCAAAATGCAGTCTTAAAAGTTGAGTTAGCATAGTTATCCAGCAGCAAAAAAATTATTTGTCAACCATCCTGTCTACCTGTCTAATGAGTGAGTTATGTGGAGAGACTAATTAATTAACTGGCACATGTTGTTTCTGTAGGTTCGAGTTGCTGAATGATGACGAAGTTGTCTTCAAGATGCTTCAGAGCAACTCGTCACATATTGTCGGACAACTAGATGATATTCGCAAACATCCAAAGTAGGTTTTTGTTGTAGTACTTTAAAGAGATTTGTGCATTCCATATTCACCAGAATAATCTGCCTGTATTCCACACACTGACATGTTATTCACCTGTTATGATGGGTAATTTCTATCAAGTTACTTCACCGTCCATGCTGTCTGACGTAAAATGAAACGCTAATGACTCGCACAAGACCTCCAAACACACCTTAGATGTTTTGAAATTATATTCTGCAATATTTTCTTTATTTTCAGGAAGTTCATTTGTCTGAATGACAACATTGCCCATGGTTCGAAAGAATCAGCAACAGTGAGTAGTCAGTTGGTATTGTTTCATGTTGTCAACATGTTTGAACATGACATTGAGGTGATACATCTATGAGACTATGACCCATAACTCCAGTTATACAGTGTATGTTCCAAACCTGATCGTTTATGTCGTATAGAATATATGCAAAAACAGAAATAGTTACATAAATCACGCCAAAACCATGTGTCTGGGATACCAGTGTTACTGTTGATGATGTTATGTTGTTGACAATGCCTATTGTAAGATCAAAATGTTGTGTAAAAATTACTGGATAAAACAATTATGATGGTAAATAAAGTACTTAAAATGTTCTTTCAGATGAAGGTAATGTTATTTTTTGGTTCAAAGTGAAGGTTGTGTTGTCTTTGTGGTTCCATGTGAAGACAGTGTTGTCTGTGTGGTTCCAGATGAAGACAGTGTTGTCTTTGTGGTTCCAGGTGAAGCAATGTTGTCTTTGTGGTTCCAGATGAAGAAAGTGTTGTCTTTGTGGTTCCATGTGAAGACAGTGTTGTCTTTGTGGTTCCATGTGAAGGCAGTGTTGTCTTTTTGTGGTTTTAGGTGAAGGCAGTGCTGTCTTTGTGGTTTCAGGTGAAGGCAGTGTTGTATTTGTTGTCCAGATGAAGGCATGGTTGTCTTTGTGGCTTCAGGCGAAGGCAGTGTTGTTTTGTGGTTCCATGGGAAGACAGTGTTGTCTTTGTCGTTTCAGGTGAAGGCAGTGTTGCGTGACTTCTATGAGTCGCTGTTTCCAATCCCTTCAACGTTTGAATTACCGCGTCATTACCGCAACCGCTTCCAATACCTGGACCAAGTCCACGAATGGTGGGTGTTGTTATGTGGTTTAACCTGAAATGTCCAGATATATATATATGAACGTAAACAAGCTTGCATATGTCAAAGAAGCAAAATATTTAGGAATTTTAGGTGTGATAATATGCAATGATCTGAAAGATGACGGAGATATTTTGAGACATCTTCGTAATTTTTATGCTAGGTCTAATAGCATTATCAGAAAAATTCACCACTGTTCCTTGGGAGTTAAACTACGTCTGTTTCATGCATATTACTGTACAACTTATTGTTGCTAATTATGGATTAACTTTGATAAGGGCTCTTATTTAAAAGCTAAAATTGCCTACAACAATACGCATAGACGGATTTTGGGATATAGCCGACGGGACAGCGCGAGTAGCATGTTTGCTAATAATGATATTGATACATTTGACGCCCTATTGCATAAGAACATTTATGGTTTAAAAAACGCATTTTTAACATAAATAATGACTTGATTAGGGTTATGTACAATTGCTTTGAAATAGTAAATGGCCCAATGTGGATTAGTTGGGCCAATTCGTTGTACACAGTAAATATGTAAGATAGTCATTATGTCTCGCATATAACTTTATTATTTCTTTATTATTATATATTTTTAAAGTCAGTAAGTTGTTTATATAACTTACTTTTCAAACAGTGTTTATTTACATGAATTAATTGCATTTTTATTATACAATCACATCCTGGATATTGCTCATTATTTTATCTGTTTTTCTACAATTTTACATTTATCTAACTTATAAAATTATTTAAGTTTATCTATTCATTTTTTAACATATTTTATCTTTTATAGGCTACTTAGATGTGCTAATGTATGTACCAATTGTGTATGGGTTTTTACCTGAAATAAATGTATTCGTATTACAATTTTTATAAAGTATTTAATCTTGCTTGTTTCAATAACTGATGTTTTATTTCATGTTGTATCACATGACCTGTCACATGACTGGTTTGTACAGGACACATTATCTGGAGAAACTGAAGCGGTGGACAACTATAGCCCTTGCCATTCTCATAGTCTTCACCATTATTTCCTTCTTCTTCAGCAAGGTATGTGTTCATCAAGTCTTTTCTCTTCAAATTTTAAATGTTAACTTGTGTTATGACCAAGTCCCATACAACGACTATGTTCATATACATAGTAAAATCAATAATGCTCGCGCACACACACACACACACACACACACACACACACACACACACACACACACACACACACACACACACAACACACATCACACACACACACACACACACACACACACACACACACACACACACACACACACACACACACACACACACACACACACACACACACACACACACACACACACACACACACACACACACACACACACACACACACACACACACACACACACACACACACACACACACACACACACACACACACACACACACACACACACACACACACACACACACACACACACACACACACACACACACACACACACACACACACACACACACACACACACACACACACACACACACACACACACACACACACACACACACACACACACACACACACACACACACACACACACACACACACACACACACACACACACACACACACACACACACACACACACACACACACACACACACACACACACACACACACACACACACACACACACACACACACACACACACACACACACACACACACAACTCTGATTGATGTC
The DNA here is from genome assembly GCA_025642075.2 of Ridgeia piscesae. Lineage (NCBI taxonomy): Eukaryota > Metazoa > Annelida > Polychaeta > Sabellida > Siboglinidae > Ridgeia > Ridgeia piscesae. Next base: position 180,519 of record JAODUO010000105.1, on the reverse strand, counting down.
AGCAGTTTAACAATGTGCACAAAAGATCTTTAGGAAACTTCACATGTCATCAAAGGTTGACGTGAACACCTGTCAAGGAGTAACTGAAGGTGACATTTACTAAATGTAAAATGGCCGTGCCACCCCAACAAAACCGTTTATTCTTGTTGGCAAGTGAACAAGGTCGCCCCTGGTTTGTCAGGAGTCAAATACTATTCTCGTCCTGCATGTGTAAATATTGTCAACTGTGTGACATTTACAGATTCAGTCGCTGTGGAGGATGGTGTGGGGACGTCACAAACAAGTGACACCTCTCAAGAAACAATGTTCGTCACATTCCAAGACTCCACCAAGTCTTTCGCTCATCTCCGTATGACAATTACTACTCTGGCTGTCAACTGTCAACAAACTTCTGCTGATGTTTGCCGTCTTGCTACTCCTCACTATAGTTCGACTGTTTTACAGTGTGTGAGTCATCTGTCACGTGCTTTACATAATGATCGTGAAATTCAAAAAGGTTAAAACTATTCAACTTAAACAGGTACATCTGATGCTATGAAGGTGGAATTTCATATCTCATGTTTGTATAGGAAGACTACCTGCTATGCCAAACTTTGATGTCGTCACGACATATTTTTGCAAGTAGAATGGTTGACGTTCTTCCGTACAGTTGATCAGTTTATTTTTCATATTTTCATTTATGTTGACAGTTAATGCCAGAGTATTGTATTTTTGTATTGAAGTATCTCGCTAGATTTAGTGTCGATGAAGGGTTTGTGTATTTATATTTACTAAGCCAATTAACTTGGCAGTGTTGTCAATGTAATGATGAATGTCAACGTTATGCCATGGAGTGTTAGGCCAATGTTACATTAGTAAGACATTTTAAAGATATAATAATCTTTGATCTCATACTGACTGAAGAATTAATGGGAATGTAAAATCACTTACATGGGTTTTATTTTTACCGCAGGGAATCCCATTTTAAATATGTTGGAATTCAGTAATCATTTCTCTATGATGTGTGTCAAAAATGAAATGCAGTTGTCAAGCAATCCCGGTGATTTGGATCGGTGGAGGGACATCACATCACATCACAACGTTTGTTCAATTGAAACAGTTGAACAGAAACACAAGTCGGTGAAAAGCTGGATAAAATATTTACATTCCAACTTTCAAGTTTTGTCACCTCATGTGTAGACAGAGGTGAAGTCAAGACTGAGGTGTGAATGTGTACAATCCATGAATGTAGCGTCAGGAGCATTTATTTGATTTGTGTGATATCTTGCTTCGCAATGTAGATGTTGGTGGTTGCCAAAACTATGTACTGGTAAGAAAACTCATCATTTATGCCTCAGGTTATTGCTTTGCTGTGCTTACGAAGCTGTGGTTGTTAACGTATATAATATGTAAATTGTTTGTTTCCCAAATTCACTATTTGTGCTACATGAATTATTCAGCTACCGGGTGACATATATAATTATATATAATCATGTCTATCTAGAACTATGCATCTGTCGTAACCGTTTTAGTTAACTGTACATAGAATAAGATGGAAACGACTTAATGGACAGAATATTATACCAGTTGTCTCAGTGTGCCAAGTATTATGATTATGTGTATTTCGATTGTCGTATTATATGATCATTTGGCGTGATTATGCCCCTGATAAACCGGTTGGTTTGTCATAAATATAGATAAAACATATCATTAATGATGCACGATTCAAAGAAATGGATGATAGAGCTCCCACGCCTATCCCTGCGCGTACAAATGCCCTTTTGTTTAGAGTCGGCGCATCTGTTAGAACCTTTGTCGAATTGCAGAATGCGCTACATTTGTTTGCGCAACAAACGCATAGTCATTTTTATACGACAGACGCCTGTACTTAGAACGCTGCAAAGAAAACGACGCCAAACGCTGTTGAAAAAGCGTCGAAATATATTACTGCCATGCACCGTCAAAAGTACTATGTCGGTTGACAGATTTGGACCGAACCACTATTCAAAAATGGGGGTGTGAGTTTGGATTAGGGTCAGGGTAATACGTTTTATAAAAGTCAAGTCGGGCTCCCATTGTTACGGCCACGCAGCGGCGACAACCTTACATCCCTATTTTGGAATAATGGTTTGGTCCAAACCGACTGTCGGTGGAATATCCACAGCCTAAAAATAATTCACTTCAAATCCAAAACCAACTTTGGCGGTCATTTTAGAGACGCGCTGGCGGTGCGCGTCCCAGGCACGAGGTAACTGTTATGGTTATGATTAGTTAGGATGAGTTATTATGGTTAGACAGAGTTAGTTATGATAAGGGTTAGTTAGCGTTAGCTGGGATTGGGAACGCACTGGGCGTGCGTAAGCGCGCCTGTGGTAGTTTCAAGAATCGCAAAGTCGTCGCCGCGACACAATCTCTGAACACGGCCCAGGTGGATGGTAACGTAATAAGGCACGCAAGTCTCAGCTGCCGCCATGTCGTTTTTATATGTCGTTGCGATTTTCATTCACGGTCCGAGTAACGACTTGAATAACTTTTTATTCTTTCGCATACGGTCGTAACTGCTACAGCAGTTTTTATAGGCTTCCACCAAACAAAAACCCATCCAGAAAATGAAACTGCCGCGCAGATGTTAATATTTTCAAAGTGTTTATGCATGTTGCAGTAATTGTTACATTGAATACGTTTCCGGACAACGAGGTAGGGGGAGGTGGATCACTTATTACAGTTATAGCTGTAGCGTTTACATTTTCCCGGGCGTTATAAACTATACGGGTGACGTTTCTGCGCATGCGCGATAAATGTCAAATCATCAAAATGCAGCAAAACGCAAAGCATTTATGGTATAAATACCACGGGCTGTTCATTAGGACGTATATAACGTTTCAGTAATGTTATTTGTCGCAAATTAACATGGGGCAAACACGTTTTGAGATGTTTTGATAGCAAAATCATTTGCCTGCAATGCGCCATAATCCGTGACAGTGATTTAAACAGACGTACTATTTTAATGTATTAAAAGAAATGAAATTTTAAGCAACTCTTCACAATAATCACCACAGGAGAGTTAACGAACAGCCAGTGGTATTTATATAAATGCTTTGCGTTTCGCTGCACATCGATGGGTTTACGTTTATCGCGCATGCGCAGAAAAGTCATCCGGATAGTTCATAACGCCCGGGAAAATGTAAGCGCGACAGCGTTTCGTGTGATTTAGCGGTACTAATGAGTTAGCACTTGGTACGTTGAGAATAGAAAAATGGTGAGATGTTTTGTGAGATAATTGGGAATAGATTGTTTAAATGGTGATACTTGAAGCCTGTATTAAATACCATGTTAATTGCGTAATGTATGTGCAGCTGTATAATTGCACAGCGTCAATAGCGGTGTCATTGAATGAACATGTATGCCTCTGTTTCGAGGTAATAACTGCATAATAATAAAATTATATATATAATATGTCTATGATTAGTTGACTTTATTGCTCATTTGAATGATTTACCTCTTCGAAAACTATGTTAACTGACGTCATCGAAAATCCAATGTATTTAAAAGATAAAAAACGATTTTTTTTATTGAAGGTTAGAAAACAATTATAAATCAACTTAATTACCTCTCTAGAAAACAATTCTACCATATGATATAATACATAATGTAACATGAGTAAATGATGAATTATAATGAGATAAACTCCTGCCATACCATAATAATCATCAGAAGAAGAACATTTCTGCTGCGCCTAAATCTTTGGAATCCAAGCTCACATGTGCATCAAGACAAACAGGTTGATCATTCTCAGAACCAATCAACATTCCAGTGGTCAACGGATGGATTGAATTGATATTCTGTATTGTGACATAGGATATAAGGTTTCCCATGAGTAATGTAACCAAGGGCATGCATATTTTATTTTACGAATGTCATCAGATTGTGTATAAATCCTTACGTGCAAACTTGTTTTTGTTAAATGAAATGTTTACTAGTAAGACTATTATTTAAATAATGTTGTATGTATCCAGTGGCCCAGTCACGTGTCTCATGTGGCATTACATCACAAACACTGATTAGTTAGTCACCGTTCAGAACGAGGGTCTTCGTTATTGTCACACATTAACTCTACTTGACTAAACTGAGAAAGAAATCTGGAAAACAACACCAATAAAATGCAACAGATAAGTTTTCTATAAATGTATTGAAAGCTTATGAATTTAACTGGGAAGAAAAGACAACAAAATGCCTATGTAACCTTGCGCTATAACTTTCTGGCTTGTCCAGTCATCCGTTGATATCATCTTGAGTTATGACATCGATTTTGAGATGGACCAACTCTTTTGTACTGATGCACTCTTGATTTTGGTTGCCCAGAGTTTAGGCGCACAGTAACTTACATATTTTATTGTTATTGCCTTTAAATATATCACAATATTACGTGTTCAAAATTGCTTAGCAAGGGTTCTGACTAGGCTACACGTTTTACTCATTATCTGCCGCGTCTAAAGTCTGCATTGGCTTCCTGTCCGATATCGTATTTTTTAATGTGCTATTATTTATCAAGCACATTCACGTAAGCAACCATCGAATTTACATTCATTGCTTACTCCTGTGTGAAAACTTGTCCAGCGTCGTTCATCTAGTTCTGGTTTACTTTTTGCCCCTAAATAAAGTTAATACAAATACTGGGACTAGGGCTGTTTCTGTAGTTGCACATATTCTTTGAAATATGCTTTCTTCTAGTGTTATAGATCAGTTGACAATTTTGCTAAAATCCGCCATAATTTCAAAACACTTCTATAACCTTGCATATCCGCCGTAGCTCCATTGCATATCAATCATTCCGTTCACAACTGGAATAGTTTATTGACTCCGAGATGATTAACCCGATGATGCGTCTATGAGCTTGGTTTCTAAGGATTTAGGCGCAACAGAAGTTTTATAATTATTATTGGGGTTTGGCCATCTAAGCTATTAATAAAACATATAGTCATTCACCATTCCACTATGCGGGAAAACTTGGTGTAACCAAACCATGTTGTTGTCGGTTTGCCCGCAGCCGAACGCAAAACATGATACTACTCTACTTCCCCCAATAATAGCTCGTGCCGTTTGTTTACTCTGGTTAAGTAACGTTCACTTAAGTTGTTTTTATGTATACTGCCCTCGTTTTACGCTGACAGCTGCAACGCATACGGCGGATAAAACCGGTGAACTATTTGTATAGCTGAATTGACATCGTAGCTATGCCTATTAAACATTAATGTTACGTCGACGCGGCGAACAGTATGGCATAATAGCAACTCCGTGATCGAATGAAATACGGGGAACAAAAAGAGAGCATTAAGTGCTTCACGCAAGGATAAAGGTCAAGGACGTACTCAGTGCTAATTGGTCATGCATCGTGTGTCAATAGCAGTCGTCGGAAACTTGTGTTAATCCTATTCTATTCATCATGCAGGCTATCGCTATGGCAGTTAAGATTCCACAAACCCGATTCTAATTCCACGAAATATTACTGTTATATAATTAATTTTCACATCTTCCATATTGTCCTTTTCCAACCTATAATATATATATATATATATATAGGGGCCTATATATAAGTGTATATATATATATACTTATATAAATATATAGATAGATGCATATAATATATCATATATATATATATATGTGTGTAATTGTATATAATATACATAAAGCTACGTTCATACATTCATATATACATACGAAGACACACGCACGCGCGCGCGCGCACACACACACGCACGCACTCTCTCTCTCTATGTATATATATATATATATATATATATATATAATGGACACTCAACAAGAGAATCCTAGGTCTTCTACAAACCATCAAACGTGCTCCAGCGGCGCCGGTCAACCGCTTGTCGCAGACGCAGCCACTCGTGACCGAGGATTGTTGTATTCTTCGTCATCGCTAATCCCTGTGCGAATGGACGTGGGTAATTAGTTCTAGGAAAGGTCAGTTTTTGTGCACATGTTCACGGCCGCGAAGAATGCACATGTATTAGTAATTGGAATGCGTCTGCATGTGTTGAGATTATTGATGCATCGTTGTGTGTGTCGCAATTACAAAACACACGTGGAACTGGTGATCGACGCTGGAACACCTAATATTTATTGTGTGTCTGGCGCGCGCGCGTGCACACACACCACACACAACACAAACACACACACACACACACACACTCTTAGTGTACCAGTAATTATTGGTGGACCGGTTGTGAGCCATGTTTGTCGGTGAATGCGCGACCTTTATTAATAAACGATGTGCTAACTGTATCGTAATAGCGGTTACTTACGAATGAATTAATGAATGAATATTTATGTTTGGAATCCTACAAAGCACATATGCAAACAGTATGGTTAAACTAAAAATGTAATAATCAATTATATAATATACGATTCCGGGCAGACAGCGGAGCCAATTCAGGCTGTAACCAGTTGGTATAGACAATAATAATTATTATGAAACCATTTCTCATAAATTAAACTGGTCGCTGCCAACACTACCATAGCTGTATAAACAATAATGTTATAATAGTAATTTCACGTGTAACACATACTTATAGTTTTTTTTTAACTGACCAGGTATGTAAAACATAACTATCATATTCAATAATAAATGTTATAGAACCAGGTATTGTGTCAGTTAGCCACAGGAGGGATATGACAACAGCGGGTTCATCATTAGAGAGCTCAGTCCTGTTGACCAGATATAACAAATTAATATATAATGCTAAGCGTTGCGCTGGTTTCGCCAAGCTATAGCGCGGGTTCACTCGATTTACACACAGCCACTTCAAACAGTCTGCCTTTAAAATACAAAGTATGAATAGTACTACATTCAAGCACAGTATCCCCTCCCGATTTCCGTTGCATTTCTATGCTTATAGTGGGGCCCCAGGGAGCTCAGGTGGTACTTAATGATCTGTCATGATTGTGCAACTACATCATCTGGGTAGGATGGTCTGACAAAACGCACGCACGCACGCACGCACGCACACATAAGCACTGCATGATACATTTCCGGCATATATATATATATATGGGATCTTTTGCTAGACATCGAAGCTCACATGTGGGAAGAAATTGCTACGAAACGAAGCCAGTGGAGGTAAGAGTTGAACATTTGAACATGGTTCTTGCGAGAGGAGAGGAGACGCTCTGACAACTTGCAGACCAGAGGACAGCCCGAGCAAAGGCTATCAAGTCTGCTCAGGTTGAGACAGACTTCATATCCAGCCAGTAAAACAGAGGCCGTCACTCTAGAGCGGGTCTTTACAGCCAGTGCAAACGCTGTTTCGGAAACTGAGAAACCCCCACAGAGCGCATACTCATGATCTCCCGAGACTGAAGGAGATTAATGCATTCTGTTTCATACCTTTTGTAAACCACCACAGCACAGGATGTAGCGCACATAATCTAAACTCCCATTGGACATAATTGTTAGGCATGTCTGCGTACACGAGTTGCGATGCGATACAACTTTAGTTGTAACAATATTTGTTGAAAGCAAAATTCCACTTTAAAAACGTTTGTAGTGTCAAAACGATTTCCAGAATTACGGCATGCATCCACGCGTATCAAACACATACGGCTCACTTTCTGGCCTCTGCGTGTCACTGATCGATCAATCGTAGTGAGTGTTCATCTTTATGCACTCATTATCAACAATGCCCAGGATGTCAACCAGTGACGACCAAAATGACGGATCTTATTTCTCTATTCATTTGTCAGCGTGTATCTTTCATTATAACGTCACATTAGCGACCTCAGTACGGAATCCTGGAGTGATCTTTGAGCATAACTTCAATTTCAGACAAACGTGGTCAGTGTCGTGATTGAACAAATGGGAAGATGGGAGTGGACCTGGGTACGCCACATCAGTAGAATGCGAGATGACGGACGAACATTGCGTATTCACCACCTGGACATTTTACAAAGGGAATTGGTCTAGAGGAAGACCGGCGAGACGAAGGAGAGACGAACTAGACGACTACTGGAAGGGCACCATCTGGGAGTGCGTGTGCGAGCGTGTATATGTATTTGTATGTGTGTGTGTGCGTGCGCGTGCGTGTGCGTGTGTGTGTGTCAGTGAGTGCGTGCGTGTGTGTGTGTGCGTGCGCTTGAGTGTGCGTGTGAGAGACATTAAATGCGAACAGTGTGTGTGTGCGTGTGCGTGTGCGCGTGTGTGCGCGTGTGTGCGCGTGTGTGCGCGTGCGCTTGAGTGTGCGTGTGAGAGACATTAAATGCGAACAGTGTGCGTGCGTGCGTGGGTTTATGTGTGCGTGCAGTGTGTGTGTGTGTGTGTGTGTGTGTGTGTGTGTGTGTGTGTGTGTGTGTGTGTGTGTGTGTGTGTGTGTGTGTGTGTATTTTTCCTAAACGTCAAAATGACAGCGACATCTCACAAATGACAGTTGATATGCATGCCAGTTCATCGATTTGGCGTGAAAGCACAGTTTTCCCATGAGCATAATTAATTATCTAGGGATCGTGTGATCTCGGTCATCGACCATAGCAATACTCACCGCAACGTTTAGCCGTTTCCTCGCTGGACAGTGGTGGGCTGCGAACGACGCTACATCAGCCACCTCGACGTCCTTGGGTCCACCAGTCTCCTGTCGTCGATCCGATGATTGGCTGCGGGACAGCGACTCCAAGGCTAGTTTCTGGATCATTGCGCGTTCGGCCGACGCACTGCCAGGCCACCTCCGCACCGCGTGTGACAACGCAACCGTGACTGCATTTCGCAATTACCGTCAGGGTGTGTCTGTCGCCGTTTTTACGTGTTGTAAACAACATATTTTCTGCGGCTGTGTTTCATTCTCTGACGGACTCGGCGTCTGCTGCAGGCGCTAAAGCCGTGTTCCATGGGTGTCCGGTAACCACGCGCTGGCGATGACAGGTAAGAGAGGAAAATTGCCAAATTTAGACAGACTTTGACAAAACTCCACCTAACATTTGCGCCCAAGCTTGCGTTACCTGTTATTTATCATCGTCGTCATCATTTATAGCAATTGATATTTAGAAGATAATTCGTAAATATTTCCTAAGGATAAAATATGAAGAACATAATATTTTCCGTTCAACGTATATCACGGATTGAATGAATGCAACCATGCTGCATTGACACTTTTATCTGCATGCCCAGAATGGGATATGTACAATAAAGGGTCTGTTCCCCAAAAAGTGACACTGCGATTTGGTCACTAGGGATAAAACGGTCATGATGGAAGCTAAAATAATGCTATTATTTTCATTACATAAATAATTCTGCGCGTGTAGATGCATGTGAACCGCTCAGCATAGCTGCTCCCACAAGTACCCAATAGGATTCAAGTCTAGCGAATATGCTAGTCATACATTTCATCCTCTCAACAAAAGATTGCGAACGATAATAACAAAACAGAGCGATACAGGGAAACATTCCTGCCTAGTTCCCTTGTTTGATCCCAGTGCTTATTGTTTATGGTGCTGCGATTTTTAGACTACAACTATGAAATAAAGACAACAAGGATACTATAATTATGTTGTGGGTTTATACATGTTTATGTATTATGTGACACCCATGACACTATCTGTGATGTGTTTGTGTATGCAGCATGTTGTCCTTACTTAATCTATGTCTAGCTCTGATAACAAACAGAATTCCCTTAGACAACATAAATTATTACTACTATTATCGTCATATGCTAATAACGGCATTTCGATAACTGTTTTATAAAAGCCACGGTTAGTTACGTGGTAATCGCACATTTCGAAGATACTGACACTGGATTGGGTCAAGTTGTGTGGGCGTGTGCTAACATATTTAATACTGTAAGGGGCGGTGCCACTGTGTTCTTACGCACGACCGTTTGTAGCTAAAGTGTATCCGGCCGATCTACGGCAGGAGAAATACGTCACTCCTAGCAGTAGAGACACCCAGCCCACGACAGACACTTGGTCTAGAGATGTGAGTATCGGTTATAAGCATTTCACGTTTATTTATCAAACATTTTCATTCGAACTATTGCGTATCTCCATCTCATAGTATGATATATCTTATATTGCATTTTATTTATTTATTTTATTAAACTATGTAATTTATTTTAAAGCAAAGAAAGGTTTATTTTTAGTTAGTGGTGTGTAGCCACTACTTAGCAGATATTTTTATATCGGTTTTCTATTGGTTTATTTTATATTTCATTTTATTTATTAATAAAAAATTTTTATCTACACTATTAAATTTAAAACATCAAATAATTTATTTTATTAAGTATTGCATGGTTAATATTTTAGCTGATACGTTATTTTATATAAGTTATTTATAAATGGACTTTATATTATATTATGTTATGTTATGTTGTGTTGTGTTGTGTTGTGTTGTGTTGTGTTGTGTTGTGTTGTGTTGTGTTGTGTATAAAAATTTACTTTATTGTATTGCTGGGTTTATATTTAGCTGATACGTTTTTTATTGTTTGTGTTGTTTTATTATGTTATGTTATGTTGTGTTGTGTTGTGTTGTGTTGTGTTGTGTTGTGTTGTGTTGTGTTGTGTTGTGTTGTGTTGTGTTGTGTTGTGTTGTGTTGTGTTGTGTGGTATGTGTTGTGTTGTGTTGTGTTGTGTTGTGTTGTGTTGTGTTGTGTTGTGTTGTGTTGTGTTGTGTTGTGTTGTGTTGTGTTGTGTTGTGTTGTGTTGTATTGTATTGTATTGTGTTGTGTTGTGTTATGTTATATTATTATTATTATTATTATTATTATTATTATTATTATATATGCATTTTATTTTATGTAAAACAATTAGTGTATTATAGTGATTATGTGCTTAGCAACGTTATATTTTAAGCGCCTTTGAACATACCTCGTGTTTTATACAATCAGATCACACAATCATGACTATAATATGCGTTTTAATATTTGGTAATCAGTTTTGAATAAACTTTTCTTGTTTTGTTGTCTTATTTATCAAACTACCTTAAGTAATGGAGTGTTGTTGGTAATAATACAACATCGACGATTAGATACACGCATTCTGTAGACTCGTCACGGTTACGAATTTAAGCTTCAATAACACTCGTCGTGAATGTAGATTGTACGATCAGGCAGCAATATATTAATAAACTCACTTATTTGTATTGATAATAATAATAATAATAATATTTATTATTTATAAAGCGCAATATCCAAAAATGCTCAAAGCGCTGTACAATAATGTAATGTAAACTTGTTGTCGTGGCTTACTTGACCACTCAAGTGGCTCATCACATAATTTCAGGTATTGTGTCTCTTCACACGTGTTCATTAATTAGCATATTTACCTTAACATTTACATGCAATTTAAATGCATGTTTTTGTTTTGTGTTTGGTCCTGTTTTGGCTTATCTCTGAAACTGTGGAAATGCCTTATGGGTTCCAACATTCCCCTGCTTAGATTCTCATTGAAAAATCTGTCGCCGTGTGTGCCTCATTTTGTAAAATAGGACAAAGCCAGGTATCACTGACACCCACTCTGTAACCTACACCAACAGTGCAACAGATGGTGTCAGATGTGTTTATGGTGTCATCTGACATCTGTTAATCTTTTAAATAAATGATAGTAATAACATTAATAGAATAACTATGTCGCGCTTAAGCCGGAAATAGCGGTTGCAAATTATTTGAACGTTGTACATGATTTATCAATTCTTTATTACATGCCAGTTTTGTCACAATTGTTCTACGGCAGCGAAACAACATGGTTTTCCAATTTTCCGATGTCAAGGTTTGGGCAATTATGATTCGTCACGTCAATTCAATTCAATTTTTATGGCATTGCACATAAAGCAGTCATGTAAACGTTCTGTTTTCGATATAGGGAATTTCCAGGAAATTTGCATTTTTTCCCAAATGGTCTTACGGCAAACGAAAAACCACATGATATTTGGGGGGAAATTACAAACATTCAGAGGATGAACATTGTACCCGCATATCCTTAGACATTTCACCGGTAATACACAGATGAACCATTAGAAGCACCGTGCTATTTTGTTACTGCTTTCGTTTGGGTGATTGATTAGTCAATCATATTTCCGTTGCGCCGTTTCCCACGATATGTTAAATACACGACAACAATGAAACATGATTTACGACACAACCATTCAACTGTTGACAACTTCAATACTGCTTATCGATTTTGAGAATAGCCAATCTTTTTGTTTTGAAGACCCTCTGGGATTGGTTTCTCAGGACGTACGTGCAAATTAACTTAAATTAAATTAGCTAGTGCCAATTAACTTAATTTATTATTGTTATTGTTATTGTTATTGTTATTGTTATTGTTATTGTTATTGTTATTGTTATTGTTATTGTTATTGTTATTGTTATTGTTATTGTTATTGTTATTTTATTGTTATTGTTATTGTTATTATAGTTATTATAGTTATTATAGTTATTATAGTTATTATAGTTATTATTGTTATTATTATTATTATTATTATTATTATTATTATTATTATTATTATTATTATTATTATTATTATTATATTATTATTATTATTATTATTATTATTATTATTGTTATTATTGTTATTATTATTATTATTATTATTATTATTATTATTATTATTATTAATTTGGACTTACATAAACATTAATAAGTAGTGCTAATTAAATAAATGTTTTACTACTACTACTACTACTACTACTACTACTACTACTACTACTACTACTACTACTACTACTACTACTAATAATAATAATAATAATAATAATAATAATAATAATAATAATAACAGTAATAACAGTAATAACAATAATAATAATACTGTCCTTGTTATTGTTTTTGGTGTTATTATTATTATTATTAATTGTGACGTCCGTTTAAATCGAAACATTAATATAATTTTGCCAGTTTTGCCTGTCTGTGTCACATCCGCTATTCGGTACATATTAGACTAATAATGAAGACGAATGTCTAGTGAGATCAGTGGTACAGTCCCGTTGGTGCGCCTTCTGTTACCACGACAGATCACACCATGTTTTATTATTATAATACTAATA
>JAODUO010000105.1:130000-157500 GCA_025642075.2 Ridgeia piscesae | reverse complement strand
GACTGTCACCGTCTGTAACCAGAACTCTCTCAGGTGAGTACCCGACTGTCACCGTCTGTAACCAGAACTCTCTCAGGTGAATACCCGACTGTCACCGTCTGTAACCAGAACTCTCTCAGGTGAGTACCCGACTGTCACTGTCTGTAACCAGAACTCTCTCAGGTGAGTATCCGACTATCACATTCTGTAACCAGAACTCTCTCAGATGAGTACCCGACTGTCACCGTCTGTAACCAGAACTCTCTCAGATGAGTACCCGACTGTCACCGTCTGTAACCAGAACTCTCTCAGGTGAGTACCCGACTGTCACCGTCTGTAACCAGAACTCTCTCAGGTGAATACCCGACTGTCACCGTCTGTAACCAGAACTCTCTCAGGTGAGTACCCGACTGTCACTGTCTGTAACCAGAACTCTCACAGGTGAGTATCCGACTATCACATTCTGTAACCAGAACTCTCTCAGATGAGTACCCGACTGTCACCGTCTGTAACCAGAACTCTCTCAGGTTAGTATCCGACTGTAACCGTCTGTAACCAGAACTCTCTCAGGTAACTTCCCTATATCAGTTCCTTTTGAAGATTTAATATTGTATTTAGTTTACTCAACATCATAATTGCGGTCTGGTGTTAGTAATACACCACCTGAGTTGATAATAGTTCAAAGTAACAAAAAGGAAAACTGGTTATTAAACAACCGACTAGTTGCAAGTATCGTTTTCTCGTTGACGTGTTTTCAATCCCACTTTTCTATGTTAGTGATATTTTGCTAGATGTTTAGTATTAACATATGGTGAAATATGTCTGTCAATTGTGCAGAAAATAAGTACAACGTCACATCTGTTGGCAAAGTTCTGCAGTAGTCCTGCGAATGACATAGACGGCGATGTCTCGCTGCAGATTAACGGCGGCAGTGAAGGGTGGATGGTACGACAAGCTGGCTCGTCTGCAGCCGACGGCGACTGCAGCCCCGACTCGCGTAGAATGTCTGTCCGGACAGTTCCAGTGCAGCTCGGGAGAATGTGTCTCCAATGACTACCTCTGTGACATGTTTCCGGACTGCGTGGACGGATCCGACGAATCGCACGCACAGTGTAGTGAGTGAAACTGTTGCCACGTGTGTACGTTATGCCTAACATATACAAACGGATTATAAATTGAAACCTTTTCATTGATCTAATTAACTGTTCTGTTTGTGGTTTTATTGTTCATCTCGTCGATCTTTTGGTGGCGGAAATCACGTGACTTGGACCATTCCTTTCTGTCTCTAGTCCTCTCCACCTGTCGTCATCTCCTGTGCTCATCTTCCGTTACCAGCTCGTCAGTTCTGCCGTTTCGAGATTTCTAATCATATTGAATTTATAACAAAAAAGTTGTCTTCTTTTTCTTTTCCTCTTATCGTCTTCTGTTTCTTTGCTCTCTTCCGATTGCGACTTTGTCATCGTTAAATCGCTTTACCTACCTTTACCTATTCAGCTGTGTTTAAGGCAGCATCGAGATTCAAAATACACAACAGCATTAGTTATATGGTAGTTGCTGTCTGTGAAGTAAGAGTACATCTAGGATCTCGAAAAGAAACTCAGCATTCTGTTGTAACGTATAGTAGTCAACACGTGATACCCCCTCCCGTCTATGTCACTGGTATATCGTGTTGTCATGGTACACAGAGCCTTGCAAGAGAATAAAGGTAAACGCAGAAGAAAATATACGACGAAAACGCGGTGATGTCATCGGCTTCAGCTACGAATTACAGGTGAGATGTGTAGCTAAGAAAACGAGCCTGCGGTTCTAAACCCCGGTGTTGCGAGCCAACAATTGGTCGCCAAATAGTTTTGAGTGTATCTCCATGAATGTCCGACATGTTTTTTACTGTTGTCCATCGTGCCCGTATCAGGAGAGACGAATATTTTTAATTAATTAGAAGTATCATGTGACAGAGAATTCCGACATATCGTACGCAGAGGTACATACATATACTAAACGGAAGTCAGATTATGATACCGCCGAAATGCATCTTTGCGCGCACTAGACGAAAACTGATGACGTTTTCGATTAACTGCATACGAACTTCAGTGAACAATTTCACATATAATTATCACTTTAACTGGCGTATCCAGTCATGGTATTTCTAACGGGCCACCTGTCTCCTTAGTATCATTCGAATGAAATCAATTAGCGTAACGGTTGTCTCAGAGACTCCGTCCGCCATATTTATTTTCAATGTGCAAAGGGTGTCATCGTGGTACATCGATAAACTAACGAACTGATTCGCAGATTCCTTTATCGTTTATTCTAATTTAACTTTCTGAATCTGTCGTCATGCACGGTCCGCGACCAACATTTGTGCTGCAGCAGTAAATAGACCTACCCAGTGCTGGCTTAGCCTTAGTGATTACTTCCGAAACGAGGTTTTTGTACCCAGTATGAATGCGCACGACAAAGCAATCATCGGCAAGTTATGGCAGTCCATTAGCAACGTAAATCTAGAAATATATAGCAATTGTTACAGATGAATTGAAGAAAGTGTTGTAGTAGTATCTCAACTTCGTCCCATCTACACGGTCATATGCCACATACTCCATTCTCTCGCCTCTTAATATCCGTCAACTCAAACCTAAGCCTGTTGTTGAAAGTTAATTGAATGTTTAACAAGCAGCACAATTTCAAAAGAAGTATCACGTTTGAATTAATTCGCGCAGTGTTTGCACTGAGCTAAATCAAGTGATTAGCGCTAAAAACGTTAATTCCTCACACGCAGCCCGGTTCACTCTTCGACAACAAGACCGTCTACCTGAAAGTGTCCAAGCTTGGCGTGACGGACTTCGTGTATCTGTACCACGTCGACACGAACGGGACAGTGGCCCGGTGGGTCATAGGTCGGGACGTTATCGAAAACGAAACATTCGGACACACGCAGGGAGACGCGGAGTCTAAAGACCCGCTCAACGTGACCGCTCTGTGGACATTCAAGACGGGCAGCACGCAGATGGAGAACGTCACGCTTCAGATCACCTGCGACGGTGGGTCGTCCATTCTTCTTCTTCTTCTCTCAGATACTGGACGGGTCCCTTTGCTGGGCGTCTAAAGTCCAACGTGAATTTGTTTGTCCACTACAGGTTACACATTTACCCCCGTGTGGGATCTTTTACTTCCTCTGGCATAGACACCAGATAGAAGGGACCACCGGCGTTTAGTGTCTTTTCCAACAGACACAGGCAAATGTGGGGTGAACGAAATTGCCAAAGTTTCGAAACGGCGTTAGGTGCGATTGAACCACCGTCCACTCGATTGACAGTCCGGCGCTCTACCACGCGACCACCGCTCCCGATATTAGCGGACTCTTTCAAAAGCAGTTAAAATAACTTGGTTTTTGGAATATACGTGTGCCTACTACGTATTTGGATCTAGATTTGCGGACGGTATCTCATCCAAGATACCGAGGTTCACTCACTTCTTTCAATGTTCATTTGCATCACTGGACCATATGCTTCTGGTGTAGCGGATGAAGATGCGTTAAAACGTAGGTACTGGCAGAAGTAACGGACGTGTTTATCTTTAAAATGTTGTATCGCACTCTGTTATGTATGTGCCGACATCGTCGTCATTGTGGAGCCGTAGTGTCCCGTGGTTGGGTAAAGGCGTCAGTATTATGTTTTTGCGTGATGGTGCCCTTCCAATACCTGTCTTGTTCGTCGCTTCATCGTCTCGCCGATCTTCCCCTAGATTGTTTCCCTTCGAAGGGTTTCCAGGTGGTAATCCATCGGTTATCTCGTATTCTGCTAACATGTCCTGTCCAGTTCCATTTCCGTCTTCTGACTTGTTCAATTACGTCTATGACCTGTATCTTTTCTCTTACCCAGATGTTTGATTGTTCTGCCCCGGCGTGGATCTTTAACATACATCTTTCCATCTTTGTTTATGCGTCTGCCAACTTTTGCTTTGCCAACAACTGTGTGTTGAATTACTTGTATTGGCTTTAAATAATGTTATGTAATATGTGTGTAAAACTTGTATGAGCATCATGAGACTGTTTCTCCCGTCACCAGTGTCTCAGGTCGTGAAGCCGTCGCTAGATAAACTTGCCACCGACCCGGCCCCGAAGAATGTGTCACTGGAGCAGATCTACAAAGACGGAGCTCACCAGCGTAATGATATGATGGAGCTGTGTATGTGGAAAGGCGAACCGTGCAAACCGGACTACTTCCGTGACCGTTTCACCGATTTGGGTCTCTGCCAGACATTCGATCCACCATCTCAGGTCGAGAAGTCAGGTGAGTGTTGATTATGGTTATGCCTATCAGGTTAAGAAGAATTAACTGTATTCTAGCAGTGCGATTAGTGTTAGGGTTAAGTTAGTGTTGGGTTAATGTCATACGCGGGTCCAGTGGGCTTGACGACATGTATTTCCATGGATCTTTAGAGGTGGTCTATACCTTTTACTATAGAGAGTCTACCTCTTTGAATGTGCCACGTTACGTGCCACCTAAAAGAACATAAACTGACGAAAGTTTGTGAACACTATTCCACCCCCGTCTTATGATTCTTTAGTTGATCCAGTTAACGGAGTGTTCCGAAGTTATGGTAGGATACTTTTTTTACCAGGGTCCCCCTCCATTCCCCTCCCACCGGCCTTCCTTTGTGCTGTACCGACAGCACGAGAGCGCGACAGCCTAGTAGACATTTTCAAGCGAGAGCCTTAAAATGTGCGTTTGGAGGTTTTTGTGCCCCCTGGCTACATTATCTGGATCTGCCCCGAAGGGTTAAATAGTTAAACTAAATGGTCGTATATAATTACAAATTATAATATTAACTGAATAAAACTATTTTGCTTACAGCTAGCATTTAAATGTGTTCATTAGCAGTCAGAACGATAACATGACAAGGCGGCGTACAGAACATGACAAAATGGCCGCGTTCGACAGACGTACGTCATTTCCGAAACTGCGCACAACATAGTGTCTTCAGCTGACAGAAATACTAATAGCTTATTAATGGAATACAGATAGTGTAGTTTGTGTGGCGCTGTATGTGATGTATGTGGCGCTAAATGTTGCAGGACCGGGTTCGGCGTTAAAGATGAGTTTCAACGTGGAGAAGT
This sequence comes from Ridgeia piscesae, assembly GCA_025642075.2. NCBI lineage: Eukaryota > Metazoa > Annelida > Polychaeta > Sabellida > Siboglinidae > Ridgeia > Ridgeia piscesae. The sequence continues at coordinate 152,405 of JAODUO010000105.1, read as the reverse complement.
ACGAATACACAAAGGACTCCCAGTCTGGCGTCGGCATCCAGGTGACTAGTGTCTCTATCAAGACTGTCCTCACTCGCCATCCCGTCTAATGTGGTCGATGTTCTTTGTCGCCTTTGTCTATTCCGACTCATCACCAACATATCTCAACCGTCCTCTCGCTCTCGCTCTCGCTCTCGCTCTCGCTCTCGCTCTCGCTCTCGCTCTCGCTCTCGCTCTCGCTCTCGCTCTCGCTCTCGCTCTCGCTCTCGCTCTCGCTCTCGCTCTCGCTCTCGCTCGCCCTGTCTCTCCCTGTCTCTCCCTGTCTCTCCCTGTCTCTCCCTGTCCCTGTCCCTGTCCCTGTCCCTGTCCCTGTCCCTGTCCTCTGTCCCTGTCTCTCCCTGTCCCTGTCCCTGTCCCTGTCCCTGTCCCTGTCCCTGTCCCTGTCCCTGTCCCTGTCCCTGTCCCTGTCCCTGTCCCTGTCCATGTCCCTGTCCCTCTGCCCTGCCCTGTCCCTGTCCTGTCCCTGTCCCTGTCCCTGTCCTGTCCTGTCCCTGTCCCTGTCCCTGTCCCTGTCCCTGTCCTGTCCTGTCCCTGTCCCTGTCCCTGTCCTGTCCCGTCTCCTCTCCCTCTCCTCCTCCTCCTCTCCCCTCTCTCTCTCTCTCTCTCTCTAGAACGTCATCCACTTCTTGACTGTCTTTTCCCATGCTCTCTCTTCCAGTCTCTCCTCGGGCGTTATGTCTAAATGTCCTGCCTTTTCCAAACAGCTCCCAACAACTTCCGTGTATTTCCACTCTCTGGCCAAACACTGTCACACGTAGCTGTATAGCTATCTTGCCTCTTTACTCGTGTCTCGTCTTAGCACTGTCTATAGCCGTGTCTGTCTCACGGTGACACGGTCTCTACCCGTATCGGTCTCGCCCTGACACTGTCTTTACGGGTGTCTGTTTCGCCCTCACACTGACTACCCGTGAGTCTGTCTCACCATCACACTGTCTTTACCCGTGTGTCTATCTTGCCCTCACAATATCTCTACCCGTGTTTGTCCCGCCATGACACTGTCTATATCCGTGTCTATCTCGCTCTCACACTGTCTCTGCCTGTGTCTACCTCGGACTCGCACTGTCTCTATCCGTATGTGTCTCGCCTTCACACCGTCTCTACCTGTGTCAGTCTCGCCCTGACATGGACTTAAATATAACATATTTAAGCTCTAAAAAATCTGAAAAGACTGAAATGCAGAAAATTGCATGTAGTTTCACCAAAACATAATAAGTTGTCATTACAACATTTAAAAAACTGAAGCGAAAACATATTTAGGGAAACGTTCCATTTTTGGCGTTTTTCTTGACATTTTTTATATCTTTGGTAAATATGATTACAAATAAAATTATATAAGTATTGTCGTACTTGTATTTTGATTGTGAACAACTTTTATTTAAAACGCTTTTTGGTCTGATCGCTAGACACTTAAATACACCGCCATATTAAAAGATGGCGTCAAAACACACTTTTTAAATGTCCGTCACTCATTTTCGGACACATTAAATATATGTGTGACTGAAAATCAATTTAAGAATCAACCTCAACATTTGCATGCTTGGCTCATGGACTACCTCGTCCTTCGTCCTGCCGCTAGGTGCTGTTCCACGACCGTCGAGACGTGCCGCTCATGTGGGAGAAGTCGTTCTCGCTGTCCGCCGGTCTCTACTCCCTCGTCGCCATCGAGGGCACCACGGTACGAATTGTTACACTCCTCTCCCAGACACGCAGGCCCACTTAGACATAAGACGGGATATTTCTTAGGGAACCTTCTTCTTTCATTAATGACCTCCGGTCAAGTAGCAGACCGTCATTGATGTCATTGGTTTTCACAGGTGTCCTTCTCTGGAATTAGTGAGTCCACTACAGGTTACACATTTACCATATATGTGGGATCTTTTACTTCCCCAGGCATAGACACCAGATAAAAGGGACCACCGGCGTTTAGTGTCTCTTCCGAAAGACACAGGCAAATGTGGGGTGAACGAAATTGTCTAAGTTTCGAAACGGCGACAGGTGGGGTTGAACCACCGTCCCCTCGATTGATAGTCCGGCGCTCTACCGCGCGACCACCGCTCCCCATAAACCTTCCTTGTTTCGCTCATTTTCTACAGTTCCTGCCTAAAGAATAGCTTAACTTTGCAGATAATATCGAAGATTTTACTATTAATAAGGACCCTGTATGGCAAGAACAGCACCCGTACGGTAACATTCACTAGGACCCCGTACAGTAATACTGATATGGACCCCATTTATTAAGACTGATAGATCCCCGGGTTGTAAGATTGATAAGTATTCCATGTGTTAAGATTGATATGTAGGCCTATGATAAGATTGATAAGATCCCGGGACTTGGACCCCGTTTAGTAAGTTGGATATACATGTACATGTCCTTAATGCAAGAAGCCAATTTTCAGTGGTCTCTGTGTTTAGTATACATGTAGGTCAAATACTGTACATCATCAGTTTAATATATGAGAGTATGCATGTTATAAAACTATAAATTTCACTTCAATTGAACACATTCAAGTGTGAATCGACGTATACTAAGCATCATAGAATGTGACATCTACAAAAGGTGTACATTGTCTGCCGTAGTCGGATCTGGTCAGAAATAATATAAAAACGACATCTCCAAAAAGTCGTACATTTCCGCGACGAATTGTGATACGTCGTATCTATTATAATAGTGTGTCAGACTATGTCACAAACAGAAATAATACATTTTACCCAGTACAAGCATGTGTATCGTGTTGTGGGCGTTGACGCCAGCACTGTCACAGTAAACTGACAGATACAAATCTATATTTATTTCGGGTGATGTTGCAATGTTAATTGAACAATGGGCCGATATCGATTCATTCTCCGTCTCTCGGTGACAGCGTCTAACAACATGTTTTGTTTTTCGCTATTCGCATTAATCATGTGGTTTGTTATTTGATCGCTATACCCATGATTCCGCACACTTCCGGCGTGGGACCAGGCTCACATCCGGTTATGTGTCTCAGTCATTAGCTACGTCTTCTGTGCTCTCTCAAGCGTTTACCGGAAGTGAGGGCACGGAGACTGGACACGGGGTTACACTGATATCGTCTACAATCGTTTCGAAGCTCGAATAATTTGTAAGGAAAATTTATAAGAGCGACGCCATGAAATAAACAATCTACCATGAACTGTGTGAGTTTGGAGCAACGGTGGAGCGGTAGATTAGCGAACTGCCTTCCGGGATGCTGATAGTGTACTTCCTGACGCTGTTGCGATACCTAAGCTACTTAGTTCTTGTATTCTTCCTTGTCTTCCAAATACCGTCTAGCCTCAACATGGCGAAGACACAGGCGCAAGTTCGTCCGATCTGCATTCTACTTGGTGCTATGCCGCGAGAAATGTGCAAATATCGAATGATTAATTATTCTAGCGAGCAAACAAACTGATGCCATTGTTGTGTCGCTTTCATTGAGCCAGACTGTTGCACCTTAGTTCCAGAATGCCGAGCCCCCGTGGGGAAAATGCGGCGGCAAGAAACTCGACTACTACGACTTCTACAGTATCGCCACCTGCCGGATGGACTGCGCCAATGACATCGTCCGAGACAGGTGCGGCTGTCGCGGACTCAACATGCCGAATGCCGGACCGAGTGAGTGCTGTGATATAATATATATATATATATATATATATATATATATATATATATATATATATATATAGTTTTATATATATATATATATATATATATATATATATAGAATATTATTTTCCAAAATCGTCGATAATAGAAGTCAGAAGATGATTGACATGCAGTGATTAGTGATCGAACTGCGTTAATTAAATTAATTAAAATTATTTAAAATATAAAAATAAATATCAAAAACATATTGGAAAGGAGCAGATTTAGAAATAATAATAACTCACACAAGAATAAAATATTACGGATAAAATTAAACATTGGAATAGCAATGTCATTAAAACGAAATGAGAGTGGCTCAATCGGTAGCCTCGATTACCCAGGCTCCGTTAGGTGGCCCGCTAAATTACCAGACTAGATCTTCTCGGCGAAGTTATGCAGTCCTCTGCCTATTTGTAGAGATGTGAATGAGCTTAGAGTGTTAAGAAATTTAATATTCTCTGGCAAATCATTTTATAATAAGGCTGCGGGTCGGCTAAAACAAACCTACACTATATCGCTCTTGTCGTTGCTGTTGTGCAATATCGATAATACAAAGTGATTGTGACTAAGAATTTGTAATTTAAACGTCCTATTTTCTACAATAGGGGTATGGTTGTTAAATGGTTGTTATCGTTGTTATTTTCAAACACTCTGTGGAAGTACAATAAAATCTGCAAGTCGTTAAGGTCAGTGGGACTGTTCAATGTGTTTGATACAACAGACCGCTGTGGACAGGTATAGCTTCGATTAACCAGGCTCCGTGAGGTGGCAGCACTTTTCAGCCCCTCAACTCCGCCTGGAATATTAATGGCCTGCCGATGTCTACGCCAGGGCGGCCTTACTCCAAACTATTCAAAATTAATCTATATTCACACAAACATAAACATAAATAAAAATTGGCAGTTGTTTACGAAGCGGGAATTATGCAGGATTAACCTGCATTACGCAGACTCAGAAAGGTGGCAGCACTTTAAAAGCCCTTCTCGGCGAAATTACGCAGCCGAGCGACAGTCGGTTATGCGAGACTAGGATAGATAGTGGCTAATGCAAGATAATCTGCATTACGGTCAAACGTGTCCGTCGTAGACAGGTTTGTGGTGGTTAGGTGTATGTCCGCTAGGGCGGATGTCACCATTAAACATGGTAGTATAAAAGTTACGTAGCTACAGCTTCTAGCCATAAAAGATATATCATTGTGCATAAACGATTAAACTGATTATGTTGTTTTCAGACAATGCTGTATGCGACATCGACACTCAGATCAACTGTGCCACACCAATATTAGGTAAGAGACCACAGTTATAACCACAATTTAAGCTTCGCCTACGTCGATTCAAAGTCATTCTGCCAAAAATCAAAAGAATTACGGGTCAGTTGTTTTATGAAATCATCGGACAAAATATCAAACTGTCAAGATAAGGTTACAAAAGCTTGTGCGAAGCAAATATTCTGTAACAATGCAACGAGTAGATTATGTTTTTCCTCTTTGAGTAGTGTAGGATTAGCAGTTAGTCCAAACGTCTAGTTACCGATAATGCAGTAACTCTTACACGTGGACTGTTTTGCTGACAGACGAATTTTGGAAGTCCGGGAACTACTGCGTGTGTACGACCCCGTGTACGGTGGACCTGTTTGTCGCCAGCGTCTCGTTCTCGTCCATGAGTGTTGACCTCGAGAGCATCAGTGGCGCCGCCAAGGTGAAGATGGACAAACTACAGGGTCGTCTGATGACGGCCAGGGAAATCACATTTAGGTGAGTATCTGCAACGGGAGAGCGGGTGTGTGAAGTTCGAGTTCACGTTAACATTTCTCGCAGCAGGGTAACATGATCTAGGTGTAGAAAACAGTTTGTAGATCTACGCCAATATTCTTGGATGCACACGCACAAATATGGTAGGGTCTTCCACGTACAAGTGCCCATCAAATGCATCTAAAACTCTAATGTCAATCTTGTCAAAAGTACCTTCAATCTAACCCTAACCCTAACCGTAAACCTAACCCTCATCCTAAACCTTATTCCACATAAGAGCAACCAAAAACTTGTACGTGAGTGGTTAGTAAGAAGCCACTACCCACAAACATGCACGCACGCACGCACGCACGCACGCACACGCACGCACGCACACGCACACACGCACGCACTGGATCTGCGTATCTGATCTAAAGTGAAATAAGGACAGAGCACTTATTACCCCAGTTCCCTCTCCATCCCTTCCCCATCTCCTTCCGCATCCTTGCGCCATATAGAGCCTGATCCTCCCCATCTTTTTTTCGATCCCCCATTCGTTCTACAGTATTATTCCTGCTTATCGAATTCTAGTTTCTCTTGATAGCCTACAGAGGGTCAACTCTTGAGCAAAAGTCCCATTTCCTGAGATCTTGATCTACGCGTGAAAGTAGAACTTGCTCTTTGTACACTTATAGTAATTATTATCATTATTAATAGTATATATTTACACACTGTTTCACATTATTATTGCTATTGTAATTATTATTGGTACCAACTACACGACAGAATCAACTCGGGGTTATATCGTCAGACGATGCGACGGTTCAGCCGAGTTTTGGACGAGCTCAACACCAACTACCAATTCCTGCTGACACTCGACCGTACACTCGTCGACCAGGTGAGCTCATACCGCGGCTTCTATTTCCACTGACGACTCAATAACGTGCTTTATTCCTTCACGCAAAATAACGACAAAAGCAGTAAAAATATTCTAAGGCCGAAACAAGACTTAGTTGTCGCCTGTACGTCGATCTAAATGAGATGCAGTGAACTGTCTTTGTCGAATCCTTGATTGCCTTCATGAAATATGAATCCCTCAGATATTACGCAAAAAGACGCTGCAATAAACATATATCCAGCACGATATTGTTGTACAGCCACAACTTGGCATTTGGCTGCAAGTAGAGCTATTTTTCGATAGTCATACATATCTAAAAATGGGGTGTGCTGTGTCGAAATCGTTGCCGCTGTATTCGTCCGCCACGAACGCGGGTGTGAAATAATGATGTATCCCAAGGTGACGGCGTCTGAGAAGCGCGTGATCGAGGTCAACAAGGACTGCATCTGGTTCACGTCAAAACAGCGCCTCCTGGCAGAGACGCTACGAACGTCGCTGCTGTGGGCGATCGAGCGGTTCTACGCCCACGTACACGACAATGTGTACGTGGCGTTGCTTGAGCTGCCAGCGGTGATGGAGAGAACGATGAAAGTGTACGACAGCACCCCGTATCTTGACAAGGAGCATAAACGGCGTCTGTTGTCCGATTACCTACAGGTGTGTGCAAAGGCAAGACGCCTATCGTTGCCTTATCCACAATATACATAAATAGCCGTTTCAAAACCACCGACTGATTGTTGCGGGTTGGAAACATTATCAATCTAATTTAATTTCGTGTGTAATTATTTATAATTTCTATAATTATTTGTCACGAGTAATACACATAGACATAGTATATACAATCAATCTAATTTGGTTTCGTGTGTAATTATTTAATTTTTTTTAATTATTTATCACGAGTAATACACATAGACACAGTATATATACAATCAATCTAACATTATTTCGTGTGTAATTATTTATAATTTGTATAATTATATATCATGAGTAATACGCATAGTATATACAATCAATCTAATTTGATTTCGTGTGTAATTATTTATAATTATATATCATAAGTAATACATATGATATAGTTGAGCGTTTCTCCGACGTTAGAGCTTCGTATTTTCGAAGAGGACCCGGGTTCGAATCATGTGCTGCCGAGTTGAACCATGGGCAAATTTGTTCAGTCGACATTGTTCCAGTTCACTCAGCTACATAAATGAGTACCTGGCTACAGAATGCTTCTCGGAGAAGTCGAGGTGGGGTTTCGCTTGAACAGGTTTGCCAGGGAGTAAAGTAAAGCTTCGATCAGACATGATGATTGGAGGACTTCAGACTAACCTTGGTTTTGTTTGCACGTCAATGCGGTGTTTTCGTACTGTAGCATTTCAATATACCCCTATGCTGTTATATTATTGTTCCAAGCAAGATTTTGGGAAATAGTATTGGTAAAGCAAACTTGGAATTATTGTATGGCATATATATGTGACGAATTTATTACATATATTTTGTAACTATGCATTTTATGGGAAAACATTTTGTACGCCATTTTGGATGGAGCCGTCTTCAAACTAACCACGTTGACTCGGTTACAGAGCATACACGACCCCATGGCCGAGGGCGTGGCTGTGGCGCTGGGGCAATTGATGACAGACCTCAAAGACGCCGTCAACTCCCTACTCTACGACAACGACTATGTCTTGCGCGAGGAATACGCCAAGGAGTTGCTCACCTACGTGCAGGTTTGTAGGATGCGGTCAGGGTGGTAAATGAACTTGAAAACAAAACATTTAACCCCGCGAAAAAGTCGGGGCTCAGTGAGAGTAGAGTAGGGGTGCTGAAGTGAAAATACTGGGTGGGGAGAGAGAGAGAGAGAGGTGGGTGGGTGGGTGGGTGGGAGGAGGGAGGGAGGGAGGGAGAGGGAGGAGAGGATGGGAGGGGGAGGGATGAGAAGAGAGGGAACAGAAGGAGGGGAGGGAGAGCGAGGAGGAGGAGGAGGGAGGAGGGAGGAGGGAGGGAGGAAGGGGGGAGGGAGGAGAGGGAGGCGAGGAAAATAGGGAGGGGAGAGAGGAGGGAGGGAGGGAGGGAGGGAGGAGGGTGGGAGGGAGGGAGGGTGGGAAGGTGGGAGGGAGGGAGGGAGGGAGGGAGGGAGGGAGGGAGGGAGGGAGAAAGGATAGGCGGGAGATAGGGACGGAGAAAGAGGGAGAAAGACAGAGACAAACTAGGAGAGGCGAGAGGGAGACAGACAAAATGACAAACTGAGAGAGAGACAGACGAACATACAGATGAACGGGCGGGCTGGCGGGCGGGCGGGCAGGCAGGCGGGGGGGGGAGAACTAAAATACGAGTACCTCTTTAATACATAGGAGTTGTTTACTTACCTACGTAATCACCACGTTCTTCAATTTACAATCGACAGAATTTGAACTGCGCCTGGTGCGTATCCAACGATACGAGTCTGACCTCTCTGCTCAAGTCACGCTTGATTAAATTCATCGACTACCCGATGACAGCTTCGCTGAAAGGCATTAAGGAGGACCTCGGCCGCTATGGCACTACGCTGCGCAACGCCCAGTTCGTCACTCTCGCCGGCGGAGGTTAGTACACCATGACAAATATACCATGAAACAATCGATGACATTGGGTTCCTTCACACTGGTAGATCATGTCCAGATGTTAAGTAATCCACCATATGGTGCCCATGCAACCATGCCTTGTCCTGCGTTAGCCCAAGTTTGGGCTGTTCGGAGTAACCTGAGACCTGATTTGAGATCTTTACCGTAATTATTCGACGCGAAGAAACCGCACAAATGTTAGCGTTATTATTAAAATTAATAAATTTTTGTTAAATATATCCAAATAATGTGCTCAATATTGCTTGTAGAAAGAATGTTAAGTTCAGAGAGACATCCCTTGATATAGCATATATATATATATATATATATATATATATATATATATATAGATATATATACACACACACACACACACACACTATATATATATATATATATATATATATATATATATATATATATATTGGTTACGGATGCGGATTCATTTGTTTACAGTATTGAAGATCAATCAAATCGTTCCGTGTAGTGATTCGAACCGTGTCGTGCATAAATCAGATGGGAGTCCTAGAAATATATATATATATATATATATATATATATATATATATATATATATATATATATCAGTATTATTACCGATATATGTATATTTTTAAGGAATATTAAATTTTATCAGCACTCGGCACAACCATAGGCGTAGTTCTGTGTTAATTAAGCCGGTAAACCTAATATTGCCTGTTGAATCACGTTTTTGGAGAACAAGCAGTAGAACATCCTATGATAAGGTTCCAGTTGTGACACTACCGTTTATTGCAGCCCGCAAAACGTTCGTCGACGGCGTTAAGAAGACAACAGAAGACGTCGGCAAGTTGCTGCGAGAATTGAACGAGACTTTGCGGGACAGCGTGGTGGGAGCGGCGGCGACGGTGGGAGAGATGCACGCCCTGTTAACACCCAAATGTCGGGGGGAGCTGCAGGTTCGTTGTCATCCTTCCATTCTTCTTTACCCATTGGGGGTGATGTCCATGTCCTTCGACATGCCGTTCGTCTGTTTATCAGTTACATCATCCAAGACTATATATAACTATCTATCTCATAAACAGTGTTCCTCTGTGTGTTTATGGACGCACATCTCCGTCAGGTTTGCATGTATCGAGATGGAATTTTACAAGTGAGCTAGCCGGCCCATTCGGAAGGATCGTAGATCGATACTTGTTCACAGTTCGTCCGGGCGGCGTTGGAGAACAATATAACAATGGGTGTAAATATTTCACAAGGCTGAACGTGGAGTTCCAGCAGTGGAATTAAAGATACGTATACCATCTACAACTATGTTGTAGAAGGTATAATGGAAATGGTGCAGCCTATTTCTGGGATACAGTGCGACAGTGTAATGCAATTTTCACAAATATTAGCGTGGGTGACTACTTTTCCCCAAGCATCACTGGGTAACTCGACTAGTGTAACATTAATGGAATACAAGATGCTATGCAATTATGTATTTATAGGGAAGATATAGGGATTCAGTTGGAGGTGTCAGGGTGTGTATAGTTGGATGTTTTTGGGAGCCTCAAGTTTTGAAAGAGGTGCAACCGAAGGTTTTTTGGGAGCCGACAAACGCAGATAGAAAACGCGCAGCCACAAAAGTTAAGCACCTGCTGGAGATTAGACATTGAAATGCATTTTTTTCTAAGTGTTGTTAAATCAAGTTAACCATATATAAATACGAAGAGCGCAATGGCTCAGGGATAGAGCTTTGGACACTTGACTAAGACAACCCGGGTTCGAATCCTGTGCTGTGGTGTTAAACCATGGGCAAGTGTTTTCGCTCTATATTGCTCCAGCTCATTCAGCTGTATGAATGAGTACCTGATTATAGACAGCGGTGGATATTTGTACGAGCAGCCTCGCGCATTAATTGTAGCGTGGAGAGAAGTTGAGATTGTGTTTGATTAAACAAGTCTAGTAAAAGCGCTTTGAGCAGTCCTGAGAACTGAATGCTGCGGTATATAAGAACTTACAGTTACGATTAATCGTAGTCAACTCGGGTTAATCGTCGTTGCTATGGGTCCGTCCCTAGAGCGCGTCCCGGGAGCTGGGCGCCGTGCACTCCCGCATCACGGCCTTCGTGAAGGACATGAAGGAGGAACTGCTGAGGTTCTACCGGCGATTCGAGGGCCTGAAACGGAACTACGAGGAAGGCGAGACGAAGCTGGCGGCAACGTCCGAGGGCGTCGACTTCGATAGCCTCACCCGCCTCGTGAGGGCGCGCCTCTCCGTCATCGACTCGCTCCTCAACGACCTCTCCCTCGCAGACAACAAACTCAAGGTATCACAGCTACGACACAGATTTGCGTAATAAAATAAAATAAAATAAAATAAAATAAAATAAAATAAAATAAAATAAAATAAAATAAAATAAAATAAAATAAAATAAAATAAAATAAAATAAAAACTACCTTTATTTATTTCTCATGGGGGAATTCTCTTGTGACGTTTGACAGCTCGAGAGATAACAATCACCAATAAATAAAGTATGTTATATAAGAGAGTACAGTGAAAGAATTATGTATGATTAAAAAGAAATATAATTTACATGTCACAGCTATAATAATAAATCAATAATAAAAGCAGTTCATTATAAAATGAGTTCATCATAACATATTTAAGGGACTCCAGTGCGAGCAGTAACAGCGGCCATACATGCGTTGGGAGAGAGGGGGAAGGAAGGAAGGGATGGAGGGACGGAGGGGGAGGGAGGGAGGGCAGATCATTCATTTAGGAGACGGACAGAGGAAGGGATGACGGAATGTTGAGAACGACTGAGTCTCAGCTGAGTCAACTGAAAACGATGCCGAAATGGTAGCAATGTGTTCTTATGTATCGCAGTGGTCTAGCACCGCAATACTATCAAGTGTGATATGTTTGCATCAAATAGTCACTCACAGTGCTGGAAATGCCTCTCTACCAAGCCACCCAAAGTCAGAACAGGCCAGCGCGTAGTCGGTGTGTTCGGTTGAAGTTAAGGAATAAATTACCACTTAATATTCAAAACAAGCACACTTTTAAGAAACCACTAAACAATTATATTTGAATTTTAGATGTACTTAGTTTGTATATGTTTTGTGTATGTTATGTTTTATATTTATTTGTTAAATTATTTATTATTTATTTATCTATGCTTAATTTGTTATCCTTTTGTACACATATTAATGTTGTATGATTGGTGTAAATCGCATCACCAATCAATCAAACCAGCACCACGCCTGTCACGCTTTCGTCCGCATTGCACGAAGCCGCCCGTTGTTGAGTCTATCTATATTTGCGATAATTAGGCGCATTTAAACGGGATCTAACTGAAATGTGTAAAGACCAATGTTTGATCAACACATTTTTGCCGTTACTGGTTTTTGTTTTGGACTGCAATGTTTTGTTAAGATTTGTTATTAAATCTTTATGTCAATCGTTGCTACGTGAGTCTTGTTGTTAGACCATATTGTGGAAACTTGTTCTTATGCCAGGCAGTTAATTACTTTTGCTGGATGTTGCTAAAACTGTTTCAATCATGTTTACAGACACAGATCGACGTCATCAACTACTGGCTGGTTGCGCAGGCGCAGGACGCGTGTATCTCGGCCCACAGTAAGTACTGGGCCAAGTTCCACCTGTCTCGACCGACTTTCTCGAAGCCGACGCGCGACGCTTTCGGCCACTCGACCGACTCTGCACTGGCCGTCGGCACTGGCTTCAGGCTCAACGACACGACTGTGAACACCTACTGGGACCGCCGCACCACCATCGTGAAGGCGTTACGGGCAGAGTTTGCCGACGCCGTCGAGCGTCTGGCGAGCGAACTGACCGACGCCAAGACCTACATGGACGTGTTCGTCGCTGGCAACGGGATCTCCGGCAGCTTCTACCAGTAAGTGATCACGACAGGCTTTTCTGTTAAGAGCACCACTGCGATGGCCTAATCGATGAATCTGTATGCACTGTGTGTTTGCAGGAACTACACGAATCAGATGGAATCCTTTAGAATGAAGACTCCATATGCGTTGTATGTTTGCAGTAACAACATGATTAACGATGACAAGTTCTACAAGGAAGACTATATATTGTGTGTTTGCAGGAACTACACGTATCAGATGGAATGTTTTAGAATGAAGACTCTATATGCGTTGTATGTTTGCAGTAACAACATGATTAACGATGACAAGTTCTACAAGGAAGACTATATATTGTGTGTTTGCAGGAACTACACGAATCAGATGGAATCCTTTAGAATGAAGACTCTATATGCGTTGTATGTTTGCAGTAACAACATGATTAACGATGACAAGTTCTACAAGGAAGACTATATATTGTGTGTTTGCAGGAACTACACGTATCAGATGGAATGTTTTAGAATGAAGACTCTATATGCGTTGTATGTTTGCAGTAACAACATGATTAACGATGACAAGTTCTACAAGGAAGACTATATATTGTGTGTTTGCAGGAACTACACGAATCAGATGGAATCTTTAGAATGAAGACTCTATATGCGTTGTATGTTTGCAGTAACAACATGATTAACGATGACAAGTTCTACAAGGAAGACTATATATTGTGTGTTTGCAGGAACTACACGTATCAGATGGAATGTTTTAGAATGAAGACTCTATATGCGTTGTATGTTTGCAGTAACAACATGATTAACGATGACAAGTTCTACAAGGAAGACTATATATTGTGTGTTTGCAGGAACTACACGTATCAGATGGAATGTTTTAGAATGAAGACTCTATATGCGTTGTATGTTTGCAGTAACAACATGATTAACGATGACAAGTTCTACAAGGAAGACTATATATTGTGTGTTTGCAGGAACTACACGAATCAGATGGAATGTTTTAGAATGAAGACTCTATATGCGTTGTATGTTTGCAGTAACAACATGATTAACGATGACAAGTTCTACAAGGAAGACTATATATTGTGTGTTTGCAGGAACTACACGTATCAGATGGAATGTTTTAGAATGAAGACTCTATATGCGTTGTATGTTTGCAGTAACAACATGATTAACGATGACAAGTTCTACAAGGAAGACTATATATTGTGTGTTTGCAGGAACTACACGTATCAGATGGAATGTTTTAGAATGAAGACTCTATATGCGTTGTATGTTTGCAGTAACAACATGATTAACGATGACAAGTTCTACAAGGAAGACTATATATTGTGTGTTTGCAGGAACTACACGAATCAGATGGAATGTTTTAGAATGAAGACTCTATATGCGTTGTATGTTTGCAGTAACAACATGATTAACGATGACAAGTTCTACAAGGAAGACTATATATTGTGTGTTTGCAGGAACTACACGAATCAGATGGAATGTTTTAGAATGAAGACTCTATATGCGTTGTATGTTTGCAGTAACAACATGATTAACGATGACAAGTTCTACAAGGAAGACTATATATTGTGTGTTTGCAGGAACTACACGAATCAGATGGAATCCTTTAGAATGAAGACTCTATATGCGTTGTATGTTTGCAGTAACAACATGATTAACGATGACAAGTTCTACAAGGAAGACTATATATTGTGTGTTTGCAGGAACTACACGAATCAGATGGAATGTTTTAGAATGAAGACTCTATATGCGTTGTATGTTTGCAGTAACAACATGATTAACGATGACAAGTTCTACAAGGAAGACTATATATTGTGTGTTTGCAGGAACTACACGAATCAGATGGAATGTTTTAGAATGAAGACTCTATATGCGTTGTATGTTTGCAGTAACAACATGATTAACGATGACAAGTTCTACAAGGAAGACTATATATTGTGTGTTTGCAGGAACTACACGAATCAGATGGAATCCTTTAGAATGAAGACTCTATATGCGTTGTATGTTTGCAGTAACAACATGATTAACGATGACAAGTTCTACAAGGAAGACTATATATTGTGTGTTTGCAGGAACTACACGAATCAGATGGAATCCTTTAGAATGAAGACTCTATATGCGTTGTATGTTTGCAGTAACAACATGATTAACGATGACAAGTTCTACAAGGAAGACTATATATTGTGTGTTTGTAGGAACTACACGAATCAGATGGAATGTTTTAGAATGAAGACTCTATATGCGTTGTATGTTTGCAGTAACAACATGATTAACGATGACAAGTTCTACAAGGAAGACTATATATTGTGTGTTTGCAGGAACTACACGAATCAGATGGAATGTTTTAGAATGAAGACTCTATATGCGTTGTATGTTTGCTGTAACAACATGATTAACGATGACAAGTTCTACAAGGAAGACTATATATTGTGTGTTTGCAGGAACTACACGAATCAGATGGAATGTTTTAGAATGAAGACTCTATATGCGTTGTATGTTTGCAGTAACAACATGATTAACGATGACAAGTTCTACAAGGAAGACTATATATTGTGTGTTTGCAGGAACTACACGTATCAGATGGAATGTTTTAGAATGAAGACTCTATATGCGTTGTATGTTTGCAGTAACAACATGATTAACGATGACAAGTTCTACAAGGAAGACTATATATTGTGTGTTTGCAGGAACTACACGTATCAGATGGAATGTTTTAGAATGAAGACTCTATATGCGTTGTATGTTTGCAGTAACAACATGATTAACGATGACAAGTTCTACAAGGAAGACTAGATATTGTGTGTTTGCAGGAACTACACGAATCAGATGGAATGTTTTAGAATGAAGACTCTATATGCGTTGTATGTTTGCAGTAACAACATGATTAACGATGACAAGTTCTACAAGGAAGACTATATATTGTGTGTTTGCAGGAACTACACGAATCAGATGGAATGTTTTAGAATGAAGACTCTATATGCGTTGTATGTTTGCAGTAACAACATGATTAACGATGACAAGTTCTACAAGGAAGACTATATATTGTGTGTTTGCAGGAACTACACGAATCAGATGGAATGCATTGTGTGGTTGTATGAACAACATGATTCAGATTGAATGCTCCAGAATGAAGGCTCTATTTGCATTGTGTGTTAGCAGGAATAACGTGTTTTAGATGGACATTTTCTACAAGGAAGACCACCTGTGCCGTGTGTTTGCTAGAACACCACGGTTTACGTGGACATGTTTGTCAAGAAAGACTGTCTGTATTTCTGTTTGCAGGAACAACATGATTCAAGTTGACATGTTCTACAAAGAACTGACTGAAGGCAAAGTGCAACAACAGAAGGCCTACGAATATCAGGCTTTGCTCAGTAAGTCAGGATAAAATAATTATTATTTTGTCAACCTATATTAAAAACATTCTGTTTGATACTTGTTTGTAGTTCGTCATTTTGGTTCGCAACCAACTGTGGAGATTTCACTGGTTTTGTGCATTTATGATATCATGTATATCCATTTGGCTTCTTTTGTTTGCCCATTTCATCGGTGCTTCTGTGGTTGCGAATAATAGCAATAGTCAAGTATAACATCAGATGTAAGTACTCATTGCAACCGTAATAAAACGTAATGCAAAACGAAAATTCTCTATTCTGTTGTCTTATCACATGTTGCTAGTTTTATCGTTATCTTTAAATACATTTATTAATGTTGCATAACTTTTCACTTGTGATAATATGCACGGGAACCAGGTTAGATGTTATAACGTACGGCATGACGTCACCGTTTATGGCGCCTACGTCATGCCGTTGCCATTGTATGACGTCTATATCATCGCGAACTGTTTGCTTCCCCATCTCACCACCTCTCATCTTCCTCCCTACCTGAGCAATGTTCCGATAACAGACGTGCGTTTCAGCCGAGGATGGCGATCTGGTGGGATTGTCCAGATAACAGACATATATTTTAGACGAGCTTTATGGTCTGATGGTATTTTTCAGATACTTGACGTGTGTTTCAGGCGAGGTTGGCGGCCTGATGGGGCTGCTGATGGGTGCCAGTTGTTTGACCCTCATCGAGGTGCTGGACTTCATCGTCTTCAGCATATTCTCCAAGTGCCGGGCGCTGACACGGAGGTGACCAACGGGAGTGAATGGTCGGGTTCAACGGCTAGCAACATCGCCTAGTCCGGTGTTGCAACGTGATGCTTAAAACCTTGACAATCCGGACTACACCCCAATAATCAGGACTATGATAATCTGAACTAAAATAATTCTGACTAATTCTGGCACCACAATAATCAGCGTCCCGATAATCCGGACCACGATAATCTGAACGAAATTATCAGACTATAATTCATATAATAATTCATGTCCCAGTAATCTGGGCCACATTATTAAAAAACACGGGTCATGTTAATCCGGACCGTAACAGTCTGGACCACAGTGATCTGGAAAAGTTGACAGCCAGATCCTTGCGCTAATATGCACCGTTATATTCATGGGTCGTCTAAACGGAACATTATTTAGTCTGGACTCACACCAAAGTGTCCGTATTAAAGAGGTTCTGCTCTATACGGAAAGAGCATGTTTATAACAGAAGTGTATGTATAGAGCACTTCTGAAAATTATTTGAATGCTAATTTAGATCTGAACAAATCGTGTATTAACTTTGCATGATGAATGTGTTTATACTAGAAGTGTTGCTGCTGCCATGACGACCCCGGGGGCTGGTTTCATAAAGCATTCTTAAAGTGCCTATGACAGGGTTTTTATTATGTCTACTCGTATTCCAAGTGACATGTATAAAAGTAATTAATGTAAATTTTTGTGAATTAGGTATGTAAATAGCTATATTTTAGAAAAGTTTACAATTGCTGGACAATTTGAGACGACTTCAGCGGGGCAGTACGCATTTCGTACCTTGTTTGCAGCACTTTGCGCGTTTCTACCATTGTTTCAATTTACATAATCTACGTCAAACCTCAACGTAAATTGACCTATCCATCACGTGATCAGCTATGTTGTAAGAAAGTTAACATACTCTTTAAGCGTACAACGTTTCTGCCCATCAGCTGCAGGTCTTGGTTATGTACTTGGAGCCATAAACAATGTATTCCATCACGTGAGCAGTTGCTTGGCAAAAACTCCGGCAAACGGTGATAAAATGGCTGCTTTTAATTGTACCATTCAAGGCTTTCAATTGTAATAGAGTGAATGCATTTTATATAGTTTTTAAATGCCTTCTCAAAAAGAACTACGACTTCCAGTAAATGTGTCATAGGCACTTTAAAGTTACGCAATTGCGTAGTGTCACGTGTGTGCATAAACTCCTGCGTGGGTTTTAAAAAATAGCATAATTTACTAAGACAGTCATCTTAGAATTAGGAACGGTCTTGGCGCTTCATAAAACCATGATCCAGTATTCTTGCAGCAATGAGGTACCACAATAACTAATTAGACCGAGGGCGCTCTAACGCAACTAGGGTCTTTGTGTCGTCTTTTACGTATTCTTGATGTGTGTAAAATGCGGCACGGTTTTACGGAACATTTTGCGGAACGCTTGTTTAAATCATCCTACAATCAGCTGTTGAACTCGCATGACTCCGAAGCCTCACACATAGCTAAATATAGATACAGTCTGACATGTCCGTCAATATGAAGGCATAATATATACCATAATGTACATTTACAGCCGATGGAACGTCAACTGGTGGCCCGACGACAGGTGTGCTGGCTCGATGCCGGAAAGAATGTTTAAAATAATCTATAGCTCGCCGTATGCATCACACGAGACTGCTACGTCTACCCACATAGTTAAATATTGATATTGTATAACATGTCCGCCAATATGAAAGCATAATGTCTACATTAATGTACATTTACAGTCGATGAAACGTCGCGGGACGTTCGATCGAATTCAGTGCCAAGATGGCGTTGTTTTGGCTATTCTGTCTATTGACCACACATACGGCATGCTGTTTTGTCTATTGACCACACATACGGCATGCCCACACATATAAACTACCGCTGGCTACGCGCCTGTACAGTCAATAGCTTACCGTTCATATATACGAAAAGGATGATTTAAACATGCGTTCCGCAAAAATGCAAACATCCACGTTAGTCGCTAGAGGCGCTGATACGCAACTAGGGTCTAGTTGCGCCTCTAGCGAATAACGTGGATTTGTGGAACCCCATACTCACAATGATGCATGTTTATGCTATGTATGAGAGATCAATGTTGACTGGGTATTGTTGCGTCATAAAGACGATGTATTGTCTACCTCGTGAATTCAGCCGCATCGATCACACGCTTAGCGCGCACGGAGGTGTCAAATATTCATACACAGTTGTCTCACATCTGTGTAACATATACATACACACACAGACACACTCATATATATATATATATATATATTATATGTTTGTGATGATACGTCATAGATGTGTCTTTGCCTAGATGTTTGTGATGATACGTCATAGAAGGTTAACTGACACAGGTTGGTTGTAAATAAATGGTTGTGAACATAATGATATAACTAAATATTAAATGGATACCTTTATGAAAATACCTCTTCTATAGAAATATACAAGTGGGGCACTTTACCTACTTACATAGTGCGACTTTCCCCGCGTAACGCAATGTTTAAAAAAATCACAGTAATTATAAAACGTATGTCGCATTGTTGCTGGCATTGTTATTTTGTCTAATTAATATACTTTTGCATTGGAACTAGTTGAAATGGTTGCATTTATGATGAAACTTCTACTGAAAACGAAAGTTATTCATTAAACGGGTTCGTAAGGGGCTGCGTCGTTCGACAGGGAAAACGCTTCAATGTGTACCGACTAAAATGTGTTTTATTAATTTACTGCGTGTAGAGCTATTATTGCCCGAATACTTTGCAAACGACCGATTAATAAGACATATATCCACGACGGGGATATGATCTTGTTCACGTGTGCTCGTCACGCCATCTGGTGAACAGAGGACAAACTTTATTGAATTCCCGAAAGAGATAGACGATAGAAATCAATACATTTCAATCTCACAGACATTGCATAAATAATATTCGATTGTAATTATTATTCTCCGATAGCAACCATTGTTTTATTAGTAAATTGGAATTGTCATCAAAGCAAGTGTTTGCATATTATAATGCTAAAACTGAATGGTATTAACGTGTTTTCTTGTTGTTTATTGACTTATGCTGTGCGTCAAGATAAGATTATCGGTATTCATTCAGTGGTCAATCGGGCTGCATTATTATGCAACAGCTTGGACTGATACATATGTTAGTGGTTATCTTACTGCTAATTAATGTTATGTTACTGCTAATTAAGTTTCAAAATCTCTAATTTTGCAAGCGCCACGAGATGGGAGCACTGTAGGATTCCCATATTTATTATTAGTTTATTTTTTACAACCAGCATTTTCTAAGCGTCGCATCTCACGGACCAGCCCGTTCATAGGGTATTCAATACAACAACATATATATATTATATATATATATAATATATATATATGTATATATATATATATATTTTTATATATATATATATATATAATATATATATATATATATATATAATAAGTACATGTACGTATGATATTATATTAAAAGATTATATTATAATAAGCAATTTATTAAGATACATATATTATGACTAACATATTTAGATAAGCACGTAAATAATTATGATATATAATTATGATATCATTAAAACTAATAATACATGAATAATAATATATTAAATGAATTAAAAATACATGCTCGTAAAAGGCGCTTCCGTCTAGACGACGCGAAGCCGATGCCTGGCGAAGTCGAAGGCACCGTTGGTAGGTTCACGACGTAATTAAAAACGGAGTCAATTTGGTGCATACAATCATCTAGTTCGTGAACTACAGCAGGATGAGAAGCTATTCTTCTACGACAGTTTCTACTTGAACTGTTGGTGGTAGTTCTGCGACGGCATGTTTCAACCTTTAATGACATATACGGAGTACTACAACCTTCCCGTTACTAACTTTCCGCCATTTCTTAAAGTTGGGAAAACACGTCTGTAATGACGTTACCGCATACCGCATGCAGCCCCCGTATGGGTCTTCATTTGTAATGCTAGCTTAGCCTTTAGTAGGCCTAGCCCTAGATGATAGATATTGTTACTCATCTTTAAGGATTTTTCTGCCGCAGTCAATCGAAATATTTTAATATTTAAAAAATTCTGAAATATATCAGGGAACTTCAGAAAACAAACATTTTATAATGTGTGTATATATATATATATATATATATATACATCATCCAAAATATCACGTCCGGAACATTGTAAGTGCGACACCAAACTTATGGCACCGAACGCTTCATGCATGGCGGGCAATTTGCTGCATCGACTACGTAGCTTTTACGTGAAGACAATCTGTAACGCTCTTTTGGTGTTCACCTTGGTTATGTTGTGGGCGACAGAACCATGGGAAAAAGACAAAATAGGTAAGTTAGGGCGTGTGTCCTTTTAGGATTGTGATATATAGCATTGGCTGAAACCACGCTGACTCTGTTGTTGTTGGCCAGCCCGCGAGTCGAACAAATGAATCAACACATGCCAATTTCTCCATTATATGAAGAAACATTTGCAAAGTATACCGATATTCAAAATATATAATACATTTTATTCCACTAAATATATATTGTTTAAAAAGTATATTTTGGCGAAATACTTACAAAATGTAGCCCCGCGAGACGATGATGCGCGAACAACACGCCACCCTCCCCACAGGGAGCATTACGCAACGGGGCCCAATGAGTAATTCGTGTAATAGAAGTTGTTTATTTTGAAAATGCATGTTCACAAACCTCATTTTACATCTTTATCAATCAGATTGTTCGTGTATATGCCAACTGTACCTGTTTTGCGCATTGTATGTTACATATTGCGGTAATGAGGTTCTCAATACGTTAGTCGCTAGAGGCGCTGATACGCAACTAGACCCTAGTTGCGTATCAGCGTCTAGCGACTAACGTGGATTTGTTTGCATGTTTTGCGGAACGCTTGTTTAAATCATCCTTTTCGTATATATGAAAGGTAAGTTATTGACTGTGCAGGCGCGTAGCCAGCGGTAGTTTGTATGTGTGGGCATGCCGTATGTGTGGTCAATAGACAGAACAGCCAAAACAACGCCATCTTGGCACTGAATTCGATCGAACGTCCCGCGACGTTTCATCGACTGTAAATGTACATTAATGTAGACATTATACTTTCATATTGACGGACATGTTATACGATATCAATATTTAACTATGTGTGCAGACGTAGCAGTTTCGTGTGATGCATACGGCGAGCTGTGATTTTAAACATTCTTTCCGGCAACGAGCCAGCACACCTGTCGTCGGGCCACCAGTCGACATTCCATCGGCTGTAAATGTACATTAATGTACATATTATGCCTTCACATTGACGGACTGTCAGACTATATCCATATTTAGCTATGTGTGAGGCTTCGGAGTCATGCGAATTCAACAGCTGGTTTAAACAAGCGTTCCGCGAAATGTTCCGCAAAACCGTGCCGCATTTTACACACGTCAAGAATACGTAAAAGACGACACAAAGACCCTAGTTGCGTTAGAGCGCCC
>JAODUO010000105.1:110000-125000 GCA_025642075.2 Ridgeia piscesae | reverse complement strand
AACACCAACTCGTTTCCATCGAACCCATCTATAGGGTTGGATGACTGACAATACCATCTAAGAACCTGTGACGTACGGTATCATTTAGAGTCGGGTGACGGTACCATTTAGAGTGAGTGACAATATCGTCTAGGGTCGGGTGACGGTATCAACTAGGACCGGGAGACGGCACCATCTACGGTCGAATGACAGTGTCATCATAATTATAGAGTCGGGCCACTCGGGTAACAGTACCAATGGAATGAATGCCTCTGTCTCGACGGCCAAGAAGCTGTATGTTGCGGGCTTATAACGTTCGTTCCCGTTGCTTACGACAGCGACGGAGTGCGACACCAGCGGTACGAGGCACTGTGAGGGTACCGACGTCTACTTAGCCGGACGCTCTGCATTTCTGGACACCGATGACGTGTATCTTATCGTTGCCAAAAACAATCAGTCTTAATAATAATGACTTGTACGCTTCAGAGCCATTCAGTATATTTTTGGGAGCTTCTAGTTAGGTTCTTTGTCTCTATATAGTGTTGTGTTAGATGTTGCGAAATTCTACACATACCAAACGCATGAGCGACTGAGCTGATTGCCGTACAAAAGACGTTTGTTTCTGTCTAATCGAATGTTATCTGACAATATTAGCGACAAAGAACCCAACTAGAAGCTAAGAAAACAATAATTTACTAAATGCCTGTGAAGGTTAAATTTACATACAAGCCATTATTATTATTATTATTATTATTATTACAAGAATTTAATTGGACAAAAGCGACAATGAATAGCGGCGTGTGAGAGCACATATTTTGTTGTGCATTTGCGTCAGAAAGTCGTGCAATCTCGTTATATAAACACTGGCACCATTGTTATCAAATCAACACTGTGTCGCGAAGGAAGTGACATTTCACCGACTGACAGCAACCATACACTTGGAGGCGATAACCCAACTAGCGACAACCTAATACTCCGCGGGCTTCTTTAGATCTGTAAGAATAACTCAAGCAATGTCGTCATCGGTTCCATGTGACAGGGTGTGTAGCAACACACGCCCTCCTGCCAAGCAAACAAGAGTCGACTGACACTCGTGGGTAGACTGATTGGTAGGCGTAGGGTCGACACAGCTAAGCTTTTTATGTGTCTTGAATCACCTCTGAGGTGAACGCTCTGTGGAGACATCGACCTAGATTCAGTATACTGACATTGTCCAGTTGAACTTCAAGGCCGATGGTTGTAGTACATCAATCAATCGTGTACGTCTGTCTTGCGGGTGGGAAGAAATAACATGGTAAACCCATTATAACATGTTAAAATATTAATTCGCGTTCACAACGATATCAATACTGTGTTTAACATCTACGCCGAACATGGAACCGGGATATAATAAGTGTGTGTTTTTATTTCAGATAAAGAACATTTGTCCAAATAAAATCACTATGTATATAAAGCATGCTTGAAAGTTAGTAGGAATAAAATATTCGTGAAATATATTTCAATAGTGGCGCTGTTCTATTTGTTCAGTCGACTGACAAATAAAAAAGTAAAGGTAAGTTCTTATATAGCGCAGTATCCAGTCCTCAGGACCGTTCAAAGCGCTTTACACTTTACTTCCCTGACAGACCTGTTCACTCAGACACCATCTCGGCTTCTCTGGGAAGCATCCAGCCACATGCTACAATTAATCCACCACTGTCTATAGCCAGGTACTCATTTACACTGCTGAGTGAACTGGAGCAATATAGAGTGAAAAAACTTGCCTACGATTTTAACATCGCAGTACAGGATTCGAACCCGGGTTCTCGTAGTCGAGAGTCCGAAGCTCTACCCCTGAGCCACTGCGCTCTACAAATGCTTTGGAAGCATATAGAAACCGCCCGCCAATGTACATAGTCGAACCGTGTCTACTGTAAAGCGTAGCAGTCCCTACGTTACATGGTTTAAATTCAAACACCACACCTGATAGCATGGTACATAGTAGGCCAAATTAATCGCCGGGTTGGTGAAGCTTGAAGACTCTCGCATGTATCGATAACGCAAGAAAAGACTTGTCTGTTTTCACGCGTGTCCTTCACTACAGGGTAAATGGTGGAGTCGGCAGAATCATGCCATATCGATCATTCTGGTAGAGATCCGGTTGGGTAGTCGAGGACACTCTCGCAGCTATACGGAGCCTGCTGAGGTCATTGACGTCGGCGTGTGAACCAGACCATGACCAGCCTCTTGCATAACACGCAATGACGCTAAGTCTACCTGCAAATGTCGCCACAAGCAAACCGATGAGCGCCGCACAATACGACATGTAGGCCTATGTTCAGTGTGTTGTAAGCAGTGTACACACGGCGTGCCTGAGATCGGCTAGGTACAACAACGGACAATGGATGAAGCAGCCAGACACTGCACTCTTTATGGGGTAGTCCAGTTTAGATGTTATCAAACAAACCAACAATACAACGCAACACGACTATCTCATAACCTTAAAATGCCCCATACGTATCGCATTATGGAAGTAACGATGCGATACGTATCACGATATTGAAGTAATGATGCGATACGTATCACGATATTGAAGTCACGATGGGATACGTATCACGATATAGAAGTCACAATTACTAATATTGTACAACAGCAATAAAACACTAGTTTATTTAGTGTAGTTGCAGATGCGTCTGTAAGTTGTTGTAACATGATTAAATGCAGTAACAAGAGTTTTCCCAGAGAACAGCCGTACAATTCTTTCACGGATTGAATACACTAAAAGTGCTCAAGCCCAATGTGTAAATGTCCCACCTCGCGATCTCTAGGCTCGTTAATTGTTTGTTTTGCACGCATCTAGCATAATACAGTGGTAGAACTTTGGCATTTATTTCACTAGACAGTGGGACTAGTAAATACAACAGTTTATTAGTCCGCCAAAAGGTTTGCTAGTCCAGGAAAATATAAAAACAACCCAAATTTAAGTCGTTACAATTTATTGAAAACTAAAAAACGGCGTTTTGCAAGCCCAATTAAATAACAATGCAACGATCATTAAGGTAGCAAAGTAGTAATAAAGAAATAACAAACGTAATTTATGAAGAACTGAGGATATGATTTGTATAAAAAAACTGCAACTGAAAAAGGATGCCAATTGCGCTCATTGACCAGTAGGGTAAACCAACCAGTAGTACCACCCTACCAGATATGAGGCAGGCTGCCATTACGAATTTTCCATAATTCTTCCGGAAATTGACCTCATATTATGGTCTTATGATTATGAATACTGCTCTGCTGAACTGTATTACGAGAAATAAAAAATAACACATTATAGAAAATTATACACATCAAGAACCGTTAATTTTACAATTACACATGTACAAGACAAGTTCACAGCTAGTGGCTATGCCTAAGAGAATGTCATCATTTATCAGTAAATGAAGCTGTCACTAGTGTAGCCAGTTGTTCACTGGCAGCAATTTATCAATGTTTTAATGACTTGGGATTCAGTTACATCCCCCCTCCCCCTGGATGGGTTAGGGTTAAGGTTGGGGTCATTGTGACAACAAAGGCTTGACTACTGTAGGGTAGGGTGGATGACATGCTGACCTTTATTAGACAACCTGTTGACCAGACAACTGGACTAGCAGGTTTACTAATAGGCAAGTACTATTATGTTTTACGGCGCTGGGCATAGTGAATTGTTCAATTCGCTCCATGTCTAAGCCTTGCTAATACAGTAATACAGATTAAGCCGTGTCTTCTGGAAGTAGCTCCCTTACCTATCTCCCTCCTTACCTCTATCTTCTTCCCTTTTTACTCTTACTCGCTTCGTCCCGCTCTCCCCCTCCCTTCACCCTCCCCCGGTCCAGAGGGTTTTATGACATTAAGACTACAGATAGCCTACAGTGCATATATGTCTGTATATGTGCATGACCTGTTCATGCCTAATGTGGCTAATGTCCATAAGAGAATTGCACAAGACAGAGAAAACGACAATGCTAAAATATTCTGAATGCACGACTTATAAAAAGGGGAAACAATGGTACTACTATCAAGGTTAAATGAGCGTGCTTTCCATTGACAGACAACACAGTTCTCTATTACACGAATAAACCACAAGCATAATTTAAGTATCTGTGCCCACTTGCTGCGGTGCGTAAGTCACACTTGGATCTTCGCTCTTCGCTCTTCGCCACTCCTAGATCCACAATACAGCTGTGAACAAAACATGCATGTGACATCCTCAACACTTTCCTCTTGTTTTCGCCCGGCTTTCTTCGCGATGCCTTTTGATTAAATGACTAATTAATCTATAAAGCTCGCTTGTATCGTCATAGGCCTTTTTACCACGTCGTCAGCCTCTTTCCTAACCGTCCGAAAAAGAGTGGCTTTAGGAATGTCATAGCTCACGGCTGCTTCTCCGAAGCTCATTTCGTTGACTCGAACTTTTGCCGCCGCTTCGTTCATAACATCCGGTGACCATTTTAGCGGGTGATTTTTTCCGATCAAACGTTTTCATTTTCCAGTATCATTCATACGTGTGCAATTATAAATAATGTAGACCTAAGTCGGGGCAAAGTGGGACAATATTCCACTTTGCCCCGACTACATGATGTTGTTTCATCACCAGGCGTTAGCGAGCGCACATACCTACCTAAGGTTTCCGCAAATTTAAAGAACTTTAGCAGAATGTTTACTTACGAAGATTACTTGTTTAAATAAACAAAAACCAGACATTTCCTCACAAAATCGCACAAATGGGTTTGAGGGCTTCCCAGTTAGCAGACCTAAAACAGCCCCGTCATCGCTTATACCTGTCACGTTGTTTACGCTGGAGATAAGAGGGGGGTTTATGTAAGTAGGTCAAGTACGTCACAAATATTGTCAGAGTCTAGTCGGGTCCGTTCATTTACCATATTTCTAAAACCATATTCGCTGGTTATTTCAAGTAGGTAATTGTGTTTTGTTGCTGTATATTGGTTGATTGTACAGTCTGAGGTTTTCCCAGTTGGTATCTGGTAGGTTTAGACTTAGTTACCCGGCGATTTTGATGGCGGAAGTTTGCAGCCACACTAGAGGGTAGCCAGTGAGTCATATAGTGCTTCCAGTGACATAATGATCATTTGGGTGTCTTTAGTAAGATGGCAAATGGATGGCTTGGTTATGAAGAAGTGCACTATAGTTCAGATTATGTACTTCACATGTTGTGTTCAGTTTATTTTTGTGTCTGCAATTATGTCATTTCTCAGTGCGTTTAATACACCACCTCCATAAGTATTGCGATACGTCCTAATTGCTTCGTAGTTTGTAGGCAGGGAAGTTTAAGTGGAGATGCTTGAATCAAGTTTGGTTTCCACTATAAAAAGCATATCCGGGTTTGTTGGGTTTATTGTTGCCTGAAGTTGGTCAAGTAGTCTACATAGTATACATCATGTTATGTGCATTGTAACGCATGTCGTTGCCATCCATGATAATTTTATATACTGTCTATCTCATTTGATTTACATTGCAGATACGTTGACAATGACACTATCGCCGAGCGCGACGATGAACAACAAGGTCCCACTCAACATCACCCTACGTATAGACAGAAAGGAGACACGTCACGTGTTCATAGACCCACCGGAACCAGCGTAAGTCAAGCATCATAGCGGCAAAATACAGCATACAAATTTATCTCTGCTAAATTATCAACCGGCAATTCTTCTATAACGACAACTTCCGTAAAATGGAAAAATGTCGTTGCCCTCGCTGTCGCCAAGCATAGCTGTTGTGGGACACATTGGTGTGACAGCCAGTGCGTGAGAACCATGTCAGTGTTGTTGACCATCATGGTCTACAGCGTGGTCAGTGTTTCCACATGCAATTTGCTTGTGTATTTTGGAAGAGATACTACACTCGGTTGGTCCACCTCTATCTTGTGGCGATGCCACGTTTATGGTTGACACCAGAAGTGAGGCTATTTACCAGTGTATACAGTATTATATATATATATATATATATATATATATATATATATATATATATATATATATATATATATATATATATCAGTATGTATGAAATGATAAAGATATATATATATATTATATATATATATATTATATATATATATATATATATATATTATATATATATATATATATTATATATATATATATATATATATATATATATATATATATATATATATATATATACCTGCTTCGATAACTATACAGGCACAACTTATCCACTGCAATAAATAAGAAATGGAATATTAACAAGGTACAGTAGAAGAAGAAAGGAATGTAATAAGTGGTTCCGGAAGAACAAACACTAATGGGCATTTTTGCACTTGTATTTTGTACAATCAGCCGACACGTTCATTTGTGTATTACGTATCTGATCTAGACCCGTATATGTCGGTTGTTTGTCAGCTGATTTCTGAGTTGCATGGTAAAACGCGTGATGCAACACATTATAACGTTGATCCCATGTTGGCAGTATAAGACAGACTGACAATGCTACAGCTCTCTAATTAGGTTTTCTGTTTATCTGCAAAGACCACACATAGCAGAATTGAGGTTTAGCCAGTCAGATTTAGATTTCGGCCAAATAAACATTAGTTTTTTCGTAACAAATTTAAACTGTGTTAAGAATATTGTTGAACAACAAGTATATAAAATGTTGAGTGGGTATTAAACACAAGAGTTCGTGTCTAACGTTTGATCACATTTCATCAAACTCAACGGTAATGCAGCAACTATTCTTGTTCATCATTATGCTAACAATAATGAGGGAGTATTGGAACTAGACGAAACAGCGATACACGGGTGATTCACTCGGCCGAATCACTCGCTTGAAACCGTCCAATTTACTTGTTATAGCTGAAAGCGTATCTGAGTCAGACCGGGCGAGTATATCGCTTGCGTGTCACTCAGCCGAGGCATTAGCACTAAAACACCTATCAGATAACATCAACAGGTGGAACTTGATCTCCTTGAATAAACTGGCAGATACTGTTTTTTTGCTCAACTCTCTCCTTCATTTTTGTCGAGTGTTGTCGTGAACAAATGCGCTATGGAATGGTGCGAACCCACGTTGCACAGACATCAACAACGGTCATGAACATCCTGCAAGAATTGCATGACGCCACGCGTTGTTACAATAGCAACTAATCCCTTCGTGTATAATGCAAGAAGGTAAAATAATCAGCAGATGTGTGATGGTGGTTTTATTGGCGCAGTTGTTGCAGCGTTATCACCACCTAGTATCGTAAAATCAATTGTGCTATTTTTACCAATACAGTCATTGCGTACAGGTTTGGCAATTTTACGTGATTGCTACCCAGATACTTAACATTGGGTGGTAACTGGACAAGGAAGCAACTGTAGCTGTTATCTATAATGAGTACCCCGCCGTATTAAATTAAACAGTAAATCAGCCACACACGCTATGTTTATCGCGGTATAATTACGGCCCGCCGGCAACCTGTTAACAGCACCAGTCGCGAGCACAATGAGTATCAGAACCTGAAATAGTCTCGCTTATGCCCCAGTCATAGCGTCGCGTTTTGGCCGCGCTGTTGTGCCCCGTTTCTGGCCGTTACGTTCTGGGGGAAATGGCAAATTTAGGCCTTGTGCCAGGTTGTTGCCACGTGTTGTTAGCCACGCTGTCGCCTCGTTGTAGTCCCGCTGTGACAAGGTTGACTGGTGACCCCGAAGATCAAAGTCGGATTATGCCTCGCTGCCTCCACGCTCTAGCCTTGCTGTCGCCATGTTATGCCCTGTTATGCCTCGCTGCTGCCAGGTATCATAGCGTACCACAACGTATCATAACGTACCACAACGTAGCAGAAATGTACCACATTCCCCAGTCGTAGTGTCACATTTTGGCCGCGCCGTTGGGCCCCGTTTCTGATCGCCATGTTCTGGGAAATAAATTGCAAAATTTCGGCAGGGTGTCACGTTGTGCCACATTGTCGCCACGTGCTAGCCACGTTGTCGTCTCGTTGTAGTTCCGCTGTGAAGATCAAAGTCGGGTTATGCCTAGCTGCCGCCGTCGCTGTCGCCACGTTGTGCGACGTTGTGCCTCGTTATGCCTCGCTGCCGCCATGCAGCATAGCGTACCACAACGTATCGTAACTTACCACAACGTAGCACAGCGTACTACCCGTCTTCTGTTTTCGTTCTGTCACTTTGTAGCTACGTTATACTACATTGTACCACGGTGTTGCCACGTTGTACCATGTTTTCTTTTACTTATAATAGTTTATTTCACTCTCTCTGGGCAATCGTAGAGATTGAAATGGGTACATAAAACATGCAAAGTATATTTGTTAAAATAGATTCAAATAATATATAATTTAAGACATTAGCGTAAATATAAATTATAATGAGGAGAATATACGATATGTATCTATAAAACTAATTAAAATAATTTAAGACATTAAAACATATTTTATGTTAAATTGTTACGCCGACAAGTCAATGTATTTGACTAAACTTATTAAAAAATAAGAAATAGTTTAAAACATTAAAATAAATAGATCTGAAAATTAATTAAGGCTTTACAATATTTTACACATATCCATAACAGCTTGCACGAAAGTTTGTTAAGAGTCACTGTAAGTTCTTTTGGTTGAACAGACACCAGTTAATGAAACAGTTCTTGGTCCTGTTGGTTTTTACTATGGGTAAAGGGTATCGAGTACGGCATTGTGTATTATGTGTTGTAGTCCTTGGTTTTGGTAGTAGTTTATGCAGTTTGTGCTGCGGCTGTTCGATTTGTGTGAAGAAATGTTCACATAAATGCGCACGTCTTTGTTTCAGAGAAGTCAGCTGTGCATTCGCTAATACTTCGATATAGGGAGTGTTCGGGTATATGATGTTCATAGCACGTCTTTGTATACGCTCCATATCACTTTGGAGACCCAATGTGAGTGAGGTCGACCATGCTGTACATGCGTATTCCAGAGTAGGCCGGACCACCGTTGTATATACCGTCAGAAGGTCTTCAGCGGGAATGCCTGATCGTTTGAGTTGTAGCAGTAGAAACAGCCTCTTGCCTGCTTTTCGTGTTATTTCATCAACGTGTACGTCCCAGGTCAGGTTGCTGGTGATAGTAATGCCAAGTATCTTCGCCTCGGTTACTCGCTGAGTGTCTGTTCCGTCGATGCGTATGGTTGGGAAGTTTGTCCTTGTTTTAGAGAACTCAATAACAAGCTCTGTTGTCTTACGTTTGTTGATTTTCATGTAATTTTTGATTGTCCACATATACACTGCATCGGCTGCTTCCTGGAGATTTGGCGCTTGGGAGTCTGATCCAGGATAAACGATGCACGTGTCATCAACATATTTGTAGGAGTCGCACTTTGTTTGTAGATCATTTATCATGAGGACGAAAAGTACGGGGCCTAGCTTTGTGCCTTGTGGCACTCCTCCGTGGATGTAATTCCAATCGGATTTGCGTAACTGCTTTTCCATCTTCTCAACTGGGATACCATATTTAGATGGCACACATGGTATTTCTAGCTGTAGGTAGTCATTGTCAGCACTCAGGGCAGGTAGGTGATCACTCACTGATTTAAAGAAATTGTTTATTCGTTGGCTGAGTTCCAGAAGATTACCGTCACACACTTGATTGGCGAGGGAAAGCAAAGGGGGGTCACTGCTAGTTTGTTGACATCCAAGCAGTTCTTTCATGCCCTTCCACCAATTGCGTGGATTGGATGTCTTTAATCCGCTGATATGTTTATCATAGTATTTTTGTTTCAATGACTTTCTTTGACGGTTTACCTTGTTTCTGTAAAGACGGTACAACGCTTGGTCACCTGCCTTCCATGCATGTTGACGCCGACGAATTAGATCTCGGAATCTGTCCGACACCCATGGTTTGTCTGTTGTGTGTCTTACCACTGTCTTTGTTGGGAAATGTTTATCCGTCAGTTCATTTATGTTGGACGTAAACATTTGCAGTTGCTCTTCGCATGATGGTAGATGGTAAAGGTCTTCCCATTTGATTTTCTTCAAGTCTGATGCAAACATGACTCGCTCATTTTGCCCCATTACCTTTGTTGTCACTATTTGTCGATGTCCAAAGATGAATTTTAGATCAACGAGTGGTTCACAAATGACGACGTTGTGATCTGCATTTCCGACAGGACAACTGGTGTGTGGTTGTCCATACAGTTTGTCCATATTGATATAGATCTTATCCAAAGTTGCAACACCTCGTGTACGAACAGTCACAATCTGCTTCAGCCTCTAGTAGGTTTTCAAGTATCGTTCGGGTAGATGGTTGAAATCACCAGATAAGATGATGCCAGTGTGAGGGTGGCGTTGTAATATATAATCCAGGCAATGGCAAATGTGGTTTACCATAATGTTGTTATCCTCGTTAGGTGGATGATATATCGCTCCAACGTTTATGTGGGTAAACTGTCGTGGTAATTTATGTGGTCGAAGCGAAATCCACAGATTTTCCATGTCGTTTTTACGTAGTTATGTCCATTCCTTGACAGGGATGCCATGTTTTACAAAGCACATGACCCCTCCGCCACGTCTATCGGCACGATCTTTTCTGATGTGGAAATACCCAGGTACACAAATGGATTCGTCTAGTATGTGGTCCCTGCACCATGTCTCTGTTATTGTTGCTATATCAGCACTGTTTAGTTTCAGTATTTCTGACAGTTCTGTTATTTTTAGTACCACTGATCTTATGTTTGTGTTTACGATCACAGGCAGGTCCCATTTTCCACATTGGACTTGTATATTGTTGTTGCCCCGATAAGTTGTAATGACTGGTATAGTCCTATAGCACCAGCACGGCAGCCCCGGTGGATGGGTCGGTGAAGTGCCACCCCTGCAACACACGCAGCTCTCCAGGCAGCATTGTCCAGACGGGTGTCGCTGCGTGGACGTAAGCTATGTAAACATTCCGCCGAGAATGTGGTCATGCGTGACGTGTACACAGTTCTGACAACAATGGTTGCACATGACCGCATAAGCATGTCAAATTTCACTCAGGCGCAGGCAGAAAATCTTAAGTCACCAATTCACGAATAGGCGTAAACACTTGCCGTGAGATGAAGTTTAGCATAAACTCGGTGTCCTCTCATAAAATTATATGTAACATTTTAAAACCGTAAACTCTCTAAAACTGGTAGAAATCTACAAAGTTCTGGGAATCAGTAATCAGTGCAGCCAACAAGGCGCGCCCAGTCACGTGAGGCGAATTTTGAACATGTCCAAAATTGAAATTCCCAGCTCACGTTTTGTCACGTTATACAATGTTTTACCATGTTTTTGCCACGTTATTTCACGTTTGCTCACGTTGTGACCACGTTCTGCCACATTTCGCAACATAACTAAACGTGGCAGCCAAAACGTGATAATATTACTGGGGCACTAACGTAGTACACGCGTTATGTTCACGTTTTGGTTACGTTGTAGCCACGTTATACTACGCTGTACCACGTTGTACCACGTTGTTGCCACGTTGTAGGATGTTTTGGGGAAAAGCCAGCGAATTTGGAACATGTCAAAAAATTAAATTTCCAGTTCACGTTTTGTCACGTTTTAGCCACGTTGTTCCACGTTTGCTCACGTTGTATCCATATTCTGCCACGTTTCGCAACGTAGCTAAGCTTGGCGGCCAAAACGTGACACTATGACTGGGGCATAACCGATTCTTGCTCGGCTGCATGACTTCGCTGATAAGATAGTCTGGTGAAACTCTAGTGTCAATGCAAATCCGACTGGAATTACATCCACGGAGGAGTGCCACAAGGCACAAAGCTAGGCCCCGTACTTTTCGTCCTCATGATAAATGATCTACAAACAAAGTGCGACTCCTACAAATATGTTGATGACACGTGCATCGTTTATCCTGGATCAGACTCCCAAGCGCCCAATCTCCAGGAAGCAGCCGATGCAGTGTATATGTGGACAATCAAAAATTACATGAAAATCAACAAACGTAAGACAAAAGAGCTTGTTATTGAGTTCTCTAAAACAAGGACAAACTTCCCAACCATACGCATCGACGGAACAGACACTCAGCGAGTAACCGAGGCGAAGATACTTGGCATTACCATCACCAGCAACCTGACTTGGGACGTACACGTTGATGAAATAACACGAAAAGCAGGCAAGAGGCTGTTTCTACTGCTACAACTCAAACAATCAGGCATTCCCGCTGAAGACCTTCTGACGGTATATACAACGGTGGTCCGGCCTACTCTGGAATACGCATGTACAGCATGGTCGACCTCACTCACATTGGGTCTCCAAAGTGATATGGAGCGTATACAAAGACGTGCTATGAACATCATATACCCGAACACTCCCTATATCGAAGTATTAGCGAATGCACAGCTGACTTCTCTGAAACAAAGACGTGCGCATTTATGTGAACATTTCGCATTTATGTGAACATTTCTTTCTGCGCTGCGCTGTATAGTTTTATCTTACACAAAAAGGTACCAAAGCAAACATTGCGTACAGATGTGAAAATGTGACGTGATTGCCACTCAGAAAATCAATATAGGGTGCAAATGGTAAATAAACAAGAAAGTAATTACTTTTAAGGATTCCGCCCCCTTTAATCTATTATATGAATCCCGTCGTAATAAATTAAACAATCAATCAATCGCACCTGGTAGATGTAAAACATGCTGCATTACTGTTCTTTTAGTCGTCTCCACCGGCAACCCCCTACAGCACTAACTCATCGATCAATAGGGCGACGACCTGCCCACTCCTTGATAGATTACGTGACGATGACAGACCGAGACAGCAGATGTTTTATTTTTGTGAAAATAATCGAGCTGTTTAATAAAAAGACGTGCATACACACAAACCTAATGACGTTAACTGACGGCATTATGTTTATGCAACACCATTATTATAGTTAAGGGTGTAGCATTTAGAACGTAAAGTGAGTACAAAAACCATCCACATGCGCTAGATGTATCGCCGCGTCACTTACTTAGCGATACATTACTATCGAGACAACAGTAAGGGCGTTGGTCGGTGGGAAACGAGGGGGACACTTCCCCCCACTTTTAAGCTTGAGGGGGACACCATAGGAAATGTCCTCCCCAGTTTTTCAGTTCAGAAAAACAAATTTACAGGTATATAGCGAGACTGATCAGTCCACTCTTTTAAAAACCCTACATTTAAAACCGGATCGCCGCCCCTGGACAACAGTTTCATGGCGCGGCGATAACCCGTCGAAAGCCTAAAACGTCGTAAAGTTACGCTAGTTGCGTTTCACGAGTCTGCTCTATAGTTGCACTTAGCTGCACCATGTATTTAGTAGGCGTATGTTTACGCTAGTTGAAATATGTACTGTATGCTCCCGACACGCCCACTGTCAACATAATTATTTTTAATGTTTACACTGGATATCCTTTACATTAATCATAGCTTCCCATTTGCTATACGAACGACAAAGGCGGCAGCTAGAAAGAAAAAGGTTGTTTAGACAAAGCACAAATATAGGGATTCCCCACCGCGACCTAACTAGGTCAGTTCTACTACGATTTAGCAGCGCGAATGCTAAATTGGTCTCATGAAACCGGTCGTAAGCTCCATTGACTATTCGTTGTTAGCTGCGACCAGTAGACCGCATAATTGCGCGTAAAGTTACACGGCTTCATGAAACTGGGCCCTGATGAGTTTTTTTAATAACGTACATACGCACAAAGACCGCGCTGAAAACCGACGCGTGATTCGCAGGCGTGGATCCGTTTATTTTTAGCATAAAAGTCTACGCCTATTTTTCCATGGTGTTATAGAAAGGTTCGCGAGGCCGGCGTCACGTGAGTGACACGCATTAGAGACTACCGCGCGAGTCTTCAGAAATTTGTAGTAATACAATAAATCGAGAAGAACATACGCTAATGCAAATTAAGGTCACTGTGGGTATCTGAACCGGATATAGTCTCTCTCGCTCGGCTGCGTGATTTCGCCGAGAATATAGTCTGGTATCTGTGACTGCTCGAAGCCGCCAGATGTCATCAGTGTTGCATAAATTCACAGGTTGGCGTATAAAATATACTAATCATTAATGGTTATATAGTGTGCTTGCTCTTCGTAACGAAG
Organism: Ridgeia piscesae; assembly: GCA_025642075.2. Lineage (NCBI taxonomy): Eukaryota > Metazoa > Annelida > Polychaeta > Sabellida > Siboglinidae > Ridgeia > Ridgeia piscesae. Next base: position 110,946 of record JAODUO010000105.1, on the reverse strand, counting down.
CTAAGTTATAAAATATTTCTCCACAAAACAAAAAGTAGAACATTTAAATATGAGAGAAAAAACTAACAATGAAATCGTGTCAGTTCTATTTATTTTGTGTGACAAGTTTCAGTGTAAGTTTAATTTTGAACAGTGTTTATAAAAAATATATTAAAAGTATTATCTGATGAAAAGAGTATCATTTTTTTCGTAGTTGGCTTGATAGCTAATCATCGTCATCGCCCTATTCTATGCTAAGGGCGCCCTAGCGGCTACAAATACAGAGCCGTTTCCCTCTGGCCGCAGCGAATGGCTTGAAAATGGCTGCCACTTCATGGCGCCTGGGTAACCGTGGCTAAATTGGGAAACGTTGAGAACAACGTCACGTCAGTTCCATGTATTAGCTGTGGATCTATATAGCGCCGTGTATTTCTATTTTCGAAGTAAGCCACTCAAACCGAGCGATAATTTAACGAAGTAGCGCAATAAACATGCCGTTAGGTGTCGGTTTCGCGCATCAGATAATGCGGTGTAGGTTACTGATGTAATGTACCATATATCTAAGGGCAGAAAATTTTATTTTAAGTAAACGGAAGTAGGCAAATAAAAATGCGATAAAGTAATGGTGTGAAGTAATGCGATATAAAGCTAACTGTGCTGGGTTGCACAATATTGTGCATCTTTTTGTACAAAAGAAATTATACTTATACATAATATAATGTGCACAGGAATTGACCCACACTGTTAGCAGCAGCGCAGTGCTCGATAATTTGAGATAATAACGCGATAAATAACACAACAAAATTACTCAGTCAACGGCAGCACAAGACTGCCACCAATATTGTTACCCACCATGAGCTTGGAGTCCTATTATAAAAACGACGATAATTCGCAATTGCGAATTATGTCAATTTGCAGTCAATTTGCAATTAATAAATCTCAATAGCGAATTTAAAATTAAACGCCG
>JAODUO010000105.1:102500-105000 GCA_025642075.2 Ridgeia piscesae | reverse complement strand
CGTTGTCATTACCGTGAAATCAGTTAAAAGAATGTTTTTGATTACTCAATATGTTTCCCAATAAAGATGTTTACCGTTTACCTCTCCCCACGTTTGCTTTAAGGCTCGAAGGTTTATTGTGGGAAATCCACAAAGATCGGAAAACACTGGCCAGCCCGTATCTTGATTGGATGAAGCCCGGACCGAATGGTATTGTTTTTAATTTCTCTTATATCATTCTATGACATTTTAATTAAAGATATATTGTATTCCATGACTGTGCATGATACAAAGGTGTGTGAAATCAAAACAACGTCTTCATATCTATGAGTCATTTCCTGACCGGTGTCTTGTAAATGTCAAGATTCCTTGTGGTTGTTAGTGATGACAACGTAATTGTTCAGACATCCGACTCGCAATCCGGTCCAAAGGATCCGCTTTCGAATAACTTTAGTGCCATTTTGAAGTTTGTGAAAATGCGTTCACTCCGCACTGATTCCGTTCATACATATGCTTGGCAATGTTGGATATTTGTGAACGAATAATCATTGCACAGTAATTATTTGCACCGTGGCTAACCGACTCCGGCGGCCGTTGATATTGAGTTTACATAAACGGGTCTCTAACCGCATTGAACAGTCAATCCTACGTAGTAGATACAGAGTTAAATAAGAACAAGGCAGACCTGCAACATAAGCAGTATTTGTACCGTGTCTTCGTAGACTTCAAGAAGGTATTTACTTACATACTGTATGTATACAGGTTAGAAACAGAAGAGACCTATGTTGATTGTGCTTCGGATTTGTGTCTCGCAGGAACGTGGACGTACGAGCATGGCAGCAGTTCGTGTAAGACGTTCTGGACCTGGGACTTTGGGGTTGGCTTCGAGCACGCTTCTGTAGCAGCCCGAGCGAAAATAAAAGACAAAACAGCAGCGGTCTTGTAAGTATTTCCGCACGCAACAATAACCAACATAGAGGGTTCCTTTTCCATATCTAGACGTGGTTGTTTTGACGGGCAGCGTATATAAAGCATGTTCGCTTGACAGTCTTCCCATTTGTCAGACATCCGCTCCCATCGACTCCTCCATGTTCTTCTTCCATCGTATCCTCGGCTCAGTCTTCCAGTGGTTTTGCTATCTACACTTTTCCCTTCCATTACAACTCTGTCTAGACTAGATATCGTTGCCGCGTCTCATATCAAATAACCCAGTTTCTGTACACATTTGATACAGTTCTGCATATAACAACGAGTCATTAGTCCTATGTTCCGCCCATGAGACTTAGTATTTTTTATATAACACATGTGTTTTGAATGTATGTACGACTTGTACTAGTGTTATTCAGGGACCATATTTCGGATAATTCGCAATTTCATATCTTTGTTAATTTTCATCCACATGTTCTTCACCTCAGTCAATGTTTTGCTGGATTTTCCCGGCATTCTCTTGACCTCATTCGTCACATCTCCATCGGCTTCTATCAATCAACTGACATACACAAGACGTTTCACTCGTCCTGTTTCCTCATCTATCTATCTGTGATTTCGGTTGTTTTTTTGATCATCCCTTTACATCCGTTTGCTTAGTCTTACTTACGTTTTGTTGTAATTCTTTCATCTCAATTCGCTCTTTTACTGTAAGTATCATCGAAACCAATCCTGTCTGGATGTTGCATAATCCTAAAATTGCGCAGTAAGCGAATCATTCCGTCACCATCGTTTGCAGAAGTCCTGCCAACATCGGCACGTTCGCCATTGACAGGTCGTTCTTCTTTGAGATCGGCGGCTACGACGAGGACATGTTTGGCTGGGGTGGAGAGAACGTCGACCTCGCTCTTAGGGTAGATACGATGTCGTGCTTACATTTTCCGGGCGATAAGTAATATCCGGGAGTTGTTTCTGCTTATACGCGATAAATGTAAAATCATCAATGTGCTGCGAAACGCAAAGCATTTGTGGTATAAATACCAAGGGCTGTTCGTTAACTCTCCTGTGGTGGTTATTGTGTAGAGTTGCCTCTATCTGTGCTATGCTGGGTGTGAAACTGCCGTTTCAACTGACGAACCACTTTACGCTAGCTCATTGAAATAAAAGCATGTAGACTGTGTGTGTGTGTGTGTGTGCGCGCGCGCGCGCGCGTGTGTGCGAGTACGTGCGTGCGTGTGAGTATACCACGACCCCGGCTCCCGACAATAAGACCGGGGTAAATGCGCATATTAAATACCCAAGCGACCTTGCAACACCTTACACATGTTATTGACTTTATAGTCTTTGAGTGCGTGTGTGCGTGAGCGCGCGTGCGTGCGCGTGCGTGTGTGCATGCATTCATTGCCTCCACGCAAACGTCATAAGAGGAGTGGGTTTGTGCGCTCGTATATAATAGGTGGGCATAGATACTCGTAAGTATATACTGACACTCTGTAGATACTGGTTTTAATTGAATCGCCGCCGTTGTCGTAGACGTGGCTGTTCGGGGGTCGGGTGGTGAATGTTCCCTGCTCGCACATGGCGCACCTGGAGA
>JAODUO010000105.1:30000-97500 GCA_025642075.2 Ridgeia piscesae | reverse complement strand
CGATATATTGTGCCAAGTATAGTTACCAGCGCCATCTTTAAAAATAGCGGACATGAAAGCAGAAGTAGTTCAAAAATGGTATATTTGAAATCCTTGTCCCCTAAAACTACATCTACAAATATTTTCTATATGACGTAGCTATTAAGATACGGGAAATTGTATTTGGCAGCCATTTTGAAAATGGCTGTGGTTCCAGCGATTGTTACGTTTTATTGACGCACTCGTTACGTTTTACCTTCCGAACAACTGGCCTATCCACTAAAAGGCGAAAATATTTTACCTCTGGCATTCGAACGATGTGTTTGGTGAGTTGACAACTGCTTCTCCGATTGTATGGAGTTTCTGCATAAATAACAGTCTTCGCTGATACACTATGGAAACATACCTAGGTTTTGTTTCTTAATATTTAATTTTGGCCTACTTAAAACAAGAATGTAATGAATCCTAGACATAGTGCATATAATATTAAGCGCGAACCGGATTTCGGACCGGACTTGGACCGGACGTGGGCTTCGAACCCCAATATTTGTGAAAGGGACTGGAATATAATTAACTCTCAATTTCTATAGTGCAATTAAGATGAGATAAGATCAGCTTTATTGCCATGTGTTTTCGTTGCAGTTACAATAAAATATTGTAATGCTGGGTCGTCGTACAAGTATGTTCACATGACAATACACTCGCATGCACCAAACGATTATGATAAAATATACTACTACTTTAAATTAAATTAATAAATAAGAGCATTCACATACAATAGGTCCGAATAAAAAGGTGTTGTTTTTTAACATCGATAAATAATAGTTGATATAATATAGTATAAATATAAAATCATGACATGTGGAATAAAATAATATATAATAAATTGTTAAGATATTCACACTAAAAACACATTGAAAGTGGAATATGTGTGCACCACAGATGGGAGAAAAGCACTAGCGCTATAGTATCATCAACAAATTTCAGTATTTGGATACTTTCATGACAAGATACACACTCATATATAAAAAGAAAGTTAAAATTGGTGACAGAACACAGAAAGTAAGTTATGACGATAAGTTGCCACCTATTTTCACAACCTGCGGTCTGTTCAATAGAAAATCGAAGATCCACAGACACATGGATTGGTGGACACCGAATTAGACTAGGTTTTAGAAGAGTCACAAGGGACCAAATCGTGGTTTTGGGAGGGCACCAATAGCTTGTCAATTATGCCTACTTAGCATTCAGACGGTATCACAGTAATACATGGTGATGCATAAACGATACGGTATATTGTGTGCTGTTTTTTTATTTTTTCTTAGAGCCCCGAGCGCCACAGCGAACGTACATGGAACGTACATGGTAAGTTATAATTACATAAATAAGTACATTACACGATGTAACAAATGGAATTAAGCAACAGTGCTTATTATCCTTACTCATGTATTACTAAAATTCGTGAACAAAAAAACATCACAATGGTGTAATTAGTTAATTACCATTAGTGCATTACAATAATAAAAATACATCCACACAATCAGTAACTAATTTACTGCTTGGAATCGTTAACAATCTTCTGTGAAAATGAGAACCTTCTTATTATATCGTAAATTTTCATTAGATCGATTATATATATAATCTACAATTCCCCTTTACTCATATGCAACGGCATGTCCTCTAGTCTTTCTTTCTTAACTGATAACAAGTGTATATCAACGTTTTCATAGTCATTCAGCTTCTATCTAATCTCTCTATTCCATGATCTCTAGTGTTATTAAACCACATATTATTAGTTCTTTTTTGTCTTATGCTATATTTCGGCTAATCAATCCAAGGATTTCATTTCCCTTTGAAGCTGCAGTTCCGCACTGCTATGAAACCTCCATGTCATCACTAATTGTTAATTCTAAGTCATTTTATTTTGCAATAGTACTTAGTACAGTACCCCCCCCCCACCCATTGTATGCAGTTGGATAACAAACCCCGCATAACTTTTCAAGTGCGGTTTTTTCCTGCAAGTTTCCGAGACCTTTAATTAGCTTTAAGTGGCGCCACTCGGTGGTCCGGAAACTAGCAAAATGTAATCGCTAGGTGCCACTACTGTTTGAGCAACGAACGACGAAAGCTGGTGAGTTTTTGAACTACCGTTTTCAATTTAACTGCGTTTAAGTTGATTTTGGAATTAAATGTCACAGGTACCAGACATAGTGATGTAATTTACCTTTAAAAAAGTCTGGTAACTAAAAGTACAGCATATATAAACGATATATAATGACAAAGTCAAAGTCGGGCTGTTTAATTAATTGATTGGCGTGTTGCCAAATTTGTATGGCGCCATTTTCTCGGTTCTAATATTTTTGTATTTGTTGGACGAATAGCGGTAAATGGCATTGCCTACGGATAATATCTCGAGATAACACATATAATAAATAGTAATGCGGGGTATCATGTAGTGTATAAAGCTTGCAACGAGTTTTAGTTGTCATTTAATTACGCTGGCTGAAAAATGCGTCGAATTTCGTCTGCAAGAGCGCAAGTGCAACCGTTCAACATTCAAGTGGTACACAACTGTCACGACACAAGTCACTTACTAGTAACTAATAATGGATACACAGCTATCTATATTACAACGCCCTACTAATACTATACATTTGTGTTATTCAAATAAGTTCGTTTTAGAATTTAGGGTATAAGAATTTAGTAAAACTGAAATGCTTCATTGCTTGCGTGGCCGTAGGCGTAGCCGTAGCCGTAGTCGTGGAAACCCACAGCCCCAGTGGCAGTGAAGACGTTGCCTCCAGCGTTGGGCGTCAGCTCTAATGGACACAGTTCCAAAATGTCTTATACAGTTTGACGTGAGACGTCCAGATTACCCAGAAATTCTTTTTAAATAGACACCTGTAAAACATCTTGATTTACCTAACAGGTGACCCAATATTATTGGCGATTGCTAAATATTGTTTTGCGAATTATTCCAGCATTGTTAATATGCAATTATTTTCATATTTGCCAACAGATATCTATATTACAACTTCCTACTACACATTTGTGTTATTTTTATTCAAATAAGTTCGTTTTATGGTTTAAGAATTTAGTAAAACAGAAATGCAGTTTAAATGCAGTGTATCTTTAAAACTGATATTTGGACATAACAGTAGTGATTATACAGTGACACGGTTTTACTTCAACATTAGTTTTTTCTGAGAAAATATTTTGTAATTTCACATACGTATTATTTCAGATGTGACACCATACTGTGGAATGCATAGTGGTGAATAGAATGAAGCGTCTTAGCAACGGTCGTCGAGGCAGTGATCTTCCAATGAGAGTAAGGCGTCGGCAGTCAGACGCCAAGTGGCGTGCCAATGTGGCGAGTTGCTATGAAACCCTCAAACTGATCATTCCCATGAACAAGCGAGCATCGAAGCGACAGATATCAAAGGTTTCAACTAATGTCTTTTTCATTGTACAATAATGAAAATGATTTATTTTCTTAAAAAAATTGAACATGTTAATTTAAGAACAAAATTACATACATTTTTTCAAACAAAGCTAACCATTTTTGGGGTCAGCTATTTGTTGCGTTGTCATTCCAGAATATTAACTTGATGTCTTATGTGTTTTTAGGCCCTTATTCTTCAGGAAACATCGAAACATATAAATTTCCTTGAACATATCCTGGAAACTTTGCTGCTGGAGAGAGGTATGAATACTTTCTATTTCTTTCTCAATTTGTTTTCTTTGGGCCAAAGGTCCATGGCCAGCATATACTTATGGCATCACTTTGTATCTGCATCACTTATCATATCTCAAAAACCATTGAGGATCTATTTTTTATTTGACCTAAACAGAACTTAGGGCACAGCTGCTATACATGTATATGGATGCATAACTTGACTCTTCAAGATGACATTTATAACATTTTGAAAACAAATGTTTTTGTGTAACATTTTTAATGAGTTTAATTGTGTTTTATTTTAGTTACATAGTTCCTAGTTCAACATTATGGTTACACAAATGTTTTATCCTGATTTGGGAAAACCATATCTAGGGATCTCTTTGAGTTGATTATGTGAAGTGTTTGCTTTACCATTCTCACTACATGTGATGTCTGTTTTTGAAGGTCATCTGGCAGGGGAGGATGACATTGAATCGTGGGCGATGGAGCGTGTGAGGCTGGTGAAGAACGAGTTTGTGGAGACGCAGAAAGAGAAGATCGCGGCACTGTATGATTGGCTCATTCTGATTCATAATGTTATGGTCTATACTGCAGGTCTTACTCTTATAGTCATCCTCTTCTGCCTGTCTAAATTAGATGCATATTTATGTGCACAGTCTTAAACAAGCAATAATTGTAGTTTTTTTTAAGTTCCAAAGCAAATCGGTTGTAATTTTAATAGGAATATTATTTTGAATGTCGGCCAATGTATTACTTTATATGTTCTTGTCTTGGTAATTTTATTTTTTAGTAGAGCCACAACGTAAACTTTTAATAGAGGTGTAAACCCGACATTTTTTATTTGATAGCTCAAGCGTAAATGAATATGCTGCTGTGTTATAAAGACCACCGTGCTTATAATGCGACTTTGGTACTTTCAACAGATACTATGTGAGATTCAATATCAGTCATTAGTCGACAAACCAAACGGGATGAGAACTTTATATATATTAACTTATTATTTTCTTCATCCTCAAAGTATTTTAACGGACTTTATTTTGATTCAAGCTACAAGTTATACAGACTAATGAATGTCAGTTATTTATTTTATAACTGATGCTGGTGAATAACCTCAACAGATTATTACTGTTATTAATATGGCTTACTTCCTATTGTATTTTAGCACATTTCTTTTGTTTTAATATAATGTGTCTCAATCATATTGTAATGTTTATTAATTTACCATGACATACTTTACGTTTGTAGTGCCTTTGAACGAGTATTTACTAGGATACATAGTGCATCATAAATGTTGATATATATATATATATATATATATATATACACACACACATATATATTATTATTATATTATTTTATGCACAGCAACATGGAGCGCCGTTATAAACGCAGTCGCTACAAACTGATGATAGCTGACCACCTCCTGCCCCCCGGGAACCATGACACACCATCACCAAGCAACACACCCTGTGTAAGCCATCGGGGAAAGGGCAAGGTACCGGAGCAGAATTGGGGTGCAGAAAGTGAGGAAGAAGGGAAAGAAACCAACCTGGAGGAGAACCCTCTAGGTCACCTTGCCCAGGTTGTGCCAGAGGGGCAGTTACCCTTGCAGGGGAATGAAGCACCTGGTAGGTGCAGAAAGTTATTATTTTATATGTACAAATACATACAGTCACTATTGTATGTATTCACACAAGTGGAAGCAGTAGTCAGAAAACATGCATAGAATAATTTTTTGGGAAACTTAGGATGTCGGAAAACATGCAAATAAACAAATAAAGTCACCAGTTCAACAAGGAGAGAAACCTCGCGTAGAGCAAAAGTGTAAAAACTCACTTGATTTTGATTTTCAGTACGAATAAAGACCGTGAAAGCATGGGTTTCAGTATTCGAGTATCACCAGTAACACTCGTATTTGAGAGCGGGTCACAAATGGCTGTTAATTGTGCACTTGTAGGTTCGTATGAAGCCAGCTACAGGAAGAACCTGGAGCAACAGTCACATGACCCAGCATGCTCGATGTCTAATGATGGTGACAGTAATGTTGTCTTCAACCTACAGCTTGTTCCCGATGCCACCACTAGAGAGAGCCACGTGTACAAGGTGACAACCCGGGTAGGTGGTTTGAGATGTGTTAATTTTCAAACGTATCATCATGACGTTAATCCCTGTTGTCCATGTGTTGTGTGGATGCTAAGATGTGATTTTATGTTTGATGCTGTCAACAGCAACGCGAGAAAACACCTGCATTTGGTACGATGTTGGGGAAAAGACCGGTGAATCTAAAGCTCTCGGCAAGCCAGAGAGTGCCCTCTGCCGGTAACAGTAGGAAACAACGGGAGTCAACAGACAGCCATGGTGTCGATACCGTAGTAAAGCACCAGGTGGCGCTGAGTAGAGCAAAACGTGTGCTGGACATGGACGGTGGTGGCAGTGGCACTAGAAAGAAACGTGCAGTGAGACGTACTAGTACTGAGACCTCGGTGCAACCCGACTTTACTCCGGTGAAAAGTAAACAGGTAAGGTTTCGTGAAAATGTCCGCTGACCCATCACTTGTGTAATATGTGTGAACTGCTACTTGATAATAAACAAACCAAATGCAGCAGCTATCTCTGTAAAGTTGTCATTCAGTTCCTGCAGTTTCCCACATTAGCAGCAAACAACAGAATAATGACATTTCTAAAATACACGGCCAATTGGTAGATCAAATGCCAACATTGGTCTCAGGAACTCAAAGAACAGAAAAAGGAAAGTAATTAAAACCCTGCCATGCTGGATGGGATGCAGTCAGACTGGCCCCAAAGTTGGCCTAGATGTACATTGCTATAGCAATTACTAAAATCTGAATGTAGAGTCATTTATATGTTAGTTATCAGACAGTGCTGTCTGTCAGACACTATCTTATAAAATTCAGTCAACACAATGACTAAGAATGAGTTGACTCTACTCTGAAGCGACGTCGATATCATCACCTGGCACATAATAGTGATGTCTTTGGTGATGTCATTTAGGTGTTCGAATCCAAGTGTTTGGTGACCGGCACAGTTACCCTACATTTTTGCACGCATGTTTGGCAGGCATCCACAGTGACAAGCTTCAACCATGTGAAGCTGCCATTGTCGTCATGGCAACTGACGCCCACTAGCCCAGGTGGTCCATGGATGTCCCAGGGTGGGCAGATGGTGCCTGCTTCCCCTACTGTTGACTTCCAGGTCAGTTTTCACTGACCACAATGAGCCACCAGCCAACATGGTGCTTTATTATTCACATACACATCGTTTGGGTTATTAACACTACTGTCCAAAGCAGCCATTATAATAATTATTATTATTCCTGTGTTGTGATAGTATCAACTGTAGTAGTATCGTGTCTGTCACGGTTGTTGAATAGCGAATAGCCAGGTAAAGCAGTCGCAAGTCATAACGTGGGGCGGTGGCAGTCTGACATTACTTAGGAGGGAGTTGATTCAGCATGTGAATCTGTGACGCTGCTGTGATTGACTCTTACTGATGTTACTTCAGTAATGACGTATATATTTGGATACTTTATGTTTTGGATACTCAGCGAATTAATGAATTTCAGTAGTGTTTGTTTCCAGTGGGCGACAGAACATTGCCCAGTGGTCAGTGGTCATATGAAGATGTGTTACAGTTGCTTCGACCAGCGACAAAACAATTTCTTAAATTTGATAAAATCATGAAACTTAATAAAGTAACTTGTGTTGGGGCAAATTACAGTCATGATTGTTTTTGTCACTGAGCATGTGTCCACATTTTCATTTGACGCAAGGGTGCCACTGGGCAGCTATCCTGCACTCCCATTATGGTTGATCAGTGTAAATGTGAACTTTGTCAGATGTTACATTTACTTAGAGTTGTCTGATAGTGTTTGTGTAGAGTTTGGCCGTGTGTTGCAGTGTGGAGACGGCGACACTCAGAGTCTGCTGTGTACAGAGCCAATGTGGCTGTCCTCTGACGAAGATGGCCAGGGAGAGGACGTCGACCCCTGCAAAATGTATGCCAAAATACCATTTATCAGCATTAAAACCTGCTGTAACCAGTCGATAGTGGTTGACCAGTTGATAGTAAATCAACTGGTCAACACCACCAGAAGACAGTAAAGGAATTTGGGCTATTAAATTTGTACTATAAACTAGTGTGTTTTAATGTGCTCAATTTTTTTATTAACATTAAACAACATTTGAATCATGCATTTTGTAAACTATGTGTTTTAATATGCTGGAATATTTTATTAAAATAAAAAAGTTGGAATCCTCAACAGTACAAGGTTATGACCCAACAGAGTGTGATGATATATACGTGAAGTGATAGACTTATTTATCTGAACTGAGACAGTGTTATTTTTTAAATATTTCAGGAATGAGAAAACTCCTGTCACGAGCCATTCCCGTCGTGGGAAACAGAGCAGGAAGCGGAAGCAGATTCCCAGTTTGGAACCGGATCATGACCTTGGATGGTGAGGTTTATATGGCCTGACCCCTGGTGTGTTGAATGTTAATTGTGGCCTGACCCCATTGTGTTGAATGTTAACTGTGGCCTGTCCCCTTGTATGTGGAATGTTAACTGTGGCATACCCCTGGTATGTAGAATGTTAACTGTGGCACGACCCCTGGTGTGTTGAATGTTAACTGTGGCCTGACCCCTGGTGTGTTGAACATTAACTGTGGCCTGACCCCTGGTGTGTTGAACGTTAACTGTGGCCTGACCCCTGGTATAATGAATGTAAACTGTGGCCTGACCCCTGGTGTGTTGAACGTTAACTGTGGCCTGACCCCTGGTGTGTTGAACGTTAACTGTGGCCTGACCCCTGGTGTGTTGAACGTTAACTGTGGCCTAACCCCTGGTGTATTGAATGTTAACTGTGGCCTGACCCCTGGTGTGTTGAACATTAACTGTGGCCTGACCCCTGGTGTGTTGAACGTTAACTGTGGCCTGACCCCTGGTGTGTTGAACGTTAACTGTGGCCTGACCCCTGGTGTGTTGAACGTTAACTGTGGGCCTAACCCCTGGTGTATTGAATGTTAACTGTGGCCTGACCCCTGGTGTGTTGAACATTAACTGTGGCCTGACTCATGGTGTGTTGAACGTTAACTGTGGCCTAACCCCTGGTGTATTGAATGTTAACTGTGGCCTGACCCCTGGTGTGTTGAACATTAACTGTGGCCTGACCCCTGGTGTGTTGAACGTTAACTGTGGCCTGACCCCTGGTGTGTTGAATGTTAACTGTGACCTAACACCGGGTGTGTGGAATATTAACTGTAGTATGAACCCTGGTATGTGGATTGTTAACTGTGGCCTGAACCCTGTTGTGTTGAATGTTAGCTGTGGCCTCACCCATAGTGTGTTGAATGTTAACTGTGGCCTGACCCCTGGTGTTACTTTTTTACTTATCCTCTTCGTCCCCGGTGGGACATAAGGCTACAACAACGTTCCTTCACAGGGTTCTGTCTTTAGCTGCGGCCTGAGCCTCGCCCCTGGTGTGTGGAATGTTAACTGTGGCCTGACCCCTGGTGTGTGGAATGTTAACTGGCCTGACTCCTGTTGTGTTGAATGTTAGGCTTGACTCCAGATGTGCTCAGTGTCAACTGTGGCCTCTGATGTGTTGAATAATTGCATTGAATGCTAATGTGGTCTGACCCCCTTGAGTTGAATGTAAACTGTGGTTGGACCCCATTGCAGTGGGCCCCGGAAGGCTGAAGTTTGTCCACCATCAAAGGAGCCGCCCCAGCGCTCAAACAAGCACAGGAAAACAGAGAGTCGCCGCCGCCCTCGTTGTAGACGCTCCCTCCAATTGTAAGTGACCATGTAGGCTGTTTACCCTGGGTGTGATTTACTTATTTATCTTCACTCAAAGTATGGTAAAATGATGCTCCTCCTATGCACTGTTGTTGCTTTTTATATATCTGGGGGTAGATGCTTCCATGTTTTAGGAACTTACCATTTTCATGTTTCTATATTTCCTTGCTGGATCTTCTCCAGGTGAGTTTGTGTCTGCTTGTTTTTTTCTGGCAGTGGATTCCAACATTCCAAACTAAACATTCTATACAAAAAAATACCAGCCTGCCCCACTTCCCATAAAATAGTTCACATACCACTACCTACTCCTAGCATAATATTAAGTAGCCACGTCCAGCTACTAAATAAAATGTATTTATACATTTTACAACGTGGAAGTCACACAATAGGTATCAAAGATGGAGTCTGCGAAGGGCAGGGCAATAATAGAGTTTATTCTTTGTGGAGGTGTGAATTTTTGGAAACATTGTAAATTAAAGATATCATATTATACAACATAAATGTGTCCTCAAGATCATATTAGTTTAATTCAATCTATGAACTTGAGTGATTTTCTAATCTTTAAAACGTAATGGCTATGTAAATGAATTGGTACCTAGTTTTAGCATAGATATGCTATAGACCCAATAGCACAGCCAATTATCTCATTGTCATTTAGTAGGATTAAGTTCTTACCTGTCAGCCTTTTGGCTGATTGACCAGTGATGACTTTGGGTGATGATTCTTCATGAATTACAACTCGCAGGGTTACAGGGGACATGCAACGCTTCTGTCAACTCTAAGTCTGAGACTAAATGACCAAGTTCAAGAAAAAAAATTATCAAATCTCCAAATAATGTGTGTGTAGGTTTTTGTATGTGTAAGAATTGTCAGCATTTTATTAAGACTCAGAAAGGCATTTGTTAATAGAAGTCAGTCAACAAAGACAGTGTCTGCCTAACAGTAACCAATGATATTTACAAAGTAGATTTTAACGAATGACCTAAACGAGACTGATTTCAGTGTTTTCCCTATCGCTGTGTGGTACAGTTTGTGGTGTTGACAGGAGTTTTGCGAGCACGGACTGTGAGTCGATGGTGGGCATGCTGGACCATGAAGGTCTGCCAACACAGGTCCCCCAGCTTATCTCAGCCCTCAGTCTCGACGACTGCAACAACCCCACAGACGCCAGCGACCTACGCAGTCCCGGCGTCTTCTCCACCAGCCAGATAGACACCAAGGACTTTGATGGGTCAGTCCTGATACTAGTTTTATTCCTCGTACTTAGTGCTTGAGGGGTAAAGCTTTGGACAGTCGACTAAGAGAATCCGGGTTCGAATCCTGTGCTGCCAAATTTGTTCACTCTACATTGCTCCAGTTTACTTAGCTGTAAAGAGAGTAAATTTGTTAAAACAACATGGTAATGGTCAACGACTGATATTTAAATTTTATGGCTTATTGGTTCTCTTGATTATGAGTCTGAAACTAGCCACACACCCCGCAAAGTTTTATTGTAACTGCCTTGGCACATTTTATTTACAATACATGGCCAACGTTGCCTAGATTGTCACGTTCTCTCTCACTACCAGGTATCTGATGTTCTACAAGCAGAAACTTCATCAGATGGAGCAGAGCGTTGGGTCAGCAGACGTCCACGCAGACGAGGTTGGCCTGTCGAAGGCCGTCTACGAGTCTTGGTGTGATCTCACAGACGACCAACGCCAGACGATGATCACACTCGCGATCACAGAGAGTGCGTCACGCCACTCTGACGACAGCCGACTTAGCGACGATCTCATGGCTGTTGACATCCAGCCCATGTGTAAACTTGGTGAGTGGCGTTGTAGCATTGCTATTTTTCCAGGCGTTAAGATGTATCTGGGTGACATTCCTGTGAATCCACAAGTCAGTCATCATTTGTTACGTTAAAGCTTCCAGCTGAATCTAGGATTAAATATATCTTTAGTTTGATGTATGTCGGTCTCTATGAGCAAAACAACATATATAACCTGTCAGCAAGGTTGTTTGTCGCAAATTAACACGAGGCAAATAGGTTTTGAGACATGTTTTGATAGCAAATAATTGTACAGCAAATTATGTTTAGTTTAGATAAAGGTTATTTGTGAGGAGTGTATCTAAACGTAACACAAAACATGTTTGTGTTAATGTGAAACTCCTGCCCTGCCACACTCCACCATTCTGGGGTTGACCAATCGTTGAAGTTGACGGCATGTTTTTGTTCACCACAGAGAAGTGTCCAGTCGACGGTGAAGTTGATGCAGGTGGGAAGAAAGCCATTGAACTGACCAGTGCTTCCGACTTCTGGCCACTAACCTACGATACTGACCTGCACGAGTCTGGACACTCGGACAGTGTCGCAATGACCAATGGCAAAAGTCCTTCACCCTTGCTCTCGGCAGGAAGTTCACACATGGACCAGGATGTTCCGAACATGCCTTTCTCTGCACTGACGTCAGCCTATGATGACGATGACATCCCATCACAAGTGTGCCCCACGAGTGACCCATCTGAGCCTGTCACTGACACACTGACAGAAAATGACACGGACGATGACGTGGCGAGTGTGAAGCCACTGCTTGTGCTTACAGACAAGACTGTTGTAAGTTAACTCCGTACATACATGTGTCATCTGTGGGTTGTCATCTTCTTATTAGAGAAATTTTACATTCCTATGCGTTTGATGCAATGAAAATTTATGGTTTTATATGGTGCATCTTACCTATAGAAAACATTAAACCATTCTCAGGTGTTAAGTATCAACGTAATTCTCGGCTTTCCTACCAAGTCTTCTAAGTTTATTTCAACGTTTCGATGTCCTGATTTCAAATTATACACCTGTTTTTGCCGTGTTTGACTTACCATTTGTGTTGTGTTTGTTTCTGAATCTGTTGGCTGTGTTAAAATTATTTACATATGGGCATAAAAGTAAATTAAATAAACCCTAAAATGGCACTACAATGTCTAAATTTCAAGCAACTTTGTTTCAGGTGTCGAGCCTGTGGTGTGCCACGGATGAACCAATCGAAAGTTTCGAGTACATTGGTCAGTTTAGTCCGCTGCTTGGCCACAAACTCGAGTTGTTCCAGTGAACACGTCCCTCTGGTCATCTACTTCATCACGGGTCATGTTTGTGGTCAGTTTTGGAGTTTTATTAATCAGTTCCACCTACAGTCTGAACTCTCGTTATAAGGAACAGGCTGAGACTTTGTCAAATTGTTCTGTACCTGGTATATCTGAATAGGGCTTAAAATTGCTGAGACAACTGAATGAGTCATTGGGCAGGGGAATTTGGGTTTCTAGTTGTACAACACGTCCCCTTTCCTGCATATGCAAGTAATCAATTCCCACATTTGTTATTCATTCTGTGGAACATATACACCACAAGCTTAATGCATATCAAATCTAGATTGTATATCCAGAAAAAGGTGGACATTTTAATGACTATTTATTAGTATTTCGATCATGACTTTATTTTAATGCTTTGTTTATTTAACCACTAACGGAAACATGTGACAAGTCAATTCTTGGACATCAGTAGATGAATGACAAGTTTCAACTCTTGCATTATTCCTTACATTCGTGGTTGTATAACACAGTCCAGGGTACAACAAGGATGTCAACATTATCCGTTATCCAATACGAGTCCTTACAGCGAGTGTCCACTGTGACTGTTAATTGTTGGTGTAGGATGGTGATGTTGTATGTAGTTAGAAGTTGTATAGTGGATCCTGACTTCAATTACACCTTCCATTTTTAGAACCATTTTATGAAAATTCAAACCTATCTTGTAGCCACCATGAAATGCTAGTTCATATTTGGAAAACAAAATTGTGCTTAAATTTTGTGAAATCATTGCATTATGAAATAAATTTTACTGGGCCCAGGAGAAAGATAGCACCACTTAAGTGCAGCACTATTTTTAAGTGGTGTATTGTTCCAATTGGAATTATATATTTTGGAGAGGGGGCCACAGATTTTGTACTGTTTGTAAACGATGAATAATAATGGTTAGTGCCAAAAGTTTTTCATGAACTGTTGAAGCCAAGAAAGAAAAATGCACAAAATAATGTCGGCTGTACTGCTATTTTATTAATTGCAGTTTCATCATTTAACTCACCCCAATTTTTATTGTTAACTTCGGAAATTCCACTACAGCTTTGAACGCATTCAGTATGGTAAATGGGGGTTTATTAATAAAGTCAATATTAATAATCACCAATTAGATAAGTACCGGAAATTTATATACACTGTAATCACCGAATCTTTATTAAATTAAAAAAAAATCTTTATGGTAATGTTTAGCTAATCTATTGATCTTTGTGTGAGCCTAGTTCCAGCTGAATCAGGTGTTATAATTGTGCAATACATGTGAATCATAAGTCCTATTTGATCCGTTGTTGACTGTTTACGAAGTGATTTTAAGACAAATGATTCTTATAAAATAGCAGGTGCAGTGGCGCTGTTGTGTGGAGTCGCTGCACACCGGGCTGCTATTGCGTTGTTTCTCTGTTACATTGTTACACGTTGTTGTCACACTCTAGATGTAGGACAGGTTACAAGTTGCACGATTCTGTCACGTTTATTGCTCTACTTCAGCTTTCTTAGCTGGCTTCTTGTGAATATTTCTTCATGTGGAAACATTTGAAGATACCATGTCTGTTTGTTAAGTAATTAGCGTTAATTTACGTACTCTTCGGAAATTTACAGTACTTATGTTGAATATGTATTGGCCATGATATTATTTTTAGTAAGCGCATAGCATGTTTGTCGTGTTTTTGCTGACAAACAAGATCATGAAGGTGTCTACACTGCGAATGTGAGACTGCTAATGGTGTGCTATTAATATATCCTAAATTTATGTAACATACATAAATATATATGTATGTATGTATGTATGAATATGTACGACTCAACAAAGCTAATTTGCAGAAGTTAAATAATTGGTGAGGCAGGCTAAATGATGTAGCTTTCAGGACTGGGGGTCAGGAAAAGGTCATTAGCCATCAGTCAAGGAAACGTTGGGGTCAGCATGTGTTGAGAAAATATCAGTTTTTATGCAAATTTAGGAGATGACAGTTTAGGAAAAATCATGGTTGAGTAGATGACTTTTTATATTAATCGTGAATTATAATAATGCATTTAATCATCAATGAAACAAGCATTAGTAGTTTCCGTTAATAAAGAAAATGTTGTTTACAGTCAAGTAAATAATTATTAATATGTTACATACCAGTAGGTGACACTGACAATAGTTTCGCTTGATTAGAGCTGCCACCTAGTGCTCTACAAGCATGTTGTTGTATCACTGTTACATAATCGTGCAACTTGGAATCTGTATTTGCTGTTATTTGCCGAGACCTTTCTCTGCTGTTATTTACCATTGTTGTTTACCTCCTAAACTTGTCCTTGAGGTCAACTCAGATGTGGATGAGCTATGCATAAGATGTAAGCATTAGTAATTTTATGAACATTGACTTGTTGACCAAATGAATTTTCATAGTCACAATGAACTTTGGAGCACGATATTTTATGACTGACATAAACATTGGTCAACTATATTGTTGGTTTATTCATATTTGTCTTAATGAGATACAGAAAAAGGCATATTTTGCTAATCTTGTCATTGCCAGATTTAAATTCTTTAATTTATGTTTTTGTTAAACATAATATTGTGTTATTAAGATCAAATATATATGCTGAAGTTGTACTCGCCAAATTGCTTTTAATAAATCCAAACTTTGTTTGCAATTTGGATATTTTGACATTGAAATTATACACTTGATCTGCTGGCAAAATGTAGGTTGTTAGATGAGTTAACCAAAGGTCCTGTTGCGTTTCTTTAAACAAGACAGTTCATTCAGTGAACTTCCTGCTAATAATTAACATCCAGGTTGATCCTGCTGTAGGAACAGTCTTGTATTAACAGAATTGTAAATTCATAAAATAATTTAGATTACAATAATGATGGAAGCTGGCTAGCTATTGTTTTTGGTAAATTCCAGAACGCTTTGATGGTAATATCTTATGTTAATCGGTTCTAGATTGTTTTTAATAGTTTTAAGAGTATGTTTTAAGTTTGTATTTTTGTTATTTGTAACATTTTGTAATAATTTTTCCTTTTTATGATGCCTTACATTGCGTGCTGAATGCATTCCAGTAAATGACAATGTTGTATGTGCCATGTTTCGTGTTTAATTTGATACCTTTGTAATTTGATACAAATACAATTGCTTTTATTTTCACAAGTATATGTAATAATTAGTTAGATCTGTTTGTAGCATTTATTTAGGAGTTTACTTTTGTGTTACTTAGCCACTCCGTTACTGGTTGTAGGATTGCTACATATATCAAACTAAATTAATGGGGAGTCCGCATTACCATTTATGATACCAGTGATTTTTTACTTTTACTGCTATGCATTTTTGAATAAAAATTTGACTTACAAAACTGGTTTGTTTTCTAAGTTTCCTGTTGTGCTAATGTGAACTCCTTTAAATGGAGCTGTCAATTAGGATGAATCACTATTAAGTTAGTCAATGCTTCAAATCTAGTATTACACAGACAAAAAAACTGAATGCTAATTTGAAAATAACAGGATAATTAACATATTTCTACTAACTACAACTGATAAAATTATTTTTTTAATCATTAAAATCAATAGGAAATGATTGCCAACCAAGAGGTAATATTTTAATGAATCATCTTAATGTCTCTAAATTTGTTTTCTTTCAGATATATGTAACTATGCTAATGAGTAGGCGTATTTTCTCAACATGCGTCCACCAAACATTATTTGTCCAGCCAAAATAACAACTGTCATTTGGCGAGATTCATTTCTTGCCGGACCAGTGATGACTGTGGGTATTGGGTAATGATTCTACATGAATTATAACTCTCAAAAGGTTGCAAGGAACAGCAATGTTTCTGTGATTCTTTGTCTGAGATCAAAATGACCATTCTTTCTTGTTACCTAGCTTGTGAGTTTCTCATAAGTTTGCAATTGTTGTGAGTCATAAATTGTGTGCATTGATTTTTTGTGAACAATGATAGAACTTGCTTTTACTATGTCGGGTATTTTATAGAAAAACACTTACTGAACATCAGTTATGTGGGAAGTCGTATGGTGTACAAAATATGTGAATAAATACACATGCAAAGATTGATGTGTGTTGTTTTACAGGCAGTGAATGTTTCACTGTCTGTAAAACAGTTGATTGCCAAATAACAGTACAAGGTGGTAAATGTATCAAATTTAATAATAGGGTGGCAAATCGACAAAAACGGAAACTGTCGCCAGCCTATTCCAAACATTGGACTAAATTGAGACACAAAACTGAGACAGTCTTCAGATGGCATTCTTCATTACTTGTCAAGATTGCCAAAATAACTACTAGCCGCTGATGCCATGGCAACCACCATAATAATCGATTAAAATGCATGATTTCCGTGATCATTCTTACCGGCTAAGTGTCACAGTGCTTGTAATTATCCTTTGGAAAATAAAACAACACAATTTGGGGACGACACGATTGTTACAACCAAAAACAAAGTATGTACTATCTTTTAACATGGAGAAAATGGACTTCCTGCCCCCAACCTCATTTCTGAGTGCGAGACTTACATGGCCTATTGTCATTATGAAACTTAAGACACACATAGATGGGAAAACAGCAATGGCAGTCATTTAACATTACTCCACAGTGAAGCCACTCCAGCTAGTTTGTTCACTAAAAATTAAGTTACTGATCGTAACTATTTATGGTCTTTGGACCTTTTAGACCAACGGATTTATGCCATCATACTCTCAACAAAAACATGGGCACTTGCTCAGTGATACAAATATATAAATAAATTCTTTGTTAGTGTTGGGGACTTATTTACATTTTCAATACATCTTGATTTTGGGACCTTTATTTGTAATTTTTGTCACTGAGCCAATGTCCACTGGGCAACTGCTGTCCATGTAGCAACTGTCCTACATCACAGCTCTATTGTTGTAACTGCATAGTAGACTTTGCCCTATTGCTGGTCCAGTGGTGGCTGAGTGGAGGGGTGTTGTCTGACACAATGCTGTGTATTGGCCTAGCCTCAACTGAGGTGATGACCCCTCAGCTCACTGCTGGCTAGTCTGCCAGTATCATACAGAAGGCCTCTGTGTGAGGTGTAAGTAGTAACTAGTAAGTACTCATTAATGAGTACCAGTAGTGGGAATCCCTACCCTGGTACTGCACTGGCTGAACCCGAGAAAAGTTAAAACAATAGACATAACTATCAATAAACATATCTATAATTTAGTTTAACTTAGGTTTACTTGAAAGCATATATTTGGCAATTATATGGATCGCTATTAAAGCTGCATTTTCCTATATATTGCAGTCACTACTTCACTCCAAAGCAGTCACTATTAAATATAGTTAATTGCTACTGTTGTAAGTCAAAATGCATGCTATGTATATACAACTGGCAGATGAGGCCTGTGATCCAGTTATGCATAACAGATATACATATATATATATATATATATATATATATATATATATATTCTGGATGTCCATTGCACCTGTTTCTTACTGACATAAGAACATTAAAATCAATCTATTCAACAGAAAAGAAACAACAGGATGCTGTAACTGAAAAACTATTTCAGGAAGAAGTCTTCATAGTCTGATATGGGAAGACTATATACAATAAGAACATACAATAATAGCATTTATTTCACAAGAGAAACGTACATCAAAACATGTAGTAATTATATGACTGATTGCCATCCTCTGTCGACTCTAAATCATCAAGTCGTATTATGATTGTTTTATCATGTAACTACCATAATTACGATAATTTGACGTGGCAGTGTAATTAACAATCAACATAAAGCCACATCAAATATATACCAACATCCTATACACATTTTTGGAGGAATATCATACCTTTTTTATACAGATTTGCTTCAAATATATATTGTCTTCTCACATAAGTAGAAACTAAAATGTCATGTCAAAACATTCTTCTGTCGCCAGGCAGATTTCCTATGAAAACAATGATTTTTGGTTGATTTGTTAGCCTGGCTGGTGGTAACACGATCAAAATAAAAAACAAGTGACTGCATAACGTACGTTTATATAGAATTTCAAATTAAAAGCACAGATTTTAACCAAGGAAAGAAAGGTGATGTGTTTGTGTCAAGTAATCATGATTGTAAAATGCATCAATTAACAATAATACTAACTGCAACTGTTGGCCACATCTTGCTGTTGTTACCCTGTTTGTCAGTGCCTGGAAGACAAGCCTGCTAATGTCGTTAGAAGCATTCCATGACAGCTTTTATTATCATCTAAAGGCTCGAAGGCCCACACAAATATTGGTTGATATTAAACATTACATTTAAATGGTTAGCAGTTGTTTTGTTTAGTGAATAAATGGACATCTGTATATTAACTAAAATAATATATAATCATAAATCAAGTTAACAAAATTTAATTCCAAAGAAATATCTTAAGAATTTATATGTATATATATATATATATA
Organism: Ridgeia piscesae; assembly: GCA_025642075.2. NCBI lineage: Eukaryota > Metazoa > Annelida > Polychaeta > Sabellida > Siboglinidae > Ridgeia > Ridgeia piscesae. Next base: position 78,497 of record JAODUO010000105.1, on the reverse strand, counting down.
TAGATATATATATATATATGTCATGTATACATACATGGTTTTTTATCATAGTGTCTCATTACTTTATATTATTATCATTATTACTGTCACCATTATTTTAATCAGTATATGCAAATTTACATGTATGTACACACCCGTGAATGGGACAGCCGTCCCGGATTTGATGGTGTTAAAATAAAGTTATTATTATTATTATATACAAATTCACAATATATTTCTTCAGAATTCAATTTTTTAACATTATATATATATATATATGTATATATTACGTGTTGATTGTCAGTACAAGTGCTGATTTTGAACGCATGTAAGCAGTTTATGTTACAACTGAACATAAACAGAATGTCACAGTTGCAACAAGATGGCAATGCTTAGGGTATCTACAAAAGGATTTCCTGTCAGCAGGCCAGTGGCACATTTAAATCATTCTGAGATCATAGTCACGTCACTTAGCCTGGGTGCCACAATGTATCCTGTAATTTTCGGGAAACAAGCTAGTTGACACTGTAAAATGCCAAAAACATTCTGTTTCACAACACAATTCCATAATAACAACAAATTACACAAGAATGCTTTAAGACAAGAGAAATTAAATTTTTCATTACCAATCTTAATTAAATGTGTGTAATGTGTCTAAAATAGTGTGCTATTCAAAACAAATTTAGTCCTCATCACACTGTCAAAGGCCTCTTGTTCGCTTTTTCTATATAATTTTGTGTATAAAATTTTCAAAGAAACCGACAAATTCATATCATTTAGTCTTTAAAGTCGCTCTACACAAAACCGGGATGTTTTATTCATTACAACATTTAAGTACGACATATATGTTCAGTAAAACAATACATTATGTTTTGTTTGTATTTCTGTCATTGAAAATATGTACTTTATTTTGTTAAAAGTTATCTTTGATATGGCGAGTATTAAAATTAATTGTGTCCAATTGTGCTGGAGGTAATATATAATGTTGATGCTTGGCTTAGCAAGCTCAAAGTTAACTTCAACATACTATAAACTTGAAAGACCCAGTACAGAAAGCCTCAACATAGAAGTGTAATTTAATCTCACTTGATAACATTGATTAATTAATTAATGATTAATATGGCACAGTCTAATGCTACTATCATTCATATATGTCATATATTATATATATATATATATTTTATATATATATATATATATATATATATAATCAATTTACAGATTTTAAGTATTTCAGGGCAAAATGTGATGTATCCATTTTTTTTTTAGAAAATGCTTAGTTTCATCATCAAATGTTTAAAAAAAACATTGAGATGTATGATGAATTCAAAATCAAAGATAATGGTAGAAATAGCTGAACTCCTTCATGTTTGTTGTAAAAAATTGATTAATTTTTTTTTACAGCATTCCTACATGTTGCAGGAAGAATAGCAAAAACAATGCACGTTGTCTGAAATGGTATTTTTTGTATAATAAAAACAGATGGAATTTATCATGGTTTTAAAACACATCCTTTGTACATGTTGCCAAATTATCGCGGATTTACACTAATTAGAAATTTTACTAATTCACCATGTAGCTGTTAAAGCAAAATGTCAGAAATGGTGTTTCTCTGGAATATTAACATTTTGCCTTGCAACCTTTCAATTTATTTGTAACTGTCTAATAAGTTCCTATTAAGTATAATGAATTAATACTATCTTCCATGTCTTGACAGACTGATTCAATCTTAAATATAATATAATTATCGTAAAATAGCAATTTACTAATAATATCTTATCATAACTAATAACACTCGCATACTGAAATGTCCTTGGATATGTAGCTATTGCTAAAATATGTATTCCAACGGCCATTTTGGAACATGTCAACAGCAACAATAAATTCATTACAACCCTCTACAGAGCAGCCACCTCTCAAAAACGACCGTTCATGAAAACAACCTCTCTATCACAGTCTGTTTGAACTTTTCTATGCATTCACAGTTTACCCAGCACTGTTTTTATATGACTAGCTTCTATAATCATTAATAAAGCCATTTTCTGTCAATCAGCTTAATTAGTGGCCGCTTTAAATGGTCAGCTTTATCAGTGGGTTTGAAATATGCCATAGGCATTTGTGCTGTGCGTGCAAGTGAGTATATTTACTGAGTATTGTTAGATGCACAAGCCAAATGTATCACAATTGCTTGCCGAGGCTGCAAGACATCCACTAATGTCAGGCTCTGCATTTATAATACCACTCAATAATAACACATCACAAAATACTGATGAACTATGTCATAGAAACAATTACACCGGGAATACATTATTACATAAAATTATTTTAAAATTATCAATATAACAGTTAACATTACTAATAAACTATATTTAAAAATAAAATTTATATCGCATTAATCGTATATGCAGTATAGATATATTATGCAGAGCATAAAATGGAATAAATAAAAGATATGCTATACATACTATAAAGCAAATCCAAAAAAGTTTTCTCTGAGCAATTTGTCATTTGTTATTATTATTTTAATACTAGGGCTAGATGTTTGACTTTGGTTCCACTATTTTATTAATTTGTCTAACTCGTCCTTTTTAAAATATTATAACGAAGAACATATCTGGCTAATTTAGTATGAGTAAATAAAAAATTCCCCCAAAATGTAAGAAAATCTGAATATTTATCACTTAAAACAGCTTCAGAAGAAACTTATGCTAACGGTAAAACAATAATAAATTACACTTTTCGTAACACGCCAGCGTGAAGTATCTTCGTTCAGCTGTCTCGCCGGAGCCCGTCTTGTCGCATACGATGATAACAATATTCACACCGTCATTCGCCAGATGGCGCTGCCATCACGGCGTTACGCTGATAGCTCAAAGGCGCTTCCGGCTTCCAAATCGGCTAGCACCGGTTTCATCAACGGGGAATCTTCTTCGCAGAGGTCTGCATATTGCATGAAATCAAAAAATCCTTTCATTAGAATATATTCAAAAATCACTACATCGAAGAATTGGTGTTTAAAGTTGGCACGTAACTGACGTAGCGATTGTGGTGTTTCATATAACAAACGTATGGTAATTTCGTGCTATCCAATTTCAGCATAGGTGCGCCATAGATCCAACGATCAAAAGAATGCCTCGGCGTCATTTAGTAGGATTAAGTTCTTACCTGTCAGCCTTTTGGCTGATTGACCAGTGATGACTTTGGGTAATGATTCTTCATGAATTACAACCCGCAGGGTTACAGGGGACATGCAACGCTTCTGTCAACTCTAAGTCTGAGACTAAATGACCATCGACTATAAAAAAAATTAAAAATATTCAAGTGCTCTTTCAGTACTTTTCTGTTTGTAAGAACAAAACTTGTTATCTGTTCTGCATTTGTACTTGGCATTTATTCACAATTAAAGCAACAACAAACATTTGTTATTTAAAATATGAGTTCACGACTTATTGAAATATACAATTGTTGGTGAACTCAGAAATGTGACCAACTTTCATATGGCAAGGAACACGTCAACGACTAACTCAACGACAGGAAGTGGTGATTATTTACCAGGATGCATAGGCTGAATCAATCAGGGGTTTCTTGTCTTTGCACAGGATTTAGGAATGAATTCAGATGATGGCTATTTGGGCACAGTTTATTTTCAGTGTACAGATTTTTGCGAAAATAACTTTTTCCTAATTAATGTCTAAAATAAGGATTTCTAGTTCAGCACACGATTGAAGGATACATTAAATTTGAAATGACATTTTTCCCCTGATTGTTCTGGCCCGCCCTGGTCAATAATGACTGCTCCCTCACAGTGTCATGGTATATTTTGGGATTATAACCACATTAGTATTATGTCCTATGCTGTATATTGTAGCTATAATTTTATCAATATGGTATAATTCCATAATGATAACAAATAATATTAAACACAATTTGACCATGTATTTGCATACAATAGAATAACATATTTGCAAGTAACATGCATAAAAATAATCAATGAAAGATGTTCTGTGCAGTTAGACACAATTCATTAGCTGGTGTAAAACAAACATTATCATTGATGATGCAAATGTTAGCAGCATACCAAACAATATGATTTTATTTAACACAAATAACAAAGTACACATGTTGCAAATGTGTCAGATTTTAAGTAACTTAAAATTTGTAATATTTCAGCAGCAAATTAACTCAAACAAATTAGTTGGGACCTACTTGCAGTCCTAAAACTAGTCCCTCAAAACTTTGTCATTTTTCATCATTAAATCAAACCTGTATATTTATTCCAACATTCTGACTGCACAAGCACGTGAAGTAATTTTGATAATTATATTTGACAGTTACCTACTTAATGTTAAGTGTGTGGCATATTAACCAATAGGCCAGTTATATTTGTAAACGATGGTCCATTAAAACACATCTCTCAGCAGCCAAATTTTTTATGAAAAATTATCTGATTTTATACTATTTAACAAATATTTTCATAAAATCAGTTTAGATAAGCTGCTACTGATAAGCTGCTACTACATAGCCTGAATGTGTTCAATATCTGTAAAACGTTTCAAATGGAAACATATAGCAGATAAAACTGTTAAACAAGAGTGAATGTTTGAGCATAATCAGTACGTGTACATGCATGCAACTGTTAACCAGTCTTCAGACTGCACACTATGACATGACACACCCAAGGCCAACACAACGCTAAGACACGTATGATGTAAAATACTGGTCCCGTTGATTCTGAAACTGTGAGTCGGTTCTGCATCAAGAACTACATTATGTCATTTATGAAAATGTAAACTCCCTACCATATTCTATTGCATCACAGTAGCCAGACCACTGAAAGCACTTCACATTGTACCCTATAGGCACCATTCCAACCCAGCACCAACTTCTCCAGGAAGAATTCAGTCACATTGCACCTACTACTAAACACCATCGTTAAAAATAAAATTCTACGGTATCAAACATTTCTAATTACTCATCTACAATTGCACACCTTAGAATCACTGAATAAAATGTTCTGGTTTATAAATACAAAACAGCATGGGTACTTGAATTTATTCCTTTGGGTCCTGTTGACAAACATCGCTGCTCTACTCAGTCCATCCCATAATGCCAAGGTACAACGATTTTCATTGGCTGACTAATATACGGCTGGTCACCATCTTTGAATAAGTAAAAATGCAAATTCTTAAAGGATATCTCAATCAAACTTTATTGCAATAAAACACTGTTTGGCAGAAATGATATCAAATGGGAATTTAACAGACCAATTATTCATCCAATTTATTTATCTGCAAAAACAAATAAATTGTCTCAGTGTCATATAACTGGTATGTTTTCTTCATCAAAGAGAGATCACTATTTTAATTAATTTGTATCAATTTTAATATGTTCTCAATATTAATACAACAGGGTCGCAGTAAATATTACTGCAAGTGTCGCAGTGAATATAAGTTAGTCATTCAGTGCAAATAAAAACCGTTGTACAGTGTAAATAAATAATGCCCCAATCACTGTTTGTCTGGGAACGCTGGGACAGGTTAACATTAGTTCTTCCTCATTTAGATTGCTTAGATTTGCATCATTTATGAACAATGTTGAACAAATATGTAATGTTTTTTATTAAGTTCTGATTAATCAAACAAATTATTTTTAAATAACTGACCACCAAAGTAAGAAGTGGCAAAAGTTAATCAAGTATTTGGTCCTCATGACATGCAGGACATTGTCTAAACTGGAGGAATGTCCCACTGATAGCAGACACTGACATTTAAACAATATTGCATTCTATTGCATTTTCTGCACCAAAACCTGGCACACTCATCACAATATTCAATGTACATGTAAATTACTACAAATCCTACTGATCAGGCATCACTGATATAAAAATCACACAAAGTACCACTTTAACAATGGAAGCGCATAGAAACATTTGGCAAGTTTTAGATGTACAACGTTCATTCCTCAACTATGAGTTTCTGTACATGTTGTTCTTGATACTAGAAGAAATACATTAAAGGTATATTGCCCACCACATAGCACTTAACAAACTCAAAAGAGGGTTTATAACTGTAGTTTTACATGAGTTGTGCAACAAGCAAGTAAAACATTCACATACCAAACAAACTGCCTCTGTAGCTGTTGCTTACAGCTGTGTATAGCTGCTGTTTGGTATCTGGATATTCACAAATAAAACAATTGCAGGCTGCAACTTTAACATTTTGAATATTGTTCCCACCTTATTAATTAATAAATGTAATTTGGCATGTCGTACGCCATCAATACATTTACTGTAGTATTAAGAACAACAATGTATAACTAAATTCCCAAAATGAGGAGTAGACATCAAACCTTTAACTACAATGCATTATCATTTATCACAATTAGTTGACTAGATTATGATGCATGTACTCGGATGGACAGATGGTATAAGTTATGTACAGATGAGTCCTCCATTAGGCACTAGAAAGTTAGAACTGGTTCCTGCCTCATCTCCAAAACATCTGGAAAGCAGAGGAAAGAGGAACGAATCAGGCAAGTCTCAATTATTCAATATGCACACATGAACAAGTGAACGTATTTTAATTTAAGATTATTTTTGAAACTGTACAGCTCAATGTAATCGTTCATTTTCTTAGGTGTTGGCACTCTTAGTAATGATTTACTTGCAGAATGCATGCATGTGGGTGTGCACGTATCTGTGTGTGTTTAGCGTAATGGATTTAAACAGAATAGTATCATAGATAGATTGATAAAAATAATATAAACAAAACAAATGGTGACAAATTTAAATGAGAAATTATAATTCAATAAAAGCACACTGTGCAATGCAAAGCCAAAAACCACCTACAACAGTTGTTTAAAATTCCACCACCAGAGGATGCTAATGTAGTATAAAGAATGACAAGTCAAAATGAAAATTCCACTTCCATTCACTACACAGTACTGTCAGAAAATAACTGGTACACTCATTTTGAGATTCTTTTTTGTACATTATTGTCTATCTGTTAGGCAACAGCACTCCCAAATGTCATTCAAATTTAACGTTCTGTAAGAAGCATGATACATCTAGAGGGCAAAACATTAAATATGATTTACAATTGGGAGTGCTGTTGCCTAGCAGATAGACAATAATGTACAAAAACGATTTCCAAAGTGAGTGTACCAGTTACTTTCCGGCAGTACTGTATGTTTGTTAAATGAATCCTTAAACATCCTTTGTGTGAATGTGTCATCGTCCCTGTATTATGTGTGCAATATTTCAGGCATCACAGGGTGGATCTACTTAAACAACTGCACAAATAATTTGTTATGTTTCAACATTTATGCACAACCAATAATTGAGACACAGCCATCAGATTCCTCTTCCTGAATAAATTTGTGTGGTTAGAGGGAGGGTGCCAGCTTGTTTGCCCATAATTGGCCTAGCTGTTATTTGTAACTGGAAGTCTGCTGTCTAGGACGTGGGAAAGTTAAACATCAAAGGGTATTGCAGTAAACTCTGCTTGCCTTGACACTATTGCCAATCTTTTTTTTAAACTGGATATTTTGTTTACCATTTAAACGTGATGTAGGCGGAATCTTTCAAATTGCGAGCTTAATAAAGTAAATACAAATTGGTAGGCACTAAACCTTCACATGCATGTTGTAGTCATAAGAAAATAATATAAAATGAAAAAATAAAACCTAGAAACTGGCACTCTCGCTTTAAAATTGACAGTGAAGCAGAATCCATTTTATTCCAACATAGTAAGACATTTTTGACATCTCTTGGAGAACCAGCGATGGAGAACATGATTAATCTGATAGACCGTAGACTAAGACATTGATAACAGCTTACCAGCAATTTTACAGGTTGCAAAGAAATCATAATATGTTAAACAACATAAATACACAAACATTTAAAATATCACAACAATTAAATCATACACGTAGCGATCATAAACTTAAGTAAACTAATGTACCAGTGCTCCACTTTATTGACCCTAATGTTCAGTCTTCATATTATATTTTCAAATGAAATAATAAACTAAAACACCAACTGAAGTCACACCATGCAACAAAAAGGCCAAACAAATAAACACAGCTGAATAATCAGGTGATGTAAGCATACAGTATTTGTTTATATACTTATTGAGTATTGGACTCGGTTGTGCCTGGGTTACAGTTAGGTTCCAACGATTATGTGATCAATAATCTAATCTATTTGCTTATTAAAATAAATTAACAGTAATTTTGTTTGTTCAAAATTATACACTCTATTTATTTTCTATTAAATATTCAGCTTTCCAAAAACAGAGCAATTGAGTTAAGTATTACATGTTAAAGATTGGCTAGCTGACCATGCATGCTTAGTCCCTGCAAACATTTCCTGTATAATCGGGGAAAGTTTATACATTTAACGGGAATTTCTCTAGAGCAGTTTTGTTTTACATTTTTAGACCATATTGGCAACAAATTGGTTGACAGAGACAACATTAGTACTCCAGTAAATAGTTATTCTATGATCACATAATTCCTAACTGATTATCTGATGTATACTTGAGGCCAAAAATGGACAGGAAAATAATGGATCAGAACATGCTGCTTTGACGACACAGAGAATATAAAGCAAAATGATCCATTACATGTATACACAGAAAATGAAAAGAGAGATTGTGTTATTTTGTGTAAACCAATCATGAGTACAGTACAGATGATCTCAACTCAGTCTTGGCGAAATTAACCACACACACAGATATAAAGCCGTCCCAACATGCCAAATGTTAATTAACTTTGACATTCTCAAATAACATGGCACTGAGATTATCTGCTTTGTGATAGAGCTGTACAGAGTTATGAAGATAAGTTTGGCAAAGACGTAATGCCAGTTGAATATTACTGCGTTGTTACTGACAGTGAATTTTCTGCTTCGCCAACAGAGCAACAAAATCACATAACCCACTGTCATCCATTAAATGTGGTTAATTTTAGAACATGTGCACAGAATACCACAAAATGTTACGCACAGCAGAAAGATATTGCAATAAATGTGCCTCATTTAACACATTTTACTATGACAATACACTATGTCCATATAATTCTCACACACACGCACGCACGCATGCACGCACGCACGCACGCACGCACACACACACGCACACATTTGATTAATAAGTAATAGTAAGTATGCTCAATCATTAAGTATTGTTTTGAATTATGCATAAACACATGTAGAAGCATGCAGGCATTCATGCATAAGCTACCTGTGACTTGTATTCCTCATAAACTTATTTTATGTATACTTGTCAAAATAAATAGTAATTTATTACGTGTTGTGGCTTGATAAAATAATCAGAGATAAATAACTAATGAAGTAATTATTTTATGAACTGGCAGACCCATAAACCAATCAACCCTGTGGTTCAAGATATAAGTGTAAAAAGTCACCCTTCCCTCCACCGTAACCCTTGAGTAGCCACACAGCCAACTTTATATGAAGCCATGACATAGCCATGAGAAGGTTATTACGTCATGATAAAAAGTCAAGGCCATTTCATATCACACCAGACAAGATAAATTTTATTTCAATCAACCCAAGGTAATTTCTATTTCAATCAACATCATCATGATGCAGAGATGAATAACAATTTATGCAGAGTTATCACACTCCAATTTGGATTAAAGGTATCAATTCATAGCATTCGCCAAAACCTCATACAAACATAGCTTCATGCAAACCCTGTACAATAAATTTCATTTATCTCCTTAGATAACATGTTACTAACCTGCAATGATGCGATGCCATGGCAACGTGACGTAGGTGAGATAGGCATGCAGAGCTACAGAGTTTGACCTTCGTTTCTCCTTGAACCAATGCCACGCCTGGCCGAACGACTTGCCAAAGAACCCATTGTAGTTCTCAAAATTCTCATCAAACGCTGCAGCAGAAACAGAACAAATACCACATTAAATAACAAAATAACCTACTTAGGTTATTTCAGCATGTACACATTTTTTATTTATAATTAGTACAATTTGTATGAAGTACAAACTGTATATTATTATTATTGTTTTAATACATTTTAAATTGTTTTAATGAACAAAACACTGTGAACACATGGCGAATACAGGAGCTATATAACATTTCATTATTATTATAAATACATTATTTAATTGATAGATTATTACAATGTTTTGTCCTATTTCCATTCACAAGAGTTAATTAAATTTAACAATAACAGTACAGGATTTTATATAGTCCCAAATCCACCTAAGATAAAATTCTAGGAGGAATTCTCACCGTCTTCTATACTGTCTGCCTCGACTTCTTCACAATTACTGGTCCCTATTGCGTCCACGTTCTCTGTCTCCGAGCACGTCTTCCTCATCCCTGCACGCTTGAAGCTCCCCCGGCCAAAGTTGTGCCAGCTCACATTTGGGTCACTCATTCGGCGGTGGGAGAACGACTCCTGCAAAATCACGGGGGAATAGAAAAAATCAAAAACATCTGTTTTAAATATAACAATATAGTTAATTTCATACGTAGTCCTTACATAATTTTACAATGAGAAAGAGTTTGTAATTCCCCTCATCTTGTTGATTGCTGCCTACCAGGTATATTTTTTTATCCATATTACCATCTCATATGTTGGATATCATTCAGCAATATTAATACTAACAAAACCATCTTGATAAAATGATGAGATAATCTATAAGTACTTTGTAAACATTACATTTTTAATATACTAATCAGAATTTTAAAGCGTAACAAATCTGCCATCCTGAAGAACATCTGTCTGTAGTATTTTGTCGCATGGTGACATTTACAGAAGAAACAGTAAATCCTCACATCGACGCCCTGATTCTCAAAGTCTTCGACAGAGAACTGTTCTGTGCTGGGGGTCTGGTCAGGGGTCTCTGGTCCAGACCCCTTCTGGCGACTGACCGCCATCTCCGCATGCCCCTTGCCCAGCGGCCCCCGCATCCGAACAAACTCCACCCTCTTGTGACCTTTGAACCAGCTGAGAGACATGCGCTGGGCCATGCGGTGTGTCAAACTCGCCTGAAACACGGGAAACGTTGAAAACAATCTAATCTAGCTTTCCGCATAGCTCCCTTCCATTTCTATCTCTGTTTTTATCCATAGTTCCCCTCAAGCTTTATTCAGGATAACAATTGTTGCCAGTGACATATTTTTAGTGGAAATGTGCTTGTTAACGCATATACATACAAGCCAGTTGAGATGTGTTTTATGCCATAAAATAAACTACAAATGCATGTGTAACACCCATTTTCCAGGTATAATTGACAATATGTAATATTTTGGAAAATGTCTTTTACCCGACCAGTGATATTTCTAATTGTCCACGACAGGTTTTACATGTCCAAATGACAGGTGGAGGGGTCTCTGCATAAAGGTATGGCTCTCCTACCTGCCTTCCATCCTCCATACAGTTGCTATATTGCTATATCTGGATGACCATTAATTTCCACTGACCTCCATGCCCTTCAATCACGTCTCTTTCCACACCTATACAACATCTCTTTTCCCCAACTGCTTCTATTTCTTCACTCCATTATGTCTGATTTTTACCCTTTGAGGCCAGTCCTCGCTTACCAGATGTTCTGCCACATAGCTCGTGTGCTGTGCCGTCCAAATGAAGGCAGCCTTAAAATAAAAGTGTGTGTGTGTGCGTGTGTGTATGACATATGTGGCTGTGTGCATATGCCTCTGTACAGAGCCCACACAAGACCAACACACTGTAATTTGGTTAGTTTTTGAGGATATCATATAAACATAGCTTCGAAGTGAACAAGATCCTTTGACAAGGTTGCCTCCTGCAGACACAACCTACCCGGGCATCGTAAATCTTCTTGAGCGCCTCATATCTGATGGAGCCGAGGAAGATTACGCCTTGGAAGGCAGCGTGTCTGTCCTGAGCCACCAGCTCCACACACACCATCTCGCTGTCCCGCACCACAATGTCTGCAAACGCCTGCAACAACAAACAACAGTTAGGACATGATATGTACAATGCCGCGAGGAGAATAACAAACAACACAGTTAAGGATTTAAATCAAGACACATTTACATGAGTGACCTTTATGTGATTATATCTTACAGCATATGGTCATGCATATATAAGCATTGACTCGAGTCACCATCCTAAAAAATGGTACATTCATAGAAATTGGACCAATCTTAATTCTGCAGCATGGTGAAAAAATTGCTCTGCACTTCAGCACTGCAAGGGCGTACACTTTACATAGGCAATTTCTGTACTGTACTCGGAAAACTTTCATTTAGTATATATCTAAAGTATATAGTATATATATCAATCTTAAAATGTAACAAAACATCTGGTGTACGTATATTTTTGCAATCATAACAGTTGAACATTTTATACTAAAGACGAGCTTAATGATGTTGATCATATTAATCAAATCAGTTAATATTGTTTACACGGTAAAACGTCAAACTTGCAGATCCAATTAGAAATATTCTCAGTAAATTACATTTAAACATCCACCTGAAAGCTGGAGTGAGAAAGAAATGTTTGTGAAAAGGGATGGCAAACAGTTGTGATTCTATGACAACAATGTTTATGAAACAGAACATGTAAACATTTTTAAAAGGTTGTTCAAATTTCACATGTACATGTACATGTATTATGATATGCTTACCTCTTCAAAATTGTCAACAGTGAAGAATATATTAGGATAAACAATCTCCTCCTCTGTGCCTTTACTGTCCATCCGGCGGCGACTGGGGGAGGCGTAAACTCTCTGCAACAAAAATAACAACATAACTGATGTAAATAAGTTAACAAATCTGGCATACAATCTTGCACAGGAGAGAATCAAGTTATCGATGGAACTACAGTATTAACAAATAAACTATTGTTAATGTGCTTGTTGTTCTCATAAAAAATCTGTACGTCACTAAGTCTCAAGTAAGTGCTCTCTATGTTTGTTAACATTTACCCATAATTTGGAATGAAACATTGTACAATAGTAGGTATGAAATAGATACAGTTTAACAAACAAACATGCCAACATACCTGGCTAAACTTTTTGAGTATCTGTAATTCCTTTTCTCCGGTTCGACTACATATTGCACATGTGACGTAATACTCTAGCTGGAAAACAGAGGGAAGACATTACATTTACAGCAACATTGTAATCAATTACAGTACATTTTACAATCTTAGGCAAATGTCAAAAAAAATTTTTAACAATATGATGCACTGTGGAAGTTTTACCTATGTAGATCACGGATGGCAGATATTTTCTGTGGCTGCTTCTCTTTGTTTTTCTAAATAAGTCTGAAAGAAACTACTTTCTTCCTGTACATCTAGATGCCCCAGGATAGTGTTCTTGCAGAACAAATACTGGATTTAGATATTTTCTTGGACGTTTTATGAGAATAATATTAAAGGTCAACTTAGGAAACAAGTCTATGTAAACATGACAAAGCCTGACAAAGATGCATTGTTGGTAATGTAATATATATTTGATAACACAGGAGGCATTGTAATGGAACTGGAAGCACTGCAGAAAACAACACAGGATTCTGACAGGTAATATAACAACCTTATCAATTATGAATATATAACAGAAACATGATTGCTGTCTTATAAATAATATAATGAACAGATTTCAGTCAGAAATCAATTTTAGTGCATAGTACCATATGGTAGGTGTTTACAGTTAGCCGCAAATTACAGCAAAATAAACCGTACATCACAGTGCATGCATGAAAAACAGTGCTGTACAGTGTCTATATACTGCTATGAATATATTTGATGACAGAGCATATATTATGATGATTATCTCACAATTTACACTGTAGATAGATTGTATCTACTAAACAAAACTCAATGGTAGAAGACACACAGAATGTTGTAAACATCTACACTGTATATACATTATATAACATTGTGACAAACAAAACTACTTGGGGCAATAAAATCTAGACCCATACAAACTGCTTTTTTAACATTGTACACTTCAAAGCTGGGTAAAACAACTATATGTTTTCAACAGAAATTATTATCGACATTAGTTTTACAAGCATATGCATAACAATTGTTAAAAAAAAACTATGTTCTGTTGACTGTTCCGTTCTGTCCGTTCTGTCCTGTTCTATAGTCATGTGATTACTTCCTGAGGCAATGATTGGTCACTCACATGCTGCAGGATGAGGTTGAGGTAGACCGTCTCCTCCCAGTCGATCTGGTAGTCGTCAGCCTGAGGCTGACTCGCGGATGACTTTCTATAGACTTCAATCTCGGTCTGAAATGTCACGTAATAACTACCGTTATAAACTGAGATTACTGAGATGAACTGGATAAGTTTGAAGCACTGTTTTAATCTCAAAGACAGCAAATAGGTCAAGTAATTTCAACTAATTTGAAAGGTTAACTCGTAAATTTAAAGTGATCATTCACACATTAGATAAAATAAGAATAAAAACCAATAATCAAGATAACAAAATTATATATTAAACAAATTATTATGATATATATGGTGTAATATAATATGTTCTGGATATCCGATGTTGTTAACAGTTACATCAACTTTCGTGTTGTCTTTTCTTGTATTGTACAGCACCACAGGATATACATATGGTGCTATATAAATCAATAAACAAACATTTACGTCATTCCACTATCATTATTGCATCCCATATCCCACATAAAATAAGGTATGAAAACCACTTGTTAAAATTAAGCTGCATCGGAATTTGGTTAAAATTATTCTGCAACCAAACAAAATTAACTCGTGACAGCCACATTACATATGATAATTACACAAGAGTACACACTTATGTAGAGTACACACTTGGTCAGACAACACACCCGTATATGGGACACACCTGAGGAATGTTGAGACGTGACTTTGCTGTGGTTTTGCGGACGTAGAACAATAAATCGTCTTTGTTCGTATCTTCCGGTGCCTCGAGGAAGTGTTTGGAGAACAGCTGCACCCAGAAGTTGTCGGCTTGCACAAGAACGAAATCCGTATCTACAACAAACGTACCATGTAAGCTCTCTTGTCGAGTTGGTAATATTCCATAATGCAGAAGACATGCAATACCAGAACACCTGAATTATTAATAATAACATAAACTAATGTTTAACAACTGATTGTGAAAACCATTATTTATTATTATGAACACTCCGCATTGCAGACGTGATGTAATTCACGTCTGTTCAACTTGTGGAATATACTTTCATATATTTGCTGGGTTTTGGGAACATCCTGGATTGTTCAAAATTACAAGGGTTAACGAGACTTTCCAGTAACAAAATGCTTTCATTATACTAAAACTGAGGAACCTGCAGATCACACAACCATTGGGAACTATATAGTAGACTAGGAAAGAAAAGATAGGGATTAGATGAAGTGAGTCAAATGGATGGTGAAGTGACCTATACAGATACATGTGCAAGAAGAAATATATGTACATAAAATTGATTAAAAAAACAATGGCCACAATCGAGACATGTAGCAATCAATCATGGTAAAGGGAAGTGTGAGCCGTCGGGTATTTATGATGAAATCATATCCAACTTGTTCAGAAAAGTAAACATTTCCTGTCTACAATCAGATAAGTTCATTATTGGATATGACAATTAAGAACTGTACGTATTCTGTATATCATAATTACTGATTATTCCATGGTTGTTGTGATTGGAATGATACCCAAGTACTTGTGTAAACAGCACAGGGTTACCCACTGTAGCTCACTTAATTGACAATATCATTTACCTTTGCTTATAATAAAGCCTCAACTTAATTGGCAATTAATTACCTAACTGCATGCTCTTCAATCAGTTCTATTTTAAGAACACCAGGTAATAAGTACTAATAGATTCGTCAAATATGACTAAATCAACGACAACGTCTGATTTGTCAGATTAAGTCAATTAAAATATTGTCCATGACCATGCAGTTTTAGGTTTTTATTTCTTCTTAGATTTTTTATTTAATAAAAAAAAATCACTAGTTTCACAAATTTCCATGACTAATAATTGCATGCTGATATGCAGCAGTTGTGCATTAACATTACCATCGCTTTGCCTAGTCTACGCCATGACTCAGGCCAAGCGAAACTGTCTCCGGCCTGTCGCTTGTCAACAAGCAGTAGTGCAGTAGTGAAAGCTGGCTGTCACAATATTCAGAGATAAACAAAACAAAGCGAAAAGGGGCCGTACCGTGGGACACGAACGGACATTCGCGGCTACGCGCCTGAGATATCGATGCGAGAATCAATTGTAGGGAACTGCTCGGCTTCATCTTGAAGTCTTCGTCCATGTCCGTGCCTGGCGACTGTTTCGCGGATCCACTCTGTGGGTCGCATTCTTCGTTTTCCGAATCGCACATGTAAAATATCTTTCCATCGCTTCCCTGCGCCATCGCCGCATTATTTATTCGGGCGTCATTTACTTCGTTATGGGGGTGGCCGTATTAATGCAGTAACGCTATGTGACGGTTTGTTATTTTAGTATATTCAGCGTATAATCCTGTCATTTAAAAATTGAATATTCGGATGCACTGAAATGTTGTGTGCAATAGTTTTGTCCACAATTTGTATATTGATATATGACGTGCAAAATTGTAAAACTTAGTCAACCCAAACAATAATAGACTCGTCCTTGTATGCTTAATCACATGATTAGGGATCATACATGGGTAAGACACATATCAACATAGCTGGTAACGTCAATAAATATCGCATGCGATCAATTATTTGGATATTTTAAAGCTATTTATTCAGGCATAAATAAATTCAATCTTCGAGCCGTTATTTTAACGATATTGAAAGTCATGTCCGTAGTATGGCGCCACCTACCGGATACTAAATGCTCGCATCGCAATGTATATTCGGTTAGTCCCTGACACACACCGAGGCGCCACTGACTGGTCCATACCGCTATTATAAACGTAAACTTTTTCGGGGCCATATTTTTTACGTTTGCTGCATGCTCGCTGGTTAGACAAGGTGACCAACTCAGATATCTTGAAATGTGCATGCATCCCCAGCATATGCGCTCTCTTAAGCCAAAAGTGCCTCAGATGGCTGGGACTCGCACAGCGGATAGATCATTGTCGAATTCCAAAGGGCCTGCTGTACGGAGACCTCACTAAAGGAGTGCGATAGATGCAAAGGGAGACATGAAGCTGGCCGACGCCGACATCAACACATGGGAACGCATAGCCGACGACCGGAAAACTTGGTCAATCGTGGTGCGGGGTGATGTGCGGAAGGTGGAGGAGACAATGGTTAAATGGATACATTTATTATGTGGCAACTTTACAGTTGGATTGTACATGTACATTCATACTAAAATCAATAATTCCATACAATATCATATTAATATACAATGTTAGCATATCTTGTTAAAAATATAAATCATCATTGGAAACCTACGTAATAAATTTAAAACATATATATTAAGATATACTTTACATAAACATTGTTATAAAATTAAAATAAATAAAAAGTTAAATCAAATTAAATTGTCTGTTAAAATACATGTACATTACTAGCCTATCTGAAAATTCTCTAAACACCACGGAATTAAGATTTTTTTGCGATTATTGTTTGCCCTTGGGATAGGTAACTTGTTACACAACCTCAAGGCATATGGCACACTTCGACCATTTGGTACTAACGCATTCAGTTTGTGATCCATACTCTTCATTTTAGGAAATACGCTCTACCCTCTACGCTCATGAGAGACAGGCAGAAGGAAAGAATTACACAAGCTGAACAACCCTTCCAATTTTCTCTGTTGCCAATGTGGTCGAGGCTGTCAGTTCATAATTGGATTATATAATCACTCAAAAATATGTACTGTGTGACTCTTCAGGTGCTAGGACAATCGTCTCACCTTGCGTATTTGTAATGTTTCTTGGTAATTAACTGTCTTACTTAATACTTACTTACGTGCGGGTGACGACAATACGATTTTGTTTACACTACTCCGGGATAACATTGTTGCCCCGTGTCAGCGTTTTAAAGGCATTTCTTTTGTAGCCAGTTTCATGTAATAAAATATGCATGTTGGGATTTCGTGGCGTATGTTTATTGCGGCCCAGCGCCAGTATTTGTGTTCACAACTTAGTCTGAATTGATCGTCAAGGAAATTGTCCCAAAAAATTCCACTTCGGTATATAATAGAATATAATGGAAACAAGCATGGGCACCACTTACAAAACCATCAAGATGTTTGAGTTATCGAAGGTAGGGGCGGCATTCTTTTACAAGTCGTCCACATGTAACGTTGGTATTCGAATGTCATTGGCAATGTCAAGTCAATATGATATTATGAAGCATTTATATTACCACCATATATATATATATATATATATATATATATATATATATATATATATATATATATATATTGGCATTGGAGTTCATATATTGGCACTGGGGTTCATTTAAACAGTTATTTTGATTTGTTTTAATGTTTAGATATTAACTATAATCAGTTTTTGAAGAAAACAGGTAAAACAAAAATTCCTAAAGGGTCACCCGGCATTTTCAAATATATATTTCATAGTCTTCCTAAATAAACAAGAAAAGTGTACGACTATGTATAATGGTAATAATAGTAGCAATAATAATGTTGTTATAAAGCGCAGTAAGACTACAATTCCGCTCATAGGCCTATAAGATCTAACATTGGTGAAATATGAATATGTAAAACGGACTTTAATATACTCGGTAAAATAATGTAAAGTGATAATAAATAAATAAAGCTTCTGAACAATCATAATAATATTTCTATAACCTAAACTTATACGCAATAAATAAATAGATACAATAAAATAATAACTAAATAATAAAATATATTCATAAGTTAATAATTAATAATACAAATATGCTAACTAATAATGTAAAAAAAAATTATGGATGAGATAAATTCAGTATATTACACATTATAAGTATTTTAAATATGTGTTTTTAAATGAGATAGTCCGGCAGATCATCCCATTCTTCATATGTATATTTCTATTTTGTGAGAAACAAATATACTTACACGCACACGCATACGCACGACACACTCACACACCACACAGACGCACTCGCACATACACACACGCACGCACGCACGCATGCACTTATGATGGACTAAAATTTAATAAATTGTGGAACAAAAAGTGTAGCCTAAATTAGGGCCTACAATAATTACTGTTGTGTTACTGGCCTTTGGAAAACAGGTTATGTTTTTTACTAAGAAATTACAGGCTCATTTTAGAAGAAGCTGAAATAAACCAGTTACAGTTATAGTTATGTTTTTCATAACTGAATAAATAACAATTTTAAGACAGTTCGCCAATTTTCCATTGAAACGTCTCTCTGGAATTTACCATTTATAAAAAAATTACAATTATTTTCTTTCCTTTCTAAATATTCAACAATTCAAATCTATATAATTACGACGAGTGCACGAACTGGTTATCGTGCTGGTTTTCTATGATATATGGAATTTTTATGTGACCAGTGATATCAAATAGATAGATCCACATGAGTTTAACATTACAAAGCATTTCCAACAATGTCATCTGTATACCCCTGCACTGTTACGTAGAACTGAACGTTGGTGCGATATGCCCTACTAGCTGTATCCAACCTACTGCTTCATTATTAAGCTCAATGGGCAAACGTACATACTTTCTCTGTTGTTGCCCCAACGATCTGGAATGAACTCCCTATTACAATTTACAATTAAATCTTCCAAAGCTCTAGCCACCTTTCGTAAACAAAACTAAAACATATGTGTTTGAAATTGCTTTTATAGACGACTTTTGCCTGTTCTCGTTTATGATGAAGCCAAATGATTTATTTTGTAGTTGCGCCTGAGCTTGAATTTTCAAGGACACAAACCCCATAAAAGTGCTACAATAAATAATTACTGCTATTATTGTAGGGCATGACATGTTACGACTTGATATTATCATAAGTATAAAACATTAGCATGCATTGCATGTGCGTCTATTACTCAGGGCTTCACATATTGATTTACAATGTCGTACATCGTACTTCATTCCTAGCTACTGTGAAGGGATTCAAAATCCTATCAAATTGTATACGATCCGGTACATCCCTGAACACAGCTATTCAGAAACTCCCGTCTGGGAGACGTTTAAAAGTGGAACTAGCTAGGATTTTTTTACGAACTCGTTTATCCCCTCAGCTATTTAGCTCTAAGTGCTAGTATTAAGTAAATTGTTTAAAGCAGATTGTAATTATATGAAATGTTGTCTCGCGTGTGGCTATATTTATTTAGTTTTAAATAATAATATGTTTTTATTATGTATTTTATTTATTTTTACGGTGCGTTTTATCACATTCCAATGTTGCCATAATGTTTTAACACCAATCTTATTACTGGCATTTCAATGTGCATCTGAAAAACAATGTCTGTTTTAATGCACTGTTTTAAACGTACAGTAAACATGTGAATCTTGAATATTAATAATTATCCCAAAGGTGAACATCACTGTAATCTGTGCCAGTGTGGCACATTATAATTTCCCAATTAGCGTCAACAAAATAATCCTTCTCATCCTCTTAACAATGCCCTGTTTGTGAAACACTAGTTATCGCGAGTTCACGCGAGATCACCACTAATTAGCCGCCGTTGAACAGCAGTGCTTTCGAGTGCGTGTGCAGAAGTGACCATTTCCGAAGACTGCCCGAAGCACAAGGCCAGTGGCTGAAAGGGAGAAGGAGCTATTAAGTCTACAAGCGTGTCACTTCCAACTACGTATACCCCCCGTTACCAGCACACCTGCCCGGGCCGAGTTACGGCATCGACCAACTGCGTGTCCGGTCTCTCTTTCTCTCGTGACGCGTTTAATTCACGTTTACCCGGCTGATTGGCCGCGACAAATAGACGTATTGGTGGACGTCAGATGTGGGTAATTGAAATATAAACGATGGGCGGATAGCAGGGGACAACTGACCCTCCGAGGGATAATAACAAAAGCGAGAGGGTAAATCGGTAGCGTCTCTTCAGCGCTCTTCCAGTCGATGGTGTGACGTCACACGGTTCCTGAAGCGGACACGTTGGTGACATTCTCGAAAGAGTTATCTTATAATTCAGACCCGGATAAGAGGGCGTACATAAAAACTACGTGGGAGGATTTCTAGTGATAATAATGTTTACGAATGCACGCTTATCCACATAGGCGCACGCGCGCACAATAGGAGTCACACGCACGCACGTACTCGTAACGAAATAATGGTAAGAAATATTTCCTCAGAATCACCGGAAGTGCTGATGCACATTATATTTAGTGTCGTCTCTCGTTGTAGTATGTAATGAAATGGAAGTACGGCTTCCGTCTTCACAATAAAATGTTACACTGAATAAAAGTTTCGAAATTACTTACTAATATTATATAATTATTTTAAAAACAAATACTTCCTGTGTTCATTTAAAACTGGGTTGAAGGGGTTGCTGTGTTAATAAATTTAATAATATATCCTATCACACGTATTTATTTACCCACACCTAGAACAATTCGTTGAATTCAACGTTCATTCTCGAAATACGAGATAGTGACGTAACATAATTACACTCAACACCGACGTAATGTTGTACATGGTATATTATTTTTATTATTACTATCATATGAAGAGGTAAGTATCAAAAAGCTGAACAAGCACAGACTAACATAGATGTTATACATTTTTTCATTGAAGATATTTCATATAAAAAGGTATTATACAAATTATGTAAAGATTGCAAGTTCACGGTAAAAACAAAATTAATTGATCATCACCATCTCTTGCACGTAGTCACAACACACAAGTAAGCAGAGCGCGACACTTATTCTATTCTTGCATGGAAATAAATTGTTCTTGGTTTAATTGAAGAGCATATGTATTCTAAATTAATGGATGAATTAACCGGAAGGGCGCAATTTGAGATACGTTTACGGTGATTTGACGTTGGTGTCAGTTTATTTCGATACAAATACGGACGAGGGATCACGTTGTCAGCATTACGTCATTAATACACACGCAAGCGATACACCGACAGTTATACAAACGATACTAAGCCTAAAGCCCAACGCTGGATAATGACACTAGTGCAGGAAGCCGTTAATAGGTGGATACTTAACGCCCGTCTGTGCTCGGGTTTAAACTATGAAACATCGGAATCAATGTTTGTCACCTAAATCCGTTGTTACACACGCCGGACGCCATGTTTGCTCGTTAAAACTGACACTTGATCAAAACTCAACCTACAGCGACAGTCGCTTCTGTTTAAGTTTAACGCAATGTTTACCAAAGCACAGTAGCTTCATCATTCACCGCACGGCGATTGTTCTAGCGCGACGCCAGATTGAGTTTTCCTCAAGCTAATTACGCACTAATTGCCTGGCGGTTAAACGGGTTGGCAGCCATTAAGTGAATTGATCACCGTTTTATTTCGCCGGGCGCTGGTCGGGCGGAGGCTGTTTGCATAGATGCGTCGTAGAAGAGTGGGCGTCGTGTGAGACACGGGGGGCAGGCGAGGTGTTTGATTAACTCAAGTGGCCGTTGACGTAGACCAAGCTGTGTCTACGAAAGCAGCGAAAACGTTAGAAATCACAGAGATGTAGGTCTAAGTAGAATAACATTTCGTCGCGGAATAACTTAAATTTATGTGTTTAGCATGTGTACAATAATTTATTCTCTTCGCGGAATAACTTTAATTTATTTGTTTAGCATGTGTACAACAATAATTTACCTGTATACTATCTATTTTGAACTCATAGCCCTAATGAAAATAAATATGTATTTTATAAGGTTATCATGATTAAATAAGGTTTAAAATTTTACTGCCTTTGTTATTAGTAGTATTAGTATGACTAGTATAACTAGTGTTATTATTATCATCATCATCACCTTCATCATTATCACTTCCATTATCGTTATCTTTAGTAATGTTATTATTATTGTTATTATTATTACTGTTATTGTCGTTATTGTCGTTATTGTCGTTATTGTCGTTATTGCCCTTATTGCTGTTATTGCTGTTATTGCTGTTATTGCTGTTATTGCTGTTATTGTTGTTATTATTCTTATTATTCTTATTATTCTTATTATTCTTATTATTCTTATTATTCGTATTATTCATAATATTCTTAATATTCTTATTATTCTTATTATACTTATTATTCTTATTATTCTTAATATTCTTAATATTCTTAATATTCTTAATATTCTTAATATTCTTAATATTCTTAATATTCTTAATATTCTTAATATTCTTAATATTCTTAATATTCTTAATATTCTTAATATTCTTAATATTCTTAATATTCTTAATTTCTTATTATTCTTAATATTCTTATTATTCTTATTATTCTTATTATTCTTATTATTCTTATTATTCTTATTATTCTTATTATTCTTATTATTCTTATTATTCCTATTACTTGACTTGCAAATTATTATTCATTTCTTCTATCATTTTTATCAGGGATGAGTCTGGCTTAGAATCTGTCCTAGTCATCGACGTAATGTTGTTTTTTGTTTTTCGGGATTTTTCTTATACTATTATTGTTTACCAACTTTATCCACACCTTTCAGTCTTTGGATTCATCTTCCAGTAAATCATTATATCAAGTGTGAAACTGGTGAAAGGATGAGAGGGAGTCGTGTAGACTCATCCACCAGAAGCGTTGTCACGCTTACATTTGTCCGGTCGTTAAAAACGTTCTGGTTGACGTTTCTGCGCATGCTCAATAAATGTAAAATCATCAATGTCCAGCGAAACAACAAAGCATTTTCGGTATAAATGCCACGAGCAGTTCGTTAACTTTCCTGTGATGATTACTGTGGAGAGTTTCTTAAAATGTCGTTCAATGCAATAAAATATTATGTATTTTTTATAAATCACTGTCACGGATTATGGCGCACTACTGTCACGTGAGATACGCTTGCTATCAAAATATGCCTCAAAACTTGTTTGCCTCGTGTTAATTTGCGACAAATAACATTGCTGAAAGGTTATATACGTCCTAATGAACAGCCCGTGGTATTTATACCATAAAATGCTTTGCGTTTTGCTGCATTTTTAGGAATGGACATTTATCGCGCATACCCAGAAACGTCACCCGGATAGTTTATAACGCCCGGAAAAATGTAAACGCTACAGCGTGTATCGGAACCATAAACCCTTTGTGCATAGGCAATGAAAGACTGTCCTGGTTTCTCAGAGCTTTGTCCAAAAGTAAAAGAGGGGTGCCTTACTTTGGCTGACGGCGGGATCGTAGAGCGCAGTGGCTCAGTGGCTAGAACGTCGGACGTCAACCAATCGAACCACGGTTTGAATCCTTCGCTACCGGGCTGAATTTGGTACGTTGCTCCAGTTCACTCAGCTGTATGAATGAGTACCTGGCTGTAGATAGTCACGGTGGTGGATATTTGAGCAAGAATATTGTTTGCGTATACATTTCAGAATGTATTAATGCTTCCAGTTAACGTTGAGATGGTGTTCGATTGAACAGGTCTGTCTGGGAATAAAGTGTAAAGCGCTTTGAATAGTCATACACACCGGATACTGCGCTACATATGAAATCACATTTTGACTTTTATAATAATTATAATGGACGAGTTTATATAATATTGTTTTTGTATAATTTGCCCTGTTTGACCATGTCGTGTTTCAGCTAATCCGCAGCAAACACAAATGTGATCGCAACCATGAAATATATTGGCTAATATATTCTAACACCAAGCAACCATACGCAAGCAATCACATACGCACGCACGCGCTTGAAAATATTGTTTATCCGCTGCGATCTTAACGCATAAAACCGAACGATTCGACAATTTGTCGGTAATAAAATCCAATATGGCCGCCGCGTTATTATTGAATTGGGCAGCGGGTGCGGTTAATATTCGCAGCGGTTTGTCTCGTTTTCGATATTGCCTCATCGACGTCACGTCGCGCGCGCCGCCCGCGTCTCATCCCGTCTCCGGCAGCTGTCGGGGCGAGCGGTCGCGCTCATATTAAAGTGATCGAAACAACGGAAACAAATATAAATGTAGATATGTATCAATTGAGCGGTCGTTAGGTTTCATGAAGACAGCGTGTCAGGAACACCTGACGTACTTAAGTCTGTCTCCTTCCTGCATTGATTCAACCCGCCGCGAGCTGGGCTTGTGTCGGCGGTCAACTTTCTCTACTGCTCGTGTGTGTGGTTTGTGTAATAGGCGCAGTTGGTTTATGAAAACAATCACGAAATTGGTGCACTCGTGTGACGCTCACTTCTTCAGGAAGCTGAGCTATTGAACAAGAATCATTTAGTAAATGTCTGAGCCAAAAATATCCTGAAGACGCGACGTGGAAATAAATAGGTTTATTTTATACGCGGTATCTCTGTATATTTTCTTTTACTTTATAGTGATGCATAAGTGTAGTTGGTCATAATATTTTTATAATCGTCACATTTTCGCGCGGATTAACTATTCTTTAAGAATGTAGGTATTTTCCGAAATATATTTTGCGTATATTGGTATAATTTTAACAGTACCTGTTCGAGCCTATTTAAAGAATATTTTTATTCGAACTATTGCATATTTGCCATGGCACGGTTGGTCTTACATTACATTGTTAGTATTTATTTAATTAATTAACTACATACTGGAACGAACTAGTTGACAGTTTATCGGTGATAAAACCAATATGGCCGCCGTGTTATTATTGAATTGCGCGTGCCGTTTATGTAACATGCGCGGTTGGTTTATAAAAACAATCACGATATAACTGCACTCGTATAACGCCATATCTACAGGAAGCTGAGTTCTGGAACAAGAATATTTTAGCAAGTAGCTGACCCAAAAAAGAACCCGAAGACGCGACTTGGAAATTAAACCGGCTATTTTATACATTGCATCTCTATATATTCTCGTTTAGCGCATAAGTGTATTTAGTAATATAATAGTCACATATTCGAGCGGACTAACTATTCTTTACGAGTGTAGGTATTTTCCTAAATATAGTTGCGTATGTTGTTATAATAAAAAAAATACATGTTTAATATTTGTATTCGAACTGTTGCACACTATCACCGCATGGTTTATCTTATACTACATTTTTATTATTTATTTTATTTAACTAGGCTTTACCTACTGATTTTAGAGCAGAACATTTAATTACATACTTGATTTTAAAGGAGAAAATAATTTACCTTTAGTTTTTATTGTATGGTTAATATATTTGCCGATATTTTATTTTTGTATAAGTTTTATATTATAAATATGCTTTACAATTTAATACAATTACCTAGGTATTTTGTTTTCCACAAAATACTATTATTATAATAAGGTGATTATGTGTTTAGTATAATGGTGCATTTTAAATGCCTTTAAACATACCTATATATTGAAACACGGCTATATAAAATAAAGTTATTACTAATAGGTATTGATTCCCTGTATTTATGTCCGTCATAACTGTTTCTTAGGAATGCAGACACAGGAAGGATTATATCGATATTGACCCCACTGCCAAAGTGATATTGCTTAATTTACCACCCAATATTGCAGAGAGTAAACTGTGTGGCTATCCTCGTACGTGCATGCTTATGCATGTGTGCTTATACGTCTGTGCGTGCATGTGTGTGTGTGTGTGTGTGTGTGTGTGTGTGTGTGTGTGTGTGTGTGTGTGTGTGTGTGTGTGTTTTGTGTGTGTGTGTGTGTGTGTGTGTGTGTGTGTGTGTGTGTGCGTGCGTGCATGTGTGTGTGTGTGTGTGCGTGCGTGCGTGCGTGCGTGCGTGCGTGCGTGCGTGCGTGCGAGCGTGCGTGCGTGCGTGCGTGCGTGCGTGCGTGGTGTGTTTGTGTGTGTGTGTGTGTGTGTGTGTGTGTGTGTGTGTGTGTGGGTGGGTGGTGGGTGTGCGTGGGGCGTGGGGCGTGCGTGCTTGCGTGCGTGCGTGCGTGCGTTGCGTTGCGTGCGTGCGTGCGTGCGTGCGTGCGCGTGCATGCGAATGTCCATGCGCGCGTGCCCGAGACACTCACAATTACTTCCTCAACTTTGTGCAGTCGAGCGCATGCGTCACGCCCATGCGGCGTTCACAGTAACTACCGGCAAAAGAATAAACCTGTCATTCGTCGATTGATAAATCCGAATTTAATAAAAAACAATCACGAAGCCGCCGTGAGAATCACAGTAATCCAAGATCAATCCGGCGGGGCTGTTTTTTAATTTTTCTTCGTGCCCGTTCCGCGCCTCTTTTAATTCCCCCGTGACGTCATTTCGGACAAGTTAGGCGTGTAGCCGAGCCCGTTTTCCCGCGGGTCGAATAATTAACAGCCAATCGCCTGTGGAAGACGGGACAACGACCGCGTGATCGGCTAATCCGCCCCTGTCAACAGAATGCCACCTTTAACAAAGAGTAATTTAATTGCGCTGAGAAAATGATTTAAGCAAATAGTTCCAGTCTAGCGGACGTGACCAACGCGCGTGATCGGAAATGAGAAATAAAAGAACAGGTTGTGACGCGGGCAGCGAAGAGACGGGCCCGTGCTTCTGGCCAAGTCGAGCGTGTGTCTCCCCGGTCGACGTGCGGGGTCAATTAGCGACAAAATCGTTTCGTAATTCATCCGTTCCGCGCGTAATTAATCCGGGGAGTTCGCATCAATCACGACCGGTTAAGAACGCGGCAGTGTCGGCGGGCTCGCTCGGCTGGGAGCGCGCTCACGCGGAGATGGTCTTTGTCCAGGTCTTTGACGGCGGTCACTGGACGCTGACCACTAGTGAGTGACCGTTACGTCACCGCCCGGGCGTGAACCCGTTACACCAACAATGCAGACGCCGGGCACCTAGTGTCCAGCCTCTGTGTGATGTCCCGGCAGGTTTAATATGGTACCAAGTCGCCTGGAACACAAGCATATGTCTCGTTCTAATGGTGCGACAATCACGGCTGCGTCGTTGTAACACCTTTCGTGTGAGCTCTGGGAATGGAGAGGAACGTGGTAGATTGGGCCTAATGTCTTTGTTTACTACTACTACTACTACTACTACTACTACTACTACTACTACTACTACTACTACTACTACTACTACTACTACTACTACTACTACTGCTACTGCTACTGCTACTGCTACTGCTACTGCTACTGCTACTGCTACTGCTACTGCTACTGCTACTGCTACTGCTACTGCTACTGCTACTGCTACTGCTACTGCTACTCTGCTACTGCTACTGCTACTGCTACTGCTACTGCTACTGCTCTACTACTAGCAGCTGCTAGTGCTGCTGAGCTGCTGCTGACTGCATGCTACTGACTACCTGCTACTGCTGCTGTGACTGTCTGACTGCTACTGCTACTGCTACTGCTGCTGCTACTGCTACTGTACTGTTACTGCTGTCTGATCTGTACTACTACTACTGTCTACTACTACTACTGCACTACTATATGACTACTAGCTACTACTCGCTGCTAGCTGCTGCTGCTGCTGCTGTGCTGCTGCTGCTACTGACTGCTACTGCTAGCTACTGCTACTGCTACTGCTACTGCTACTGCTACTGCTCTGCTACTGCTACTGCTACTGCTACTACTGCTGCACTAGCTGCACTGCTACTGCTACTACTGCTAGCTGCTAGCATGCTAGCTGCTGCTACTGCTCTGCAACTTATATATATTATTATTATTTAATATATATATATATATATATATATATATATATATATATACATGTGTCTGTGTGTTTGTGTGTGTAGTTATTTGTAAAAAGTGAAACGCAACTGATTATTGTATAACCGAGCAAACCGGACTGTTTATCTTTGATTTGAAAAATATCAGTTCTTTTATGCACATTATAAAATGTTATGCCCAGTACTTGACCTTTTTCACGAACGAGAAAACGATTGGCAGATGTTGATTTATGACCTATGCACCACTATAACCTAACTGCACTTTTTGAATGGCTAAGCTTACGACGTGAATGCTTTTGGTATTGAGCGGTAATAACAAATGACCCGCATGGTTTGTGTGCACGCCTTAATGGGTTAATGGGTTAATTTAATCACACATTTTATTAATTTTGTTAACACTTTCGACGAATTGGATTGATTAAATTGATAGTTAATATATCAGCATGTCTGTGGTTTTCACTTACGACATGTGGGCGGTTTACGACGAGTTTATATAATTTGCTAATGACGTTGGCCAGTTTGCTTCGCTATCAACTGTGTATACCGGTTTTTTATGTTTTGAAGAATATATCTATATATTATGTATACATAATTTTGTATTCAATCTAGATTTAGATGTTCTTCTTCATGTTGTTTTATTTGTTATTATTATATAAATTCAAAGTGTAAACAAATATGTGGAAAGTCCGCATCAGCCGTAGCCGAAGCCGGGGCGCCGACCGGAAAAGGTGAATACCGGAAGTGTCGCCAATCGGTAATAATAAACACAGTTGTCACACAGTAAACACGGGGGAACTGACGCAGGCGAAAACAAACACACCGGCGTGACACGTTTTCATTAGCGGGTCAACAATACACACTTTGCAACGGCCTTATATTTTGGAAGCACCTTTTTAATCTGTGTGACGTTTGTATTATTATTATTATCGTCAATATTTTATTGTCGTCATTATTACTATCATCGAAACTATTATTATCGTCATTGTTATGGTCATTATTTTAGCCATTATTGGTATTATTAGTATTGTTAGTATTGTTAATAGTATTAGAGTTATTGGTGTTATTGGTGTTATTAGTGTTATTGGTGTTATTAGTGTTATTATTATTATTATTAGTATTAGTATTAGTATTAGTATTAGTATTGGTATTGGTATTAGTATTGGTAGTATTGTAGTATTAGTAGTATTAGTAGTATTAGTAGTATTAGTAGTACTTTGTAGTACTAGTAGTACTAGTAGTACTAGTAGTACTAGTAGTACTAGTAGTACTAGTAGTACTAGTAGTACTAGTAGTACTAGTAGTACTAGTAGTACTAGTAGTACTAGTAGTACTAGTAGTATAGTAGTATAGTAGTATTAGTAGTATAGTAGTATAGTAGTATTAGTAGTATTAGTATTAGTATTAGTATTAGTATTAGTATTAGTATTAGTATTAGTATTAGTATTAGTATTAGTATTAGTATTAGTATTAGTATTAGTTAGTATTAGTATTAGTATTAGTTTGTATTAGTAGTATTAGTATTATTAGTATTATTAGTATTATTAGTATTATTAGTATTATTAGTATTATTAGTATTATTAGTATTATTATTATTATTAGCATTATTAGCATTATTACATTATTAGCATTATTAGCATTATTACCATTATTACCATTATTACCATTATTAGCATTATTAGCATTATTAGCATTATTAGGATTATTAGTATTATTAGTATTATTAATATTATTAATATTATTAGTAGTATTAGTAGTATTGGTATTATTGGTATTATTAGTATTATTAGTATTATTATCATCATCATCGTTACTACAAGTATTATTTTATTAATATTGTTATTATTTTCAACCATTTCACATAGATTATTTTGTCCAACGAAAACGAGATATACTCTGTTACACAGTTATATGTGTGGTAGTCTTGCACGAATGACGTGGATATCATGTCATGTTGAACAATTAAAACATTCAAACGAAATGCGTGTACACAGTGCCTAAGACTATAGCGAAAAACATTGTACGAGGTTGCAAAATATCACTTATAACGATGGATGTCAGCCTAGTTGGTGCCCTAGTTGAACCGTTGCATCATGTGACGCGTTTATATAATAAATTAATAAGACTTGTGGTCTGCGTCTATAAATGAATGAAAATGATTATTAGTGATATTACTATGGTTTACTTTCTGTTGTATCTTAGCGTATTTATTTTGTTTTAATGTAATGTATATCAATTATATTGGAATGTTTATACATTTTCTATGGCATATTTTACGTTTAGCGACTTTGAGCGAGTATTTCACTTAAATACATAGCGCGTAATAAATGCTTATAATTATGATTAGTATTATTAAAATTTGTGCATGGAAAATCACACGTAAACTCGATCATCATATCATACATCAAACACGGGACCGGGTAGACTATACAGCAATTTCTGTTCCCGACGAGTGAAGTGAACGGAAATAGCTTGTGACGAGGTTGGGTGAGACCGCGCTACCAAAGTAGCTACATCTATGTCGTCGAGAGCGAGCCGGCCTCCACAGCGGCCGAGAAGTGTTTACAAGATGCCTCGAAGCGCTCTCCAGCACGTCGAACCAAAAGTCTATCACGGAAGATGCCCCGAGCGTTTGCTCAACGGCTAAGCTAATTGCTCGTATTAACATTCAATAAGACCCGTCGCGTCATCACCACATTGCAAAATGGACGACCGGCAATTACGGGCAGTTTAATTGAGTGAATTGTAGCCAGTGCGTGTAAGTGCTCATATCGCACGTAGGTTTTGCCCGAGGCCGAGCAAAGACGGAGGTTTAATGCACGGATATAGCAAGCGACGCGGTCCATTTGTTGTTGGACACTTTTAAGGTTATTATTCGAGAAGACTCGTTATGCAGTGGCTCTTCCGCGATACCCGCGCCCTTGCGTAATTCTAGAGGTGTATTTGTACCGATTTTCCTATTATAAGTGGCATGTCTAGGATGATACGCTCAAATGTGTTACTGTGGGGTAGTTGCGAGATAATACGTAAATTGTGTATAATAGCCTCTTTGTGTCAGAGCGTTGGTCCCAGTGCAACACTCCAGCGTTCATGTAACCAATACTGTTACTATTTCCTATCGTTTGTGTTCCACTGTGTAGTTAAAATAATAATTATATTACACCGTCCAAGAACTGAATAATTCTCTTTTGTTGTATACGCTATTATAACCAGCGCAGAATTTTACTTCTTACTTCTTATATTTACTTATATTATGTAAATAATATAAGTTCGTGATTTATCGTTCTGTTCGAGCTGTTGTCTTAAACTCGTTCATCTGCTCATTTTCTGGTTCTTCTTGTTCTGTCTTTGGTGTTGCTTTTTCTCCATTGCCTTCCTTTATCTCTGTCCACTTACATGGCGTTTCCAGACCCATCCCAAGTCTCCGTGCATCCTCATACACTTATCCTTCTTATACTCCCACCTGTGTTAGCGAGTGACATCTTCCGTGTTCCGGTTCGCGAGTGACATCGTCAATGTTCCAATTCGCGAGTGACATCGTCCCTGTTCCAATTTGCGAGTGACATCGTCCGTGTTCCGGTTCGCGAGTGATATGGTCCGTGTTCCGGTTCGTGAGTGACTTCGTCCGTGTTCCAGTTCGCGAGTGACATCATCCGTGTTCCAATTCGCGAGTGACATCGTCCGTGTTCCAGTTCGCGAGTGACATCATCCGTGTTCCAATTTGCTAGTGACATCATCCGTGTTCCAATTTGCTAGTGACATCATCCGTGTTCCTGTTCGCGAATGACATCGTCCGTGTTTCGATTCAACCTGTTCCCGTAACGAATGTTGAAGATAGATAATAACGTCACAGGAAAAAGTCACAAAGAAGAAAACGACACTACTTTAACACTAAGCCAACATAATAATATCATTAATTAATGCTAATTACTGTACTTTAATATGTATTCGAAAACCATAAATTTATATACTAAAATAAAAAATTCCAATGTAACATTATTGTTCTGCAAGTAGTTCCTACAATTCCTGCTGTTTGTCTTGTTAGATTTGTGTACAGAAATAAACAAAGCGTAAATGTGTAACCAGTTTGAATTTCCTAGTTGAACAGCTGCCCGTTAGCAAACATCATTACAGTGAATTTATTTTTAAATCTAACAGTAAAAATGTGTAAACTGTGTTCACTCACCGGGGATTATTCAGACAGTTTGAATAAAATTACGTTGT
Source organism: Ridgeia piscesae (assembly GCA_025642075.2). Taxonomy (NCBI): domain Eukaryota; kingdom Metazoa; phylum Annelida; class Polychaeta; order Sabellida; family Siboglinidae; genus Ridgeia; species Ridgeia piscesae. Next base: position 45,641 of record JAODUO010000105.1, on the reverse strand, counting down.
GACGTTATTTCATGTGACTTTGTTTCCGTGACTGTTTTACCTGTTACTTTACTACCATCCACCCCCGTAACCCACCTGACGTACACAATAGCGACAACAACACGACCAACTGCGATGCCTCCATGCATAGAAATTACCACCTTTCCATTCGTAATGTGCGACATTAATACTGCACTGACATTGATAACTCCAATCACTGTCACGGACGCCAAACGCGAACAATTAACGCGTCATAATAATTCATGTGGCCAGATAAGACGGCCATTCGTCGTGCGATGCGCCGTTTCATGGCCCGCCGGAGCTGTCGTCTCGCGCACACAACGCTACGAGCCCCGGCCACTCGATGGCAGCGCGCGAGGCTCTCAGCGGGTAGCCGGCGCGATAAAGTGATGGCGCCTTATCTCTGTACGTTTACAGGTGCGCCTTGTATATCTGCTGCGAATTATTGCGGCGAAAACACGGCAAGATTAGCGGGTTATTGTTGCGCGAAGTCGAGGAGACATTTGGCCATTCATTGCCGGGTTTCTATTCAGCAGGGGCCGTAAACGTGGTTTGTTTAATGCGAGCGAATACTGAGATTGGTTTATGGAGTACAGGTTGACAAAGGAAAACTGCGGTGTATAGTTGTAAATGTTTTGTTAATTACATATTACTTTCAGCAGGAGTTCCAGGGGTACTATTTCGTGTAAAACCTTTGTCATTTTGTAATAATAATACGATGTATGTGCGGTGTATATATTTCACGTGTATGTATGTTTCACACACACAAACACACGTGCAAGTACTATGTTTTATTTGAATATTTTTCTATCGAATAATTGTTTATGTTGGGCAAAGTATTGGATATATAGACAGGTTAATCGACGGCATAATTTACCCCCAAAATAAACAAGTGCGACATGCGAATACATTCCCGCTTTATTTTAATCTTTGAGCGCAAAGAACACTTACAGCAGTAGCAGTTACATAAATATCAAACGCCGGAAAACACTCGATGGCGACGTTGTCGACGATGTAGGGCTAGAATGTATTCAATTGATAAAAGAAACGCAAATACGCAATCCCAAACGAACACATAATAACACAAATAATTACGATATATCACTGAACATTATTATGGTAAGGGCACGCGTGACGTTCACAGTCAAGCGGTCAAGCCACAAGAAACATACATTTTAAAATTAATATGTAATGTCTAAATTAATGTATTAAGCGATGTAATCGTATTTTGTTAAACTGCCTTGACCCGGTGTTGAACTTGAATTAGACTTACATTCTTTCTTGGAACTAACATTCATCGTAATGTAATCAACGTAATAAATCGTACATAACCATATACGGAGCCAAGGTGTCGACACACCACGAATCGATTATTTACGCTTCAATACTGCACCTACCTAACAACCCCTTCCAAACCCTCTGGCTGGGCGACATCAGCCCTTGCTTTCCACTAATTAATTATATTACACCGTCCAAGAACTGAATAATTCTCTTTTGTTGTATACGCTATTATAACTAGCGCAGAATTTTACTTCTTGGCGAAAGTATTACATTTATTCTCGGAGTTATATTTACTTATATTATGTAAATAATATAAGTTCGTGATTTATCGTTCTGTTCGAGCTGTTGTCTTAAACTCGTTCATCTGCTCATTTTCTGGTTCTTCTTGTTCTGTCTTTGGTGTTGCGTTTTCTCCATTGCCTTCCTTTATCTCTGTTCATTTCCATGGCATTTCCAGACCCATCCCAAGTCTCCGTGCATCCTCATACACTTATCCTTCTTATACTCCCACCTGTGTTAGCGAGTGACATCTTCCGTGTTCCGGTTCGCGAGTGACATCGTCAATGTTCCAATTCGCGAGTGACATCGTCCGTGTTCCAATTTGCGAGTGACATCGTCCGTGTTCCGGTTCGCGAGTGATATGGTCCGTGTTCCGGTTCGTGAGTGACTTCGTCCGTGTTCCAGTTCGCGAGTGACATCATCCGTGTTCCAATTCGCGAGTGACATCGTCCGTGTTCCAGTTCGCGAGTGACATCATCCGTGTTCCAATTTGCTAGTGACATCATCCGTGTTCCTGTTCGCGAATGATATCGTCCGTGTTTCGATTCAACCTGTTCCCGTAACGAATGTTGAAGTTAGATAATAACGTCACAGGAAAAAGTCACAAAGAAGAAAACGACACTACTTTAACACTAAGCCAACATAATAATATCATTAATTAATGCTAATTACTGTACTTTAATATGTATTCGAAAACCATAAATTTATATACTAAAATATAAAATTCCAATGTAACATTATTGTTCTGCAAGTAGTTCCTACAATTCCTGCTGTTTGTCTTGTTAGATTTGTGTACAGAAATAAACAAAGCGTAAATGTGTAACCAGTTTGAATTTCCTAGTTGAACAGCTGCCCGTTAGCAAACATCATTACAGTGAATTTATTTCTAAATCTAACAGTAAAAATTTGTAAATTGTGTTCACTCACCGGGGATTATTCAGACAGTTTGAATAAAATTACGTTGTGACGTTATTTCATGTGACTTTGTTTCCGTGACTGTTTTACCTGTTACTTTACTACCATCCACCCCCGTAACCCACCTGACGTACACAATAGCGACAACAACACGACCAACTGCGATGCCTCCATGCATAGAAATTACCACCTTTCCATTCGTAATGTGCGACATTAATACTGCACTGACATTGATAACTCCAATCACTGTCACGGACGGCAAACGCGAACAATTAACGCGTCATAATAATTCATGTGGCCAGATAAGACGGCCATTCGTCGTGCGATGCGCCGTTTCATGGCCCGCCGGAGCTGTCGTCTCGCGCACACAACGCTACGAGCCCCGGCCACTCGATGGCAGCGCGCGAGGCTCTCAGCGGGTAGCGGCCGCGATAAAGTGATGGCGCCTTATCTCTGTACGTTTACAGGTGCGCCTTGTATATCTGCTGCGAATTATTGCGGCGAAAACACGGCAAGATTAGCGGGTTATTGTTGCGCGAAGTCGAGGAGACATTCATTGCCGGGTTTCTATTCAGCGGGGCCGTAAACGTGGTTTGTTTAATGCGAGCGAATACTGAGATTGGTTTATGGAGTACAGGTTGACAAAGGAAAACTGCGGTGTATAGTTGTAAATGTTTTGTTAATTACATATTACTTTCAGCAGGATTCCAGGGGTACTATTTCGTGTAAAACCTTTGTCATTTTGTAATAATAATACGATGTATGTGCGGTGTATATATTTCACGTGTATGTATGTTTCACACACACAAACACACGTGCAAGTACTATGTTTTATTTGAATATTTTTCTATCGAATAATTGTTTATGTTGGGCAAAGTATTGGATATATAGACAGGTTAATCGACGGCATAATTTACCCCCAAAAATAAACAAGTGCGACATACGAATACATTCCCGCTTTATTTTAATCTTTGAGCGCAAAGAACACTTAGAGCAGTAGCAGTTACATAAATATCAAACGCCGGAAAACACTCGATGGCGACGTTGTCGACGATGTAGGGCTAGAATGTATTCAACTGATAAAAGAAACGCAAATACGCAATCCCAAACGAACACATAATAACAGAAATAATTACGATATATCAGTGAACACTATTGTGGTAAGGGCGACACGTGACGTTCACAGTCAAGCAGTCAAGCCACAAGAAACATACATTTTAAAATAAATATGTAATGTCTAAATTAATGTATTAAGCGATGTAATCGTATTTTGTTAAACTGCCTTGACCCGGTGTTGAACTTGAATTAGACTTACATTCTTTCTTGGAACTAACATTCATCGTAATGTAATCAACCTAATAAATCGTACATAACCCTATACGGAGCCAAGGTGTCGACACACCACGAATCGTTTATTTACGCTTCAATACTGCACCTACCTAACAACCCCTTCCAAACCCTCTGGCTGGGCGACATCAGCCCTTGCTTTCCACTTACCCTTCCCGCCCACCACTCCCTATCCCCTTGACACCCCACACGAGGGTTCCCACCTCCCTCGGGGTTCGCCAGCCCTGGAGAGTGACCATCAGCCAGAGCGGTTGTCGCCGAGCTGGCTGTCCCAGGCCCAGCGGGTGTCTGTCTGAAGAGAGATGACTTCTCGATGTCACATCACAGCGACAACACGACAGGTGGCAAGTGGGCAGGTGACAGCGCCTGTAGAGGTGTCGCATTAGTTGACATTTGACAGGTAATACACGACGAAGCTGTTCTCTGTTGCGAACAGAAACAATAGGTATATGTGTGAATGTATAGGTAATAAAATCATAGGAGAAAAGTCACGGAAAAAGTCACAGGTAATAAAGTCACAGGTAATAAAGTCACAGGGAGGAAAAAGACACTACTTTAAATATATACCAATATGTAATTAATGGTAATCGCTACATTGTCGTATGCATTTGAAAACTATTAATTTATATAATATTAAATCTAAACCTAAAACGTTGCACAGTTAACCATTACATGACTGTTCTATTAGTGTAATGTAAGTAATTTCTGCAATTCTGCTGTTTCTCTTGTTACAATGTGCCATGATACTCATTACTCGTACGTGTTGGTATTCATTATTATATCTCATAATACTCTGATCATCAGTTCAAATGTCTCCATCTTGTATATATGATTTCCTTATTGTATCAGACCTGTTGGTTGTCAATGAATTACATTGGCATTTGAATTGTCAAAAGAGTACTTTCAAACGTTCTCATGCATACAAAACCAAACTTTTGGATTAACTAGATAATATTTAAATAGTCATTTGTGACTTTATTCGCTATGACGTTTTCCTAAGTAAAGCTGTGACTTTATTTCCATGATTTTATTTCCACCCACCTATATGTGCTCTGTGATAGTCAAAACGTGGAACATGTACATACGTCGTGTACACGTAAATAAAGACTTATGAGCGGTGTGGTATGATGTTGCATTTTATTAACTACGGATGTATGAAGCAGATTGAGGAACAACGCTAAGTTTTTTTTTGGAAATTGACTCCCTCGTATCCAATACATATAATGTATTGGATGCATTATCTAGTTCGTTGCCACAACTAAGATTACTACCTATTGAAAGTTTTTAAGTTATATGTGTGTGTGTGTGTGTGTGTGTGTGTGTGTGTGTGTGTGTGTGTGTGTGTGTGTGTGTGTGTGTGTGTGTGTGTGTGTGTGTGTGTGTTGTGTGTGTGTGTGTGTGTGTGTGTGTGTGTGTGTGTGTGTGTGTGTGTGTGTGTGTGTGTGTGTGTGTGTGTGTGTGTGTGTGTGTGTGTGTCCTAAATATTGAAATTTTACCATACGGGCTGGGCTATGCGTAACGTTTAACATCAATATGTTTAAATTTAATTACATATTTTATGTTACAAAACTATGGCATAATTCGTGCACACACATGCACACACATCAGCCCCTTGTATATATATATATATATATATATATATATATATATATATATATAGAGAGAGAGAGAGAGAGAGAGAGAGGGGGGGTATAAGCATGCGTGCGTGCGTGCGTGCGTGCGTGTGTGCGTGCGTGCGTGCGTGCGTGCATTGCGTGTATACACGCGTCACCACACAACAACTCTTAGCCAACATCAATATTTATTATAAACACTTCATCTTCTGCTGGACACTAACGGGAATGACGTGATCTGCAGGTGCGGGCCTTCATAACCGAAAACGCCCTTCCCGCGTGCGCTTCAACGAACAGCGTCGGAGAGTGTCGGCATCAGGGCAATAACGGACCGCTCCCGTCACTCCTAACGACTGCCGAAATAAATAAAATATACGTCCGTCTCTACATTAGCACATTACCCGTTATTCCCTTCCTCCGAGAGCGATCACGCGTGCGGTTTCGTTTAAATTAGGTGCAGTGATGGCGGCTAGAAATTAAAAAGGACGTATTAGAGATTCGAGTCACACGATGACGGTAGGCAATACTAGGCATTGGGCACAATTTATGTTCAATATCGCAAGATGAGATGACGAGACTGTGTTCCCATCTTCTTCTTATTAATTTTCTGATCGACTTGATGAAATGTGCGATTACTCCTAAACGCTTACTGCATAGTCTGACCTATTTCGGTTTATTGCCTCGTTATGCAAATACTTTCAGCCACATTTTTCGATATATTGGTTGCAGTAGGTTCAATGAAAGATATTAGATCAACGATAATACAAACATGTAGTTAACGTAGGTGTGTGTCGTTCTCCTAACTAAACATTGTGAGATTTCACCAAAGCTTATTAGGTTATTAGATAAAAGCTGTTTTTTTAAATTAGTTAGTTAACGCGACATCAAAAAGCAATCTCGAATAACCTGTAGTTGTCGCTCTGTTGTCTGAATGATTATTAGGTGTATACGAAACGATGACACCGACAACGATGTCGACGACATTGATAGTATAAAATGAGTTACGCCAACGACGACAATTGACCGATGGAGGGTCATGTTTTTGGGAAACAAATTAATGAAATAAATACATGATTATCATATTAATATGATCACTTGAAAAGATACATATTTTATTATTAAAACTAGCCTGTATGTTATTTGTAGAGAATGTGTGCTCATTTTGACATTTTGTAAAACTGTATTTGTTCGGTATATGCTGTGACGTACCACGAACAAAACAATTAGCGCTATGTTTTTTTAAAATAATAATTAATACTGTAATTATCATTAAATCGGTTTTATTTTACTAAATCATCAGCTGGTTTGGTGGAGCACTTGCGTAGATGTATGTCAGTACAAAGTCTTAGTGTCCTAGTATTTGCACTCCATGTACAGATAACATGGAAACATGTCTCAACCAATCAATAAAATGTGTATATTTACTGTTTTCTATTGTAAGTAAATGTACAATTGACGAGCGTAACGTGCAATGCGTGTCCAATTGTCACATATCACCAATAAAATATGTGTTATAACAGGATGCAATGAAACAATAATTTTTTACAGATATAGTGTCCGCTGCAAAGATAGTTGAAAACACGTGCAAGCACGCACGGACGCTAGTACGAACGTACAACCATGCACACAAAAACGCACGCACAGATAATGCACACACATATACACATGCGCGCACACACGCGCACACACGCATACACACGCGCACGCATACACACGCACACACACAACACACCACACACACACACACACCACACACACACACACACACACACACACACACACACACACACACACACACACACACACACACACACACACACACACAACACACACACACACACACACACACACACACACACCACCGACGTGTCACATGAATTGAAACAACTCTTCGCAGTAAGTACATTTAGCCCAAAAGTAATTTGTAATTTGCCTACAGCGAGCCGTTACTTACAATGCAAATCACAACCCCAGTGCCGTTGAGTTGTGTAGCGAACTGTCCGAGTTGGTCCACGTCATTACCCTCGGGAGTTGGTGCTTCCGCCGCGTGTGATCATTAGATCGAAATTAAGAAGAGCTACGAAAATTAACCACGTGAATGCGGCTCATTACACGCACCCGCCCCCTTTCCCTCTCGCAAACCCCTGGGGTTAACCCCGCACCCCGTGTCGCTGCCAAAGCAGTCTTGCCCACGCGTCACACTGCGACTAATGAAATCAACCCCGTTACAGTTCTACTTACGGCATATGGCGAAACAACTCGGAAACAAAATGAAACGCAATTAGTTTGTTAGAGAGAATTGGGCAGTGAAACTACACGCGTTGGTGGATTAAGACAGGTTCACAATAGCGTGGCAAGAGAGGGGGATTAGTCGATGAAAGAGATGCCGATTTCGCGCAGTCGTTGACGGTTGCAGTTTGTGAGAGAACAGACGCCATAAAGTGGCTGTTTTCTCGTTTATGCGAGCCGCGTTACGCCACTCCAGCGAAGCTAGTGGCGAAATCCGTTCGATCGGCGCATTATGGTCGAAAACAGCTGCAACAGCGCTGGGAGATTTCAGGAAATGATTCGTCTGATGATTTACCGTTCACGCACTCTATTTACACGAGTTCTACCACTTGACAATTGTCCGTTATTCTAAATCTGAAACACGGTAGTGTGTATTGGCTACTGATAGTTCACGCGGTATATTTTATATTTGATTTTATTTGCGCAATGTCGTTGACAATTTCAGTATAATTTTAATGGTGTTCGTAATGTTCATTATGTGATTCCTTCTTCGTATGACGTTACAACGTACAATAATAGAAATAATAACATGATATTTCTTTAGCGCTAATTTCATATCGAATATGTGCGTTGTACAAATAATAAAATAAACGTAGAGAAATAAAATCGTTAGTTAACATTAATGAATTAACATTGATTAATGAATCTGCAAACTATTTACTCTGAACATATATACACACACAAACACATATATATGTGTGTGTGTATGTGTGTGTGTGTGTGTGTGTGTGTGTGTGTGTGTGTGTGTGTGTGTGTGTGTGTGTGTGTGTGTGTGTGTGTGTGTGTGTTGTGTGTGTGTGTGTGTGTGTGCTGTGTGTGTGTGTGTGTGTGTGTGTATGTGTATGTGTATGTGTTGTGTTGTGTATGTGTTGTGTATGTGTTGTGTGTGTGTGTGTGTGTGTGTGTGTGTGTGTGTGTGTGTGTGTGTGTGTGTGTGTGTGTGTGTGTGTGTACATGTGTATATATAAATGTGTGTATATGTACACGTGTATATGTACATGTGTATATATAATATAATATATATAATATATGCGTGAGTGTGTTTGTATATGTGCCTGTTTGTGAGCGTGAGTGCGTACGTGTGTTTCTTAACGCCGCGTGAATGGGGCTTTAGATTAAATCCACTCGCCAATAGTATGTCGTATATAATATTATTGACTCATCACTTATGGCAATGTCGCAATTCAGTGCCCTTTACACGAGATTATGACGGCCTCTGCAGTGTACATTAAGAGGTGTAAAGCTCAATGTTTCGGTTTATAACAATGCTCTATTGCCCGAGTTGCCGCAGCTGTGTTTAATCGGTCTCACCCTCTCAACGAGTTCACATACCTGCCACTCTCACAGAGTGCATTCGACAATCACTTCGCCAAAACATTCGATGGTACAACCCCATAGATCTCAAGTAATGAGATCAGAAATCGCTCTTTCTTATAGGGTGCGTCTGAAACACGCGCACGCGCACGCGCACGCGCACGCGCGCGCACACGCGCACACACGCACACACCACACACGCACACACGCACACACGCACACACGAACACACACAACACAACGCACGCACGCACGCACGCACAGCACGCACAGCACACACACACACACACACACAAAACACACACACACACACACACACACACACACACACACACACACACACACACACACACACACACACACACACACACACACACACACACACACACACATGTACACATCTTTATTGCTGGTTGTACGATACATTAACATATTACTTGGATCGGGGAAGTGAATTTTACCAGGACAGACCCGGAAAATAACACTACAATACATATAATATTGTTTAGTAATCTTGTTACTGAGAAAACATATCGAAGTCACAAACATCAGATAGGGCAAGAGGAACGGAAAGCACTGGATCTGTATGGATTAATATGGAGAAAAACGACAATTTTATTACATCCTGGTAAACAAAAATGGAGAAACAGCGTGCCGAATTGGGAATCGTCCATTGTATCTTCGCAAGTGTCGGATATGATCATCGCATTGTCACAGCTACAATACGATGTTGTCTACGAAAGAAACGATCCCGTCAAACGAAGTGAAGTATGACTGGAGTGCGCTAAGCAAGGACTGTGACTTGCAGAAATAGTATAAATATGTGAAGTATACGAAACAAATGTCAGATGTTTTAATTGACAGATGAAAGAGGAGCCAAGCGATACTGCAGTTCCATTTAAGCGAATAGAGCTGCGACAGAGAACTGTATTCATATTAGCACGAAACAGTAATAGAATTTATACTCAAATACACAAAGAACACATACTAAGGTGATCCACAAGCTGTAGGGAAAATTGAAAGATCCAGAGAGTCTGAATGCAATAGGTTACAGCCGACTACAGACTGAGACACGAGCAGAGCAGGAAGAACACGGAGACCACCCACAACTGTCTTCAGGATCGTCCTGCACGCTGGTATGGGACGGCGAAAAGCCAGATAAGAAGTCATCAGCAGTCCCTCGAAACGAGGATGACGTCTTGCAAAGGTCGGTCATGTGTCCTGAGGTGACTCAAGAGCCCGATTCTTGATCTGCAGATGATCTTGTTGCAGTGTGGGCAGGAGGTACCAGATGGAAGGGACACGTGAAGATGTTGAGACATCTCCCTCTCGTTTCTACTCTGGCGTTTTTCCGCCTCGTGAAGTAGACGGTTTGTCTCAAATTTTGGTCATTTCCTGGTATATGCTACGGCGCCAAAGTGGACGGTCTGCAGCTATAAGTTCCCAGGAATTGATGGTCTCTCTTCATATAATGTTTAGCAATGTCTTTGAATCGTTTTCTCTGGCCACCATGTGTTCTCAGACCATGTGTTAGTTGTGCAAGAGGACAAGTAGAAAGTATTTGATGCGGTTCATCGTGACAACATGATGATGATTCTTGGGGCCTTTGGTGTCCCCAAACACCAAGTAATAGTTACTTCTAACAAATACAGGGAGATACCTACGATGTAGAGACTTAACAGTTTTATACAACGGCGGAAGTGCTATATGGTGACACGCTAGCACCATATCTCTTTGTGATAGTCTTCGACTTTACCAATGGACAATGATGAATACATTTGAAAAACAACTATATGAATGTTGTACAAGATGGCCTCCAGCAGGAATTAACATCATTCACTGGCAACAGCATTTGAAAAATATAGAAACACACAGGGGGATGTGTAAATTCTCTGATAAATAACAAGACGATTGAGATTTGCCGGACACTGCTATATGCACAAAGAAGACATTACATCTAAGATAATCTTGTGGCAAACGACACACGGAACAATTGTACGCGGATATAAAATAAGCTTACGATTATTATGTTTATATTATGTCATCGCATAATATGCTAATGTAACATTATTACACGCATTTGCCTAACTATAATTAAGTTCAAGCATACATTTAGCTGAAATGTGTGTGCATGTAAACGTTACTAACCGTCATAGTTCATGCTATACTATTACACACCTGAAAAAGAAATAGTTTCACAATTTGCTATGTAATAATAACAATTACTTTCCTATTGACCTTTTTCGGAATTCCACCGAGAGTCTTGTTTACTTTATGTCACAAATGCATAAATTATATTTTCCAATTGGCCTTCAAACTTTCCTCTTCACGTGCATTAGACGAGAGCGGTCGCGGCGTGCTAAAGCGGCCGGGTGCGGCCCGGCCATTGGTCGTCGCCTCGGCCCGCCCTCTGCCTTGATTGAGCGTCGGCCTGGGACCTGCAGCAGGTGTCAGCGAGGAACCAATCACCACGTCGCAATCTGTTGACCGTCGATTCTCTCCGGGACAATAACGACTCGTGGCTTCGGTCCCCGGCCATCACACGCACACAGACACGAGTTGAGGAAGATTACCGGAAACGCTGCCGGAAACGAGCAAAGCGCATGTTCTGTTGATACCGTGAAAGCGACAACGTTCCCGTTTCCGAGTGGGGAGAAGTGACATGGCAACAAGCGGCACTCGAAGAAGTCGTTTCACGAATAAAAGTAACTGATTTTGACGGACACAGGAAACGTGACGATTTCTGCGCGTCTTTGTGTCTCACGCGAAGTGATTAAACATTCTTATCAAAGGTGTCGATAAAAGGTGTCGATAATTACCCGTACGCGATGTTTCCGGCTAATGTCATCGCCCCATCGCCGATCTACCAGAGCTGGTTTCGCGCACCAATGTTCCAAAGCAAAAACAACAGCAGCAGCTTCAGCCGCCGCAGACTTCCGTCATGCGCCATCCAGGGTACATGATGGAGAGCCTGCTTCCCCGGACTGAGAACAACGCTTCTCCTCCATGCCGGGATGTGTCCGACCCGATGGCGTCGGAGGCGGCGGCTGCGATGGCGGCGGCCCAAGCGGCCTTTCTCGCCGCGGCATCGGCCGCCACAGACGGCGACGGTCGTCAGGCCTTCAACATGTACCGCTACCACCAGTACCATCTCCACCAGCAACACCTGCAGACTCGCACCTCGCTCGCGACCATGTCTCTCACGACTCCGCAACCCCAGGCGACACCGCGACACTTGGCGACAACGCCAGAGGCGCCAGACGCCGGCGACACCGACGACACGGCTGTCGATCTCGTCCACAAGACGTTCACCTCCTCCTCTCCTTCATCGTCGTCGTCGGTGTCGAAGTCGTCAACGCCGAGGCTTAAGTTCAGTGTCAGCGCCATCCTCTCGTCAGAGATATCGCCGAGGAACAGAAAAGGTGAGGATGTTAAAAACGATGCCAAATCACGTTGTAAATATTATGTCTAAAAATAATACTTTTTTAAAGCAATAAGTCGTGGACACACTGGCAGCAGAATTGTCACACTTATATACATAAAAAAGAGTGCTGCTATCAACCGCAAACGTCTTGATTTTATAGTTATTGTTAATATTTTTCTCTTTTTACAATTGCGTCATTGCGTTACACACAGAATAACAACACAGTTTTTCAAGTGGGTAAAATATTTATCGAATCGACCGCCAACGTAACATATACAAGTAATTATTTGTGACAATATTATTATTACAATACACCCAATAAAAAATCAGACTGAACTATTTTACAAATAATGTTATTAATAATGTGATTAAGAAATGCAAATTAGACGATAATTTTCGTTCAATTATTTGCAAAAAAATACAACAAATAAATGTTCCAGGTTATACATATTTTAATAAGTAATAATTGTAATTTTAATAAAGCAATTGTCAATATCAATAGGGTATATTATATAACGATGATAACTGGGTGCTTTTTAATTTCCACTGAAGCGAATATATTATTTAATTAAATGTTATGTAGTTATTATTATTATTATTTCTATTATCTGTAATTTAAATAATGCATATTATATATATATATATATATATATATATATATATATTATATATATAATTGTGTGTCAACAAAGCTGAGTGAAAGATGTTTAGTTAGTTACTTAACTTATATATGTATAATATATATATATATATATATATATATATATATATATATAATATATATATATATAATATATATATATATATATATATATATATATATATATATATTATATATATATATATATATATATATATATATATATATATATATATATATATTATACATATATATATATAACGTTAAGTAACTAACTAAACATCCACTCGTTAATATGCACGTCATATGTTTCGTAACGTAGCTTTGTGTTGACAGTTTTTTGTTAAATCTGTCATGAATAAAATCTACTTCGAAAAGAACGGTTGAGACCCTGTCTAAAATTCTAAACACAAACCCAGCGTGTGTACCGTGTGGCATAGAACGTCACACATGGGCGCTGGTAGTGAATTCACAATTGTATCATTTTTAGCAATACGAACTATTGCGTATTTGATTAGTGCTGTCCTGTGTTTGATAGTGTTATTACATAATACATACCCAGGTGTTATGACGTTATCTCCTAAGGATACGAACGAATAATTCTCGCAATTCCCAACATTACATTTTATTGTCAATGTATATATATATTATATATATATATATATATATATATATATATATATATATATATATATATATTATATATATATATATGTGTGTGTGTGTGTGCATGTGTGCGTGCGTGCGTGCGTGTGCGCGTGCCTGTATGTGTGTGTGTGCGTGTGTACATATACATACATATATACATCTGTACATAAACAAACAGTATTTATGCAACCAATATATAATATATTCGAAAATGAATACATGTATAATGCACCAAACTAAGCAATGATACCAAATGTGATATACAGGTATTTACATTTCAGACTAAATAGCAACAGTTGGTGAAACAATTATGTCTACACTGTAATTTAATCAGTAAATCGTGTTTTGCAACTTGTAGCATGTTGGTGCTTTCTTGTGAGTAAATATTGTCTAAAGAAACAAGCCACGAAATAGTACTAAAGAGTATATGATATTCGTTGTTATTTTATTATTATTATTATTATCATCATCATCATGTACACGCGTGGTCATGTCATTCGAAATTCAGCATATGGCGAGTGTTTGACGGTAATCTAAGCAGAATCACTTGGTAATGGATTCCCACGCAACTACGACAGGTGGCCAGGCCGGCTCTAAATATGTCGTTGACCCATCGCTTCCACCTACAACTCGACAAAGTGGATCGTGCATAGTATTCACAATCATGACTACTGGTCGATTCACGAGATATAGCCATGTTAACTCAGCCCGCCTCTATTATCTATTATTAGTCTCTATTATCAATAAAGCTATTTAGGAAACTGGATGTTTTGTTAACATGTTGAGCACGCACTGAAGCGTATCGTTCAAATTGAATTTTTTTACATGCTTACTAAACACTCTTCGATGGGAGTATAAAAAACACTTTTTAAATTAAGGGTTGAGACCGGTTCGGCATCACACATACGTCTTCTTGTTCGTTTCCTCCATAATCCTGTGCAATGTGAAGCCTGCATCACTTGTGTGTTTGTGTCGTGTTTGTGCCGTGTTTTTGTCATGTTTGTGTCGTGTTTGTGCCGTGTTTATGTCGCCTTGTCCACAGGTCGTCTCCGTCTAATGCATTCCCGTGTCTTTCTGTCGCCCTCCAGGCTTTTCGCCATTGCCTTATCGGTGTCCTTCACTCCACTATGTCCATTCTATCTTATTTAATTTCTTCCTCTTCATCGTCTTCTTCTGTTTCCCTAGTTCTCACAACTCCCTCCTCGCCGATTACGTGTCGTGTCTACAGCCAAACTACAGTGTACCTTCATTTTTATATGATATTTATTAATTCAGATCTCTTCCCATTTAACGTTATAATAACGTATTCCCCACTTTCGATATTCTCATATCAGAATCATGCGATGAGGGTTACGCACTTTTTCGTTGAAGGAAACGTATTCCACTTTGGGGACATATTCCGTTTAAATGCGCAAGAATTAAAATCTAACTGACACATGTTGAAGACGTACGACACAATCGCGAAAATCCACAACGTTACACGTCGTGTATTGATAGCACGATCAATGTTCCAGACAAAAGAGGCATCTCCTTAAAATGCCGATCACGCCTGTTAGTCGGTGTCTGTGGATTACAGCGGAATAACATTATGTATTTATAATAAGCGTTGTCATACAGACTTTATCTGTATCCATTAACAAGAATCTGTCAGTGTGATTGTGAAATATAAACACTATTATATAGCGATAATGACCATGTTTTAAAGAACGTTTACGGTACTAACAGCACACTATAATAACAGCAGCAAACCATGATGGAAAGTACACATGAATGTCCACATAAACAGTGATAATATTATATTAAGAAAACGAAATAACCTACACACTACACGTAAGCATTACAGTAGTTGGTTCCGGACGAAGTTCAAATGTTAATCATGAATGCGTGTATG
>JAODUO010000105.1:20000-25000 GCA_025642075.2 Ridgeia piscesae | reverse complement strand
TTGCGCATTACTAAAACAAAGAACTCACCTTTAATTTATGGTGATTGCAACTTCAATAGACGCAGTTTTATTGATTTCATCGACACCACTACCAGTTGTGCAATTGCTATATTCGCTACCGTATAACATAAACCACCACTATCGTATAACACAAACCACCATTACCGTATAACAAAAACTACCACTACCACTATCGATAACACAAACCACCACTACCGTATAACACAAACCACCACTCCGGTATAAACAGACCACCACTACCGTATAACACAAACCACCACTACCGTATAACACAAACCACCACTACCGTATAACACAAACCACCACTACCGTATAACACAAACCACCACTACCGTATAACACAAACCACCACTACCGTATAACACAAACCACCACTACCGTATAACACAAACCACCACTATCAGTTTTGCTGCGATTACCTTCATTAGTCCATTACCACCGACACAACCTTTATTGATACTGCTACATCGGTACAGTATTGCTACCACGATTGCCTTTGTTGTATTTGTTCAATTATCCCAGGTTTTTAACAATTACAGATCGCTAGAGAGCAATTTAACAGCAGATCAGTTCGTTCAATGGTCAAGTATCCACGCAAATTAGTATTGCGTCTTAATACTCTTGTTAAGTATTGGCCCTTAAATATATACGTGTTTCTCTTGTCTTTGCACCTTGCTATACATACCAAGTGTTTACTTGTGTTTACCCATCACCTAATAAACCCAACAACCAACACAACGGCGACTTAGTAGCAACCTCGATAAATGGAAATGGAGACGTTTCCTTGTATCACGTGACATGCAGATTTAGTCTAGTTACTACCATACAACGAGTTTGATTGTGGCCGTGGATAGCCAACACTATACTGCGATTAATCCATTGTTGCACAGTTATATTTAATTCTTGCAAACAACAACGAGGCGAATTATATAAAATCTTTATAATAAAAAATTAGCTGTGTTAAAGCAATTCGATCCAAACTGGCGATTACACAAAATTATCCTCTTTATTGGCGCCAAGCGTCATAAATTCGGATCCAATTTTTTTTCAATACATTACTAGTTCAATAATAATAATAAAAGAAAAGAATAATAAGAAGAAGAAGAAGAAGAAGAAGAAGAAGAAGAAGAAGAAGAAGAAGAAGAAGAAGAAGAAGAAGAAGAAGAAGAAGAAGAAGAAGAAGAAGAAGAAGAAGAAGAAGAAGAAGAAGAAGAAGAAGAAGAAGAAGAAGAAGAAGAAGAAGAAGAAGAAGAAGAAGAAGAAGAAGAAGAAGAAGAAGAAGAAGAAGAAGAAGAAGAAGAAGAAGAAGAAGAAGAAGAAGAAGAAGAAGAAGAAGAAGAAGAAGAAGAAGAAGAAGAAGAAGAAGAAGAAGAAGAAGAAGAAGAAGAAGAAGAAGAAGAAGAAGAAGAAGAAGAAGAAGAAGAAGAAGAAGAAGAAGAAGAAGAAGAAGAAGAAGAAGAAGAAGAAGAAGAAGAAGAAGAAGAAGAAGAAGAAGAAGAAGAAGAAGAAGAAGAAGAAGAAGAAGAAGAAGAAGAAGAAGAAGAAGAAGAAGAAGAAGAAGAAGAAGAAGAAGAAGAAGAAGAAGAAGAAGAAGAAGAAGAAGAAGAAGAAGAAGAAGAAGAAGAAGAAGAAGAAGAAGAAGAAGAAGAAGAAGAAGAAGAAGAAGAAGAAGAAGAAGAAGAAGAAGAAGAAGAAGAAGAAGAAGAAGAAGAAGAAGAAGAAGAAGAAGAAGAAGAAGAAGAAGAAGAAGAAGAAGAAGAAGAAGAAGAAGAAGAAGAACGATAATAATAATAATATTAATAATAATAATAACGGTGATGGTAATAATAATAATAATAACGATGATGATGATGATGATGATGATGCTGATGATGATGATGATGATAATATTAATAATAATAATAATCATTATTATTATTATTATTATTATTGTTATTATTATTATTATTGTTATTATTATTATTATTATTATTATTATTATTATTATTATTATTATTATTATTATTATTATTATTGTTGTTGTTGTTGTTATTATTATTATTATTATTATTATTATTATTATTATTATTATTATTATTATTATTATTATTATTATTATTATTATTATTATTATTATTATTATTATTATTATTATTATTATTCATTATCATTATTATTATTATTATTATTATTATTATTATTATTATTATTATTATTATTATTATTATTATTATTATTATTATTATTATTATTATTATATAACAATGGTAATACATCGTATTATTTATTGAATTCACACCAGCATTGCATCACAAGATAAAAGGCGACCAATTATATGTGCACAGGAAATGTTTACAAATCAATTAAAAACGTTTACAAATCAATTTAAAAATTAATTATTTACGATATTACCAGATTGTCACCATTTATTTTATAACATACGTAAATGTTTACTACTTGAAATTCGACTAGTAATACTGTTTACTTGTGTTAACATCGTTTACATGTCATCACAAATGCACAATTCTGTATTCTCATCTGCAAACGCTTCCATAAACACGTGTTTCGTGTTCCCTTATTCAATGACAGCTCTCTTACTTACATGCATACTAAATACGAAGATAGCATATCAAAATGTACGTTTGAACACCTACAAAATACACCACTTCTGCATTCGTCGTCTTTCTCTGAACAATCCATTTGTCAACTGCTGTCGATTGGCTTATCAGAGCCGCGGTTGGATGCCTATATTTAACCTCGCCTAGCAAGGTGTGACATTTATTATACAATACTAGCTTATTTGCCGTCCCAATACGGTCTTATCTGCGCTTGTATCCCTCAATTTACATAGCCGCTTCCTGGGTCGGCGAGCCGATGAATGCATTCATGGATGACAATGAAAAGATACGGCCGTGTTTGACTTTCATGACGGACGACAGGCGGCAGCTGTGGCTGGGACGCGGTGAGTCGGGGCTTGGGACTGAGTAGGGCGGCACTCCGGAGCCACCAGGACAAACAGCGGGAAGGACCCAGAGGACTGGGAACGGGATAGATTTTTTTCTTCTAATGAAGTCGTTTTAAAATAATAACTATAATAATAAAAATAGCAACAACAGCGGCAACAACAACAGCTACAACTATAAATACAACTACAATTTCAACTACAAATACAAAAACCACAACTACAAGAATAGACGAACAAACTTATATAATTTATATTTTAACAGTGTACCACGCACATATACGCACACACACGCACACAAAAACACACATACACACATACACATACACATACACACACACAATATATATATATATATATATATATATAAATACACAAATATATATATATACATATATATATATATATATATATATATATATATATATATATATATATATATATATATTATAAACACCACCTATTTTTTAGAATAACAATTATGAGGTGCAATATGGACAATATATTTTTAGTAAGTAAACAAAATATTATCAGTATATTTTTAAACAGTGGATATTTATTGAATATTTCTTGAACGTGTCGAGGGTCTTACACATTTAAATGAAAGACCCATTCTCTTTAAGTTGGTGTGAGCAAAATATTGCTTAAACGTTGGGCCTTGCCTCGTTGCATAGATAGGGCTATTCAAAGTAAACAACATTTGTATGTTCACTTGTAGCAAATTGCTATAAGCCTTGTACACAATAAGTGCAGTTCGTAGTTCAACAATACCTGACACTTTCAAAATACGTTGTTCATATAATAAACTAGAAGTATGACCTCACCTGTCAGCTCTATAAATTAAGCGCACCACTTTCTTTTTAACAACAATAACAAACAAGTTAAGCTACTAACGTATGTATTGCCCCATACGTCACCGCAATGCAATATGTAATACGATAGTGTTCACAGGTTGTACCAGAGCGACCCTGCATAAGCTGTTTCTTTGCCAAGATCTCTAAATGCCAGAAATGGATGTTGCCAAACTGTCTGGAGATCAACTGCTCCTTGCGAAAATGTTACCCCCTCGCCTCAACATACGTATCTCGACTTGATATATATCATTTCTACAATGTCTCATTCCATGTCATTTCCTCCTTCCTTTAATTGTTCAAAGTAAAACACATACGTAAATATTGAGGATTTTATCCGGGTACAGCTGCAAATGCTAAAGTGACAACTGGATGGTGACGACATAAGACGCTGAAGAAACACTGGATTATCCTCTTGTCTGTCCACACCTGGACGTGTAGCACTAATTACTTGAGAGGGTATTTAAGAACACGCCCGCGGGCATTTATACTGAAACCCTGCCAGATCGCGCAGTCGCGCGCGAGATGCGACTGGGCCGAGGTTTTCACCCAACTCGTACGGCGGCCATTTTGAGTTAAGCAAATATTAACAAAATGGCGCCCAAGTGATGTTTTGTCCGGGCACTTAGCGCGATAGGCCTCAGCCCGAAGTTGACAAGGCGCGCTAATTAAGGCGTTCACGTGTTTATATTGGCCCTTAATTGTCGCGGTAAACCAATACAATTTGACGGTCAACATTCGCGTAGACACACCCGGTAGAAACGCGTGACACTTTGTGTGGCCATGTGACACTTGACACGCAGGTGTATTCAGACGATGCAACGTAATATTGTTAACGAATAAAGTCAGGTATTTGCCCGTTACAGCTACTGCACAACACTGGACACTGTGAATACTCTTTTATATTACTGCCTAAAGCGGAGGTTCCAAGACAACCGGTTTACCCTTGACAGAAATTGTGCTAATATTGCGCATTGATATGTTATGACACAAACCACTGACTTATCTCGTTCCACTTATCGTTATATCCACAGCCCAGCAACACAGTTACTCACTGGACCAAGTATTCGCATCTCGGTGATTAGACGCTTACCAGTGAACATATATCTTATCAACATGGTTTAACACTAATAATGACGATGTTATCAAATGATCGTATAAATTACACGTAAACTGCAATTCTGGGT
>JAODUO010000105.1:7500-12500 GCA_025642075.2 Ridgeia piscesae | reverse complement strand
GTGTGTGTGTAGTGTGGTGTGATGAAACGTGTGTGTAAACGTGTGTGTGTGTGTGTGTGTGCGTGCGTGCGTGCGTGCGTGCGTGCGTGCGTGTCGTGTGTGTGTGTGTGTGTGTGTGTGTTGTACTCTGTATACGAGTACTGCTTTTATCAAATTGACAGGGACACACTATATAACATGCCATGCACTACTGTGGCAAAAATCATTCGAAATAAAAAAATCGTGGAGTAACTGGAAAGGTATGTAGTAAAATTGTAACAGACGGTCCTTTTACGATCAAACGTTGTACCAATGATGTCTTATTAACAACAGCACGATATTTGCTCAGCCAACAGTAGGCAGTAGTCAATAAAACACAGAGCTAGTTATTAATCAATCAACGGCAGGTGTCGCCACGTGTGCAGCGACGTGCAATAACGACACATTTATTTTTAATTTATTAGCTCGCCGTTTGAAACGAACAGCAAACGGACACCATTTGCAAAGTGGTCGCGTGCGCGCAGTATAATTGTATGTTGAAACTACAAGACTGGACGGCGGGCGATAATCGATTAAGCAACACGTGTGACCACGTTACGATAAAACGCCGCCGCGCCTGTATCGATCCGCGACGAAGCGCGCTGCAGCTTTCATAATGGACCGGTGATAATTATGATGGCACGGACAACAATGCACGGCGTGTTAATAAACATGGAAACAGCGGCCGCCAAAAGAGCGCGCGAGCTCGCAGCCTTCTAATGCCTGTTTTATTAATCGAGTTAGTGGCCGTTGTGTGTACATTAATCAAAATGGCCGCCGCGGCTGTTGCGCACCGGCCGTCAACGACGGGACCGTTCATTGTTTTCGGTTGGTGTTTTGGATGCCGGAGAAAGCGGCGAGTTTAACCGTATTAATTAATTGGGTAATATTATACACATGGCCAATTCGAAATGGGCAAGAGAAATCTAAAACAAACTTGATAAAATAATATTATATCCCGTATATCAAGACGGTGACATTCCCAGAACAAAAACGTACTTTAAGCCACGTCTGGATAGGAACCAGGATAAGGTTATTTGTCTGTATTCTTGTGACGTCTTGATGCTAATTTCGCAGCGTTTGGTGTCAATGACATAAATGCTTTTCGACATCATCACGACCACACCCACTAACAACAGGAGCAGCAATAACAATTGGCCATCGGATGGATAAAATAAAATAAACTGAACTACTACAAATATTATAGATTTAAAAGTAATTTCGCGTACGTTCTCTAAGCGTGCATCTAACAACGAACGATTAGTGATCGCATAGTGTATTTTACCCTATGAACTGTGGTAATGTTTGAAGGAATTACTGCGTTTAAAATGTCTTTGCCCCTCCCCCGCCTCACTGCCAGCAAACACAATGACAAAGCAATACGCTTTTTATAAAGTAGAAGAACGCTTCAGTCGTGGCGAAAAGTCAAAGGTACAAAGCAATGAAAAATGCGCATTAACAACCGCAACGTAGCAGTCGCACGTTATGGCGCTTTTAAACACTGAATATGGGCGAACTATTTATCGCAAAAATAAATGTAACAGATGGCTAAATAAACGACAATTAAACATGAATTACATCGATTATTGGCTGCGTTGCCGCTGCTTCTGTCAGCTGTGTCGTAGATCGACGGGCACACGTGTCGTAAGGTTTGCACTAACACCTCGCTAAAACCATATCTTTCACCCACTGCTGCGTAAACCCACCGTTGTTTGTTGTTGTTAATAGCGCATTAATTGTATCGCGCATAACATGGTATCAAAGTGGATATTGTTACAATCATGAGAATGTCTTGTGTGCCGCGTCGTGCTGTGTACTAAGTACGATTTCATTTCAGCATAAAATATGCAGTATTTCCATCTCCGATAGACGTGTTATGGGAACTGACATGTCACATGAGTGTCCGTCATTAATCTGTTAGAATGGTCTATATCAGTGCATACATTACGTAGTCCTCTACGGATGTTGGAGCTGGACATTGCCACCACAATTAGAGACATAAAATAACACGTTTAATATGAAGCTCGTCACAAGATTGATCTTTAATTTGTTCAAATTAACAAAAAACGAATGACTCAGACAGTAATTCGTCTCCTTCGTCGAGAAACAAAAATCGCTGTTGTTGGTCAACAATAAAACGACGAAACCCTTCCTGCGTTGGTCGTCTCACACTTCGTGCGTCATCGCAGTACCTAACGCACGGCATTCTCGGTGGTAAGAAGAGAAACTGACGCTTACACATCTGCCTAGATTATATCCGAGTGGATTAATGTAACTCTGCCGAAAGATTGCTCAACATAAAAGTCAAACAAACCGGTCGGACTGGAGCAGATGATATGATTATAATGATGATTAGTGGTAGTGGACATGGAACCGGTTTGACCGATCCGAGGGTGAAATATATTATAATTAACAAAACATGATACAAACCCGACAATGTTAGGTTGCCTATCCGAAAAATCTTTCAACTGCGGTATCGGTATACGCAGATATGTCGTAGTACGGGCATTGAGCAACCGGACCATTTAATTACGACATACCATCTGCCGTAGCCAAATGGATGAATTGACACGAGATTAAGAGGAAGAACCACCTGAAGCTGAAAGCTGTTGAGAGGAAATTGCGATGTTTAAAAGACGTGTGCAATAGGGGGACACACAAAGAACATGGATAAAGGAAGAGTGTAGTTAGGAGGGGAAGAGGAGGATCAAAATAAAGATAGGCAGGATGGTCTAGATGGCACAAATTGGACCAGTTGCGTTCAGTAGGGGACGAGCATGTAGACGACTTTTATATCGTGATGTATTGTGTTTATGGCAGTCAGAACTTGAATGTTCGAGGTGGGCATTCTGAAAACCTCCGATTGCTCAATCAGTAGCTGCTAAAACCATCTCCAGGTTGTCCAAAAACCCTCCATCTCCATACATTTGAAGCTCAACAAAAATACATTTTCAGCATTCCAAACACTTGTAGTTGCATCCCTTGAGGCTTCAAACTGAAACCCGCCTTCAGACTACCCAAAAATATTGGAGGGCACTTTTTGAGGCCTGTAGTCGGGGACGTACACAAGCCCCACAGACCCGCCTTTATAGTGAGTGATGTTACCGTCACTCCCACACAGGAAGCACAGGAAGAATACATTTTAGTGTAGCCAAAGGATAGCATCAACCACAACGTTGACGTGCGCTGCAAAAAAATCACCCTCGTGTTTCCGTGTATCGCGCCGTTCCGTTAGTGATGCATTTCGGGACGTTGTCTGACGTCAGTTTCCGGTTGTAAAACCACAGGCGGAGGAGGAGTTTTGACCGGCCCGGTCACATCAGGGCATGCTTGTCCGAACTGGACAAGCATAAATAGGCGAGGCCTATAATTAGAACATGTAACAAGAACAAGAACTTGCACAAGGTAAACCTGTTAACATAATTACTTATATTTACATTCTCTAGACGAAAAAACATCTGACGCTGACAACGCTTAGTTAGAACTTAGAGCAATTGCCTAATCTCTAATTAGTAAACATCTCCCGTGGTGTCCGCCTTACGTCGAATTAATAGTAATTTATTGTCGAATTAATATATAATATTGGCAATAAAAAAGTATATGTATTATTTGCCTTAGAACAAGTATTCTTTAACCCATAAAGAAATGAGCATGTGGTTCTGTTGAATTACACAATTAATCGTGTTATAACGACTGAACGTTCACCTGCTTGCTTGCTGTGTAACAGCGTTGTCTTAAGTTGCGTGAATCACAGCTTTAGGGCGAATGTGTTAGCGAAATTGTTTAAATCGCAAATCAGTTCAAATCCTGTGCTGTTGTGTCAAACCTTGGGCAAATTTGTTCACTCTACATTGCTCCAGTTTACTCAGCTGCGTAACAGAGTACCTGTTTATAGTCATAGGTAGATATTTGTGTACGAAATACGAATAGACTTCGCGCATTAATTGCAGTGTGGCTGGATGCTTGCCAGAGAAGCCGAGATGGTGTTTGATTGCATAGGTCTGCCAGGCAGTCAAATGTAAACGGCACTGGACAATCGTGACGAATGGACACCCCGATATATATGAACTTATCTTTACTTTTTTACTTTGTCACAGAGCTATGGAAACGAAAAATGACGCAGGCTCATCGTCGTCGTTGCGCGCGTGTGAGCTGGCAAACCAGAAACCTCTAGACCTCGTCATCTCCGTCGACACGACCCTGTCCATGCACGGCGTACTGCAGGAGTTGCGAGGGGCCATTGACAACATTCTACAGAGGCTCATACGTGATACGATCGACCTGCGCGTCGCCATCATAGCGCACGGAGACTATTACGACGGCGACGATGCCTACGTCACCAAGTGTGTTGATTTCACTAAGGACGGCGCCAAACTGTCCCACTTCGTTCGCACGCTCGACGGGACGAGCGGAGGGGATTGGGCTGAGTGCTACGAACTCGTGGTATGTGTGAGTGTGCGAGGGCGGGATGTGTATGTCTGTGTGTGTGTGTGTGTGTGTGGTGTGTGTGTGTGTGTGTGTGCGTGCGTGCGTGCGTGCGTGCGTGTGCGTGCGTGCGTGCGTGCGTGTGTGTGTGCGTGCGTGCGTGCGTGCGTGTGTGTGTGTATTCAAATTAATAGAGCTATTATCACCAATGTGGTTATCCATTAATATTCTTTCATGGTTATCATCGTCATCATTATCATTATCACCATCATCATCATCTTAGTTATCATAAACGTTTTTATTATTATAATAACTATTATCAGCATCACCAACATAATACTTATGTCACCAACATCGTCAACACCGATAATGCTATGAATTCCATCATCATCATCATCATCATCATCATCATCATCATCATCATCATCATCATCATCATCATCATCATCATCATCATCATCATCATCATCATCATCATCATCATCATCATCATCATCATCATCATCATCATCATCATATCAACAAAACAACAACAACAACAACAAACCAATAACCAT
>JAODUO010000104.1:425000-582210 GCA_025642075.2 Ridgeia piscesae | reverse complement strand
GTGGTAGCACACTTTGGTCCTTGGATAAGTGGTAGCACACTTTGGTCACTTGTGATAAGTGGTAGCACACTTTGGTCACTTGTGATAAATGGTAGCACACTTTGGTCACTTGTGATAAATGGTAGCACACTTTGGTCACTTGTGATAAGTGGTAGCACACTTTGGTCACTTGTGATAAGTGGTAGCACACTTTGGTCACTTGAGATAAATGGTAGCACACTTTGGTCACTTGTGATAAGTGGTAGCACACTTTGGTCACTTGTGATAAGTGGTAGCACACTTTGGTCACTTGTGATAAGTGGTAGCACACTTTGGTCACTTGAGATAAGTGGTAGCACACTTTGGTCACTTGTGATAAGTGGTAGCACACTTTGGTCACTTGTGATAAATGGTAGCACACTTTGGTCACTTGAGATAAATGGTAGCACACTTTGGTCACTTGTGATAAGTGGTAGCACACTTTGGTCACTTGTGATAAATGGTAGCACACTTTGGTCACTTGAGATAACTGGTAGCACACTTTGGTCACTTGTGATAAGTGGTAGCACACTTTGGTCACTTGTGATAAGTGGTAGCACACTTTGGTCACTTGTGATAAGTGGTAGCACACTTTGGTCACTTGTGATAACTGGTAGCACACTTTGGTCACATTCATCCTTGTGATTCTTCCCACAAGACATTGTTCAGCTTCTGTGTTCTCAGGTATCCCAGAATACAACTGCCGCGTGAACGTGGAGAAGACGTTATGTAACTTTAAGTACAACGGCACCACTGCCCTGCCCCCAGCTGGTAAGAATAGTCATTAATATAAAATACAGTTCACATGTTGTAAGTGTTGCTGATGAAATGTGTTTTGTTGTTATATAAACCCGTTCTCTACATGTTTTACTTATTTAATAGCATTTCTTTTGTGTTCAGATACATGGTTTGCATGTAGTGTGTGTGTGTGTGTGTTGTGTGCGTGCGTGCGTGCGTGCGTGCGTGCGTTGTGTCTGCATGCGTGTATGTTCATGTGTGTATGCATGCATGTGTGCCTATTTATGTTGTTTTCAAAATGAATCTGAAATAAAAATAAATAAAAATTATTTGCCTAAGTTGTTACAATTGTAAACCTTCCAAAGTAATCTTTCTTCCTTGTCACCCTCTGTCTATCCATCCCCAGCTCCCCTTTTATCCCACTGGTTTTTTTCACAGCCCTGTTTCCCTGGTGTGGGTTACTGATTGATCCCCGCTCCCTCGAAGTGAGGCCCGACTACTCACGCTCTCTGGCCCAAGGTGGGGAATTCTGTATTTCATGACAAACCATGTTTTACCCTGGAATACCATAGGACGGTTCAGTGGTCAGGGACCATTTCACTAATGTTGTTACTACCTTGGTACCTCTTTAAAAAAAATTGCACTTTAAAATGAATTTTAGTCCTTAAGCTGTACCTGAAAACTGTAAACACCACGATGCGCCAGCGGGACAATGTCACTGGTGTGTCACGGAAATAGTGTCCTCTGTAATACAACAATGGATATTTGTGTTTAAAACAATTAACAGTGGACTTTGTTTAATGATGAATCTTCCTTAAAAACTCTTTATCTTAGTGAGATGGTCCACAGAACGACATCTTCAGAATTTTATATTCAAACGATATGCTTTGGTTCCAGTAGCTAAAGTTGCATAGTTTTTTGCTACCTTAGTCTCATTTAATTTATTAATAATATATATTATATATTTTATACAGAAGTCATAGTCACAATTATATCACTTATTTTATTTATGTATACATAATTTATATTGTTTTATAGATGTCTATGTAGTGTGTACACACTTTTGCACAGAGATATACTCTCGAGACTCGTGTCAAAATAAAGTTCATTAAATTATTATTATTAATAAAAAGCCTGGATAAAGTAGAATTTGTCTACACGATTTTTATGTTACAGTTTTATAATCTAGATTGTATTCAAACCTTGGGCAAGTTCATTCAGTTTCCCTCTTAAGAGTTTCCAATAAAAGACATTCAGATCTACCAGGGAATAAATCATAAAACATATTGTGCAGTCCTGGTGACTGAACACATCACAGTGTCTGAATTTTCATTTCCCTTTTTACAAGTGATTAGGTTATGTCATTGTTCAGTGTACATTGAAGCTGTGGTACCTATTTGAACCATATCGGTGTATTAAATATTAATATAATATGCTTTATTTGGTGTAGCAACAAATAAACAATTTTTTAAAAAATTACAAAATAGTGTACAACTGCACGATCAACATGTGTAATATGTAATTGTAGGTAATGTTCCAGATACCTCTCCAAATTTCCATGTGTTCTCCTGTGACACTTTCGGTGTTTTCTCATACCTTCATCAGCGTTGGACTGCTCGATACTTGGTCATCGAAATTAGATAGAGACGATCGTGATCAATCAAGATTCTAGTTACAAACTTCCCAAGATCTTCATGGAATTACTGTCATGTGACAACCAACAACAGAGTCACATGATGACTGAGTAACCAGCAGTCGAACGCTGATGAAGGTGTCGAGAAATCACCGAAAGCTGCACTGGAGAACACAGTGGCTTCTGAAAGGTGCCTTGAACTTTATTTACAATTACACATTTAACCAAATCCGGCAGCAACATTCGTCCTGATATGTGTAATATTTGTTTCTAGCCGTGACCGACTCAGTCACGACAGAGCTGAGTCGCAACCCAGGGACAGCGATGAAGGAGAAGTTATTGTAGTGAGTGTCCACATTACAATGTTATGGTCAATATCATGTTTTTAATGACAGCAGAGTTTTCCAGCCCTGTGGTTAATGGTTCTGGTTAAAGTCGTGTCGACATCAGAGAGGTGGTATGATGCCAGTCGATAGCTACAGTGTTACTATACTGTCAGGCATTTAGTAACTGTACGCCCAGTCGTCATCTAGTGCTGACACAGTTAAACATATGTGGCGCTGACTCAGGTCTCAGGTAGTATACTCCAAACAGCCCAAACTTGGGCTAACGTAAGTCATGTCTCCTTACCGCAAGTCATGTCTCCTTACCAGAGCACCCTGGGTAAGGTGAAACATTCTCAATCTATGGACTACCCTGATGGAATCGCTTGGCCTGCAAGAACTTGATCCCATACATGTGAAACTGATATGATACCAAAATTATCACATTTTCTTTCTGTACTATAATAGAATTATAAATGATGCAGGTCACCAGTTACATCAGAACATGTCTTCCATCATTCAGGAATCCTACTGATCTATTGTGATATGTTGTGGTTTGTTTAACAGTTTTATATGTTGTGCTTTGAATAACAGTATGATGTACTGTGGTTTGGATAACATTGTGTTGTGGTTTGAATAAGTGTGATATGCTGTGGTTTCAATAACAGCGATATGTTATGGTTTTAATAACAATGTGATATGTTGTGGTTTGGATAGTACTATGATGTACTGTGGTTTGGATAATAGTGTGATATGTTGTGGTTTGTATGCTGTGGTTTCGATAACAATATGATGTGATGTGTTGTGATTTGGATGACAATGTACGTCATATGTTGTGGTTTGGACAACAACATGATATGTTGTTGTTTTAGCTGCCTGAAGATCAAATGTCATCCTGTCTTCATTGATCCCCAGGTAAGATGATCTTTGATCCTCAGGTAAGATGATCTTTGATCCTCAGGTAAGACGATCTTCTGTTTGTTTCATCACAAAGATGGTCCGGGGGGAACCGTAATCTGCATTCCCAATACTTTCGTTTTTGTAAAAGTTTCTTTTAAATGTTCTGGTAATTAAAAAAATTGTGTTCATCAAAATCTGATCTCAGTATATCAGATTATGCATGTTCTAGTTATAACTTTGATCCAGGACACATATTTGACATTTCATTCACCCGTATAGAAGACCACCCACACATGTCACCAGTCTGATTTTAGTCGTGGGCCAAAGGTCCAACGGACTTCTGGCCTACCTCTGTGTGAACCATGTGCCATCAACCGCTAGCTCCCACATCTCAGAAACTTTCGGATATATTTGGAAGTTTTTTTTTTTTTTTCAGAAACTGTGAACTAACATTCAGCTAACTTTGCACAGACATATTTTTGAGTAAGAATTTAATACACAAGAAATTTGTGTTTGATTGGATGTTTCTAAGGGTACCACTGGCCTGACACGAAAGCTAAATGTTCACATTTGCCTGCTCCTGCCTAGCATTAGTTGTGTATTCGTCGACTTGTGTATTCCAGAGCTTGCATATTTGCTGACCCAATAGCCTGTGGTTCCAGCTGTCTGCATAACATGTGACTGATCTATTATTAGTGGTTAGCTGATGCTTATGTCAACAATACATTATATCCATGTTACAATGAAACGTTGCCAGCGCTTTCCTTTTAAGACTCAATATCCAGTATATAGGTTAATCTGAATGTTATTAGAGTAGATTAGCTGAACTGTATCCTTTATACTAATAGCAATAAAAAATTTGATGACATGTTTATAGCATTTGCAAATAATTGTTTTGCAATGTGGCAGAAGTTAAACGTATCTGTGACACTTGACAGATGTTTGCTGTCCACAGAGCTTGTGTCCAGAGGTAGCCAGAGCAATGTAAATACAAATTGGCTTATTGAGCTTAACTGTATAATAAACATTTCTGACTTAGCACAGGTATTTCCTGTGCTAAGTCAGAAAATATACAAGAAGTCTGTATTTGGTCGTACCTATCTGAAGGCATCTCAGTGCCACCCAAAATTATTACAATCACTTTGGTGATGTAGCCACCTCATAGTTAATCACCCCAGGACAGGCACAGAATATATATATATATATATATATATACATATATATATATGTATATATATATACATATATATATATGTATATATTATATATATATATATATATGTATATATAATATATATATAACAAAAAAGCATAGGAAATCAATATTGTTAATAGTCAATTCGGGTCACTTTTGCCAGTTCCACAGCATAGTTCTTAACCTTAAAAGTGACCACAGTGTTCTCTGTTTCAATGGAAAATTCTTCATTGTGGAAAACGATCCTAGAATGTACCACAAGAGACAATGAAAGATAAACAATAGACACAACTGAACCTCACTTTACGATCATATGGCTATTTCAGCCACCTTGCTATTAAGGTCAACCTAGGACAGCCTCAGATTATTTATGTTGCAATAGAGTATAATAATGCGGTCATCTCACTTTCAGCCAGTCCCAAGGGTGATGTTAATTAGTGATGTTCCATAACCTAAGAGCTAACAATACTACTGCAGCAATATAACTATCCGTGTTATCATTGTGACCCAGAGACAGATGTAAAAGATATCAGATGTTGACTGTGTCTTCAGATCAACTCTGCACATGTGGCGAGGACAAACGTCTACACCATGTTCCTGCACGTGGCAGCCATGTTTCAGTGCATCGTACGCAAGTTCCCCTCCAACCAGGGCGTGCAGAAAAACCCGCCGTTCTTCTTAGGTGAGAAATAAAGTAAGATCATCTATTCTCTTATCCACCCTGTGCTGTTAGTAGTAAGTTTGCTGAATCAGTTGTGGCTTTGGTTGAAGAAACAAGTGGCGTCCCATTAAAGGGACCTCCTCTGCCCTGAATCAGTAATTTGTAATAGGAAGTTACGTGGAAGAACGTGGGAAAGTTAAACATCAAAAGGTATTGCCAAGCTGACCTTTCTATGTTGGCACTGAGGGTGGTCACTGCCAGGGTGCTTGTCGTACTTTTGAGTGGGGACTGACAGTAACATGATTCTCTGATTCACAAGGGGTACACAGTCCCAATGTTAGACCCAAATACACTGTGCCTCCTGTGACTGGGTATTGAACTCGGGCCACCGATGTGTGCCAGGCAGATGTGCTAACCACTACACTACCCGCACCTCTCATATACATATACATATATACACTGTGAATCTCTCACTGACTAGAGTATCCACAGTGTATATATGTATATGTATTGATAGTGCATAGTAATTGTGCACAAAGTTTGTTAAATAACCAACTAAATATAGCATAATTGTACCCGAAAAAAGCTACGTTGGATTCAGGGTGCTGCCATCTTGAGGCACAGAACTGGTGACTTAAACTGCTTACATCACTGACGCATCCACATTGAAACATCCTACGGCTGTCAAGTGATATTTGACGTATCCAGTATGTCATGGTTTGCTTACACCGCTATCACACTTTTACACAAGGCCTCCGTCAGTCATTGCCTTTGCCAACAATTTGCCAGTGACGTAAACAATTTCGCTTGCATCACTGGTGCCATACCTCAATATGGCAGCACCCCTAGAATCCAAGATAGTATGTTTTTGGTACAATTATACTATAATTAATTCCTTATTAACAATCTGTGCACATCATTACTATGCACAACCAATATATAATACATATGTAAGTTAACAATAAATCTCTCAGTGACTGGAGTATACCTTTGACATATCATAATCATGCAGTTTTTTGTGATGAAACAAACGCCAATGCGAGGCTGGGTCTGTGTCTTGCAGGAGTGGTACAGCAGTTGTCTTGGGTTCTCCTGCGACTGTGCAAGAAGTTTACTCAGGTAATTGTCTTCATTTTGATCATCTTAGATAGCACTGTCATATAATGACTAACAGTTCCAAACTATTATTATGGGTTGACAGGATGACTGTTTTATAGAACACATTTCTAACATGATTTCTTCACAAAACGTAATGTACCCAGTAAGTGATTACAGTTTCAAGATGTAATTATCAGATATGGACTTCACTTACAACTTGACTTCTTAGGGTAGCGATGTGGTTCTAAACCTTTTTTGACTGCAACCCAAATTTCTGCTCCGGGACTTGCTCGGCGAATCCTGCCTTTTAAAATAAATAATGATATTGTAAGTCTGTAACTAGGTCTAACATAAATAAATGATAAATAAAACATACTCTTATTTGACTTGTTTGTTAAACATATAGGAATCACCAGATAGACACCATTCATTAATTCATTGTTAAGGAAAGAAAAACACCCATTGCAGATCGAAAGAAAACTCAGACAGATCACCTGAGTTTGACAATGTTTGAAGGATATTACTCTAATTTTAGTTGTATGCTGGACATGTTGATTAAAGTGATATTTTCAGTGAAAGTATATTTTGTAGGCTTTTCAGTGAAAAAAAACATTTTCGACTACATAAAAACAGAAAGTTGTCACCTGCTATATTGGATGCATGTGAGGAGAACAATTATTGCCAAATATCGATGAATTTTAAAAGTGTGACGTTATATCATGCAGTTTTTCAACTTGGACATAAAGCCCCATGAGAATGTGTGGGAGTATTTATTATACATTTAAAATTGCAATATTTGATAACACAGAAACCTGCTGTTGCCACCAGAGGTCGCACACAACTAAAGCGGCCATCTTGATTCAATCAGAATTGTTATGTTACTCCAAGCAATGTCACACACTTTCCGTGTTAAGTGATAATCAAACTGTTGTAACAGTGTTCTAAGGTCAGATTGTTTGATGAAGCAGACATTTGGAAATGTGTTATAATGTATTATGCGGTGCTTCAAATTCACAAAAAGTTTGCCTTCATTACTCATCACATCTCTGAGAATAAACCAAGAGACATTGGATAATCATAGCAACGGTGGCAATCATGCCTTGGCAACCCAAATATGGGTTTAGACCCACAGTTTAAGAACCACTGGGCTAGTGGGTAAATTTTTACGTAGTGCTCATATTCACATTGTCAGATAGTAATACATTAAAAAAAATTGAGGGCATGAACTCTGGTCATGTGATACCCCGCGGTGTTGGCAACCATTGTAGAAACCATGGTGTACTGCATGTCAATATGATGATATATCGTAAGGCAAGTTTAAAAAACACTTGTTTTAATTACAGACCGACGATGACATGCTAAGTAAAATCGTCATAAATTGGTAAGTACCATGATTTAAGTGACGTCCCATGAGTATAGTAGCAACTGACAGCACATCGTTACTGCTGATTGAGATTTATTGAAATTAATATTTACAAAACTGGAGAAAATACCAATTTTTCAGTAAGATATGCCTCGGTAGTTCTTAAAAGGATTTAGTTGATCTTCTCAAAGATTACATCAGAAACCAACTAGCTGTGTCCTTAATTTACTATACATGGCAGAGGTCATTACACACAGGCAGACAGAACTATGCAACAACTGTATTTCCAGTAACAATCAGTAGTTAAATTTACTGCCAACAGTATTGCATTGCAATATCAATCATTGCAGTCCATCAGTTGCTCAACGTATTGTCACACCTCTACATATATACACACACACACATCCCTACACATACCCCTACATACACACCTACAAACACATCTACATACACACCTACATACACATCTACATCATCGTCGTCATCATTGTGCAACCGTAGTGTCCAGTGGTTGGGCGAAGGCCTCAGCATGCTGCTTCCACATCTGCCTATCTTGCGCTATCCTCTACCAGATGGTACCCTTCCAGTAGTCGTCTAGTTCGTCTCTCCATCGTCTCACCAGCTTCCTCTAGGTATTTTCCTTTCATAGGGTTTCCAGGTGGTGATACACAGTGTCCATCGGTTATCTCGTATCCTGCTGACGTGCCCTGCCCAGGTCCACGTCCGTCTTCTGACTTGTTCAATCAAGTCTGTAACGTGACATCTACATACATACTGCATACACACCTACATACGCTAACTAAATTTTACATGATACCCCACCCCACACAAATAAACTTGTGAAATGAGTTATCTCAGTTACGAAACTGTTCCAACATTGTTTATGTCACACATTCAACAAATGTTGTTTTATTTGTTACTTGTGTGATCAAATTTTGTATTCATATATTCAGATGTATGATGAGTGGACATCGCTAACCACAGTGCCTGTTTCTCAAGTAGTTAATGGTTTTTCCACCAGGTTGTGCTGCACGGCTTTCGAGCAAAGGTTACAACAACGTCAGTCCGCTTTCAGATCGTTGTTGAAGCTTCTTCGTAGATGGCGCTCACAGCTAGAGAAACACATGGTGCGCACAGCTTTACCTTGAAGATCTGTTGAAATTGTTTCATAATTTTTAAATCTCATATAATTACATTTATAAACACAGAGTGTAGCAATAGTTGTTCTGTTTTCTTTCATGTTAATATTTTACATATATATATATATATATATATATATATATATATATATATATATATATATATATATATAACAAGATAGGGATATAGATAGATAGATAGATAGATGAAGGAGATAGATAGATAGATAGATAGATAGATAGATAGATAGAGGTAGATAGATAGATAGATGAAGATGAGATAGATAGATAGATAGATAGATAGATAGATAGATGAATGAATTATGTATTATAGATGAAGAATTCAGTTTAATGTAATGCGGATATAATAGCATTTATATATCAAAAAATGACCAACGATTTCATTTATAACAGTTGTCATTGTATTAGAGTAATAATATTTAAATTGTGTACGATATATTTGTGCAGGCTGTACCTTACATGAGGTCCTAGAGTATGATACTTACATGAGATCATAAAGTATGACTCTTGCATGAGGTATTAGAGTATGACTCTAACATGAGGTCCTAGTGCATGACTCATACATGAGGTCCTAGTGCATGACTCATACATGAGGTCCTAGAGTATGACTCTTGCATGAGGCCTTAGAATATGACTCTAACATGAGGTCCTAGAGTATGGCTCTTACATGAGGTCCTAGAGTATGACTCTTACATGAGGTCCTAGAGTATGAATCTTACATGAGGTCATAGAGTATGACTCTTACATGAGGTCCTAGAGTATGACTCTTACATGAGGTCATAGAGTATGACTCTTACATGAGGTCATAGAGTATGACTCTTACATGAGGTCTTAGAGTATGACTCTTACATGAGGTCATAGAGTATGACTCTAACATGAGGTCCTAGAGTATGACTCTTACATGAGGTCATAGAGTATGACTCTTACATGAGGTCCTAGAGTATGACTCTTACATGAGGTCATAGAGTATGACTCTTACATGAGGTCCTAGAGTATGACTCTTACATGAGGTCCTAGAGTATGACTCTTACATGAGGTCCTAGAGTATGACTCTTACATGAGGTCCTAGAGTATGACTCTTACATGAGGTCCTAGAGTATGACTCTTACATGAGGTCATAGAGTATGACTCTTACATGAGGTCATAGAGTATGACTCTAACATGAGGTCCTAGAGTATGACTCTTACATGAGGTCTTAGAGTATGACTCTTACATGAGGTCCTAGAGTATGACTCTTACATGAGGTCCTAGAGTATGACTCTTACATGAGGTCATAGAGTATGACTCTTACATGAGGTCCTAGAGTATGACTCTTACATGAGGTCCTAGAGTATGACTTACATGAGGTCCTGGAGTATGACTCTCACTTGAGTTCTTAGAGTATGACTCTTACATGAGGTCCTAAAGTGTGACTCTTACATGAGGTCCTAGAGTGTGACTCTTACATGAGGTCCTAGAGTATGACTCTCACTTGAGTTCTTAGAGTATGACTCTTACATGAGGTCCTAGAGTATGACTCTACCATGAGGTCCTGGAGTATGACTCTCACTTGAGTTCTTAGAGTATGACTCTTACATGAGGTCCTAAAGTGTGACTCTTACATGAGGTCCTAGAGTGTGACTCTTACATGAGGTCCTAGAGTATGACTCTACCATGAGGTCATAGAGTATGACTATTACATGAGGTCCTAGAGTATGACTCTAACATGAGGTCTTAGAGTATGACTTACATGAGGTCCTGGAGTATGACTCTCACTTGAGTTCTTAGAGTATGACTCTTACATGAGGTCCTAGAGTATGACTCTACCATGAGGTCATAGAGTATGACTATTACATGAGGTCCTAGAGTATGACTCTAACATGAGGTCTTAGAGTATGACTTACATGAGGTCCTGGAGTATGACTCTCACTTGAGTTCTTAGAGTATGACTCTTACATGAGGTCCTAGAGTGTGACTCTTACATGAGGTCCTAGAGTATGACTCTTACATGAGGTCCTAGAGTATGACTCTAACATGAGGTCTTAGAGTATGACTTACATGAGGTCCTAGAGTATGACTCTCACTTGAGTTCTTAGAGTATGACTCTTACATGAGGTCCTAGAGTATGACTCTACCATGAGGTCCTAGAGTATGACTCTTACATGAGGTCCTAGAGTATGACTCTAACATGAGGTCTTAGAGTATGACTTACATGAGGTCCTGGAGTATGACTCTCACTTGAGTTCTTAGAGTATGACTCTTACATGAGGTCCTAGTGCATGACTCGTACATGAGGTCCTAGAGTATGACTCTTGCATGAGGCCTTAGAATATGACTCTAACATGAGGTCCTAGAGTATGACTCTTACATGAGGTCATAGAATATGACTCTTACATGAGGTCATAGAGTATGACTCTACCATGAGGTCATAGAGTATGACTATTACATGAGGTCCTAGAGTATGACTCTAACATGAGGTCTTAGAGTATGACTTACATGAGGTCCTGGAGTATGACTCTCACTTGAGTTCTTAGAGTATGACTCTTACATGAGGTCCTAGAGTGTGACTCTTACATGAGGTCCTAGAGTATGACTCTCACTTGAGTTCTTAGAGTATGACTCTTACATGAGGTCCTAGAGTATGACTCTCACATGAGTCTTAGAGTATGACTCTTACATGAGGTCGTCATGAGGGTGACTCTCACTTGAGTTCTTAGAGTATGACTCTTACATGAGGTCCTAGAGTCGGTCCCTTACATGAGGCTCTAGAACCTGGAGTAAGTTCATTCACTCTGTTACTGCAGTTTACTCAGCTTTATGATGGAGTACCTGGCTATAGATAGTAGTAGATATTGATGTGCAAATAGTTGGCTGATGTTTCATTGAAAACGTCTACCAGGGAATAAAGTGTAAAGGGCTTTGATAAGTCCCAGGGATTGTATGCCCCCTTACTTAATTACAAAAGTATATATATTTTATTTGTGGAACTGTATATACCTCCAGTACCTGACATGTTTATTGTGTAATTGTTTTTGTATTTTGGGGACAAAATCAACTTTTTGTTCTTATTCTTGTTCTCAGGGACTTAAGTACTATATAAGAACTTACCTTTTATGGATTCATGTTATCATTACATGTCACTAGCATTTACAAATGACCAGACGTGTGTATGTGTCATTTATAAACCTGCAGTATTTGGAATGTTTCCATGGATTAATCATGTGCATTTGTTTTCAGGACAGCACACTTAAAGACAACATCACCAAGGCTACAAAGAATGTTGGGATAACAGAAGAATTGACAAAAATGCTGGATTAAGATGAAAGCGGATGGGATATACCTCTCAGAGTTAACAGAGTTGATAGGGTTCCATTTCAAAAAGAAGCATCTGATTAAAATCTGAACGCTGAAATGTTGAGATGATTCATTTTCCGACTATCTGTGATTTTGATACCACACTTTTAAGTATTCAGGATACTGGTGAACAAATCTTTTGGAATATGCTATTTTATAAATGATAATTAAAGAAAACAACTTGTCGAAATATCGGTTTTTACATAAATGTGAACATTGGAGCACAGATCTGTGTAAAATATGTTTGGTAAAGAAAAGTGTGTTGTTAATTACTTGATTTAGTTGCTATATTCTTAAATGGAGGACTGTTGTTTAGTTGTGTGTTCGAGCTCCTGGCAGTCATGGTTTAGTATACTTCAGTTTACATGTTAGAGGCATCGACAGAAGGTAACTCAGAAGGTGTCTGACTTGCATTCTTAGATTGTACAGCTACAACCAAGCTGATTAGTGTTTAACAGTCATGAGGTCAAATACATTGAAATGTTTTTAAATACAAATACTCTTCAGCGATTAAAATACAATTACAAATACTTTTTTAATGCAAAAATAGTTCAATAGAAATACTTTTTTAACTATTTCAAATACTTTTCATATACTTTTCATTTTCAGGATATATTACTATATAGGTAAAAGAAAAAAATCAAATATCGAGACATCTAGTGTATTGACCTAATTAGTGTGTTGCTTATAAGACAACAGGCAAACCAGTGCTAGTGAGTGTTGTTATTGCTAACTACACAGGGACAACCGACTCGGACACCTCTATCCACAGAAGTATAGGTCATAATATGTTGTTTGTTAAGTTAAGCGAGGAGGTCCATAATAAAATGCCTATGTTGCTCTCACAAGAGACAATGCTAATGATTGCTAGTATCTTGTGAGGAATTGTGACAGCTCAACTGGAAACCTGGTGCCTGCTTGGAACCTGACTAAAGAACAAAGGGGATATTGATATATGGCCACTGTCAGGCGCTAATCCATCCTCTGGCTCTGAGCAAACAAAACTTGAGGCCAGTGCCATGGGGACACCTGCTGTCAAGTAATTAGCATTGA
This sequence comes from Ridgeia piscesae, assembly GCA_025642075.2. Lineage (NCBI taxonomy): Eukaryota > Metazoa > Annelida > Polychaeta > Sabellida > Siboglinidae > Ridgeia > Ridgeia piscesae. Next base: position 568,735 of record JAODUO010000104.1, on the reverse strand, counting down.
TGAGTGAAAGACACATTACAGTTGCAATCAATGGGTATTTTAAAAACACTTGGTTTGGTTAAAAGTGGTTTGCATTGAAGGGAATCAGTTTGGCAGGCATTATATGTGATCGTGAAATAGATATGTTGATACTGGCAATGTATTTGAAAATGTCAAATACTTTAGGAAAGTATTTAGATACAAATACTTTTAATTCCTAAACATCATACACACATTAGTCACTCCTTTAAAATGTAGATTCATCAGCTTGGCGTTTTTGCAAACGCAGGTGCTACCACCTGTTGGGTAATAGAGGAAACGTTTGTCGTAAGCACGGATAAACAATGTTACATAAAATAGCTGTATTTTTGGACGTTTTTCGGGACAGGATTTTGTCGCGTTGTTTTGTCGCTGGGTCACTGAATGTAAGCGACGGAGTGACAGTCAAAGCTATTGTCACTCGGCAAACACCCGTTGGACGGAAAGAGGACATTAATCACAAAATAGTAAGTTGGTAATGTGGATTCAGTTGCGCACATGCCACATAGGCAATGCATTCTAGTTTAACTTACCAACTTTACTAAAAGAATACATTTTAAAGTCGGAAATCGATACTTAGTTTTACTGCTTTGCCGGCCTCGCCCTAGTCCTAGATCCAGGTAGCCTCGCCAAAGGCTAGACCTGGGGTTGGGTCGGAGGCTACTTACATATTATCATACTTAGTCAATTAATAGTAGAAGAACTTTGAGAATGAATTCGTTATTTAAAATTTCACACAACATTCAGCACAGCAGTTTTTTGTCCAGTAAACTTTGGGGTGGGCAGTTTGACTGTCAGTGGCAGTCACAGACACAGTGTTGGTGTTTGATTGACACTCGTGTGCACGTGGGTCCGGCTAGCAGTAGAGTAGTAACAGTCTCGGCGGACGAGGAATTTTACTCAGGTGTTACTTCCGTATTCATGCTACATGACAACTGAAGTGAAGTGCAGGAGTGGCCCAGTACTGTGAGTACATCGATAAGACAAGACTTATTTAGTCTCGGTCATAATGTATTACATACATATATTGTACGAAGTCCTAAATTGTACACACAACCTTACAGATAAACATGACAGTCAGTTCTTGCAAATTAGATCCGGTACTCTGTAAACCTATTTGGAAACAGCTTCTTCCCAACCATAATTAAAGAATGGAATTATCTCCCCCCAAATACTGTCTCAAGTAAATCACTAAACACATTTCAAAATAATTTAATCCAACATTTTAACAATTAAGTCAGATGACCCACCATGCGCACTGGCGTGATATATGTCCCTAGGACAGTTTGCCAGTTAAAGATACAGGCTAGCCATAAGTTATGGCCGGGAATTAGGTGGGAGATATTTTACTTTCTGACCTAACCATGACAACTACCACCAACAGTTGCCAAATTTCTCCATACATATCTTGCATAGGCTCTACGTATACAGGCAATATTCAAGGTATAAATCAGCAATTTAACAACAAAATGATAAATTTCCTCTAATGAATTATTAAGCCACATTCTAATTTTCAAACACATTCAATGCATTGGAATAAATTATAAGAAAAGTATTGTTGAAGTACTTACAAAAAATAACAGGGAAATCCAAATCTTGTCAACATTTGTGTGTTCTATAGACACTGTATAAATTGTTTGCATGTCATGTGAAACACTGCAAGACACAGTGTATACACCAAGAGCGTTAAAACACAAGATTCCAGTACCATATATTTTTACCTGCCCTGAACATTTCGGGCGTGGAGTCCTATTCTATGTTGCTCATTTTCATGGTTAGATCAGAAAGTAAAACATCGCCTATGTACAGGTATTCCAGAAGTGACACAGGTCTTGTATGTTTACGTCAAAAAATGTATACATTTTTATGAATTGTACAGTCACATGAAGCAGTTCTAACAAATATAATTTTTTACAACAATTTAAGAAGAGATGGATGCAAAAGGGTGCTATAGTTGACCCAGTCATGAGGAAACAAAAACAGTATTTGGGCTGTTACAAAGATGACAGCAAATGGATTTCGAATGGAATATTTGTGCCACCGAACTAGGGAGATCACCAGTTTGCAGAGACCCATCCACCTGTCCTGTGCATGTGTAAAACCAGTTGTGGACGTGAAGAAATTTAACTGGACCCTGATTGATAAAAAATGGTGGAGCAAAAAAGGTTTTCAAAAATCATAGATATTGTGAGTTATGCCTTGAAAATGGGTTTCACATTTGTGTTTATACCTCATTTTAGGTCATTAAAACATGTATATCAGTTAACATCCAGTCATCCACATCGTGTGTGACAGGAAAAATTGTTATCCTGCATAAAGCCATCGATCACCATGTTTGGTGCGTCATTTGTTCACACAGTGTGAATGTTCTAATGCACACAATGGACTCTCTCTCTCTCTCTCTCTCTCTCTCTCTCTCTCTCTCTCTCTCTCTCTCTCTCTCTCTCTCTCTCTCTCTCTCTCTCTCTCCTCTCTCTCTCTCTCTCTCTCTCTCTCTCTCTCTCTCTCTCCCTCTCTCTCTCTCTCTCTCTCTCTCTCTCTCTCTCTCTCTCTCTCTCCTCTCTCTCTCTCTCTCTCTCTCTCTCTCTCTCTCTCTCTCTCTCTCTCTCTCTCTCTCTCTCTCTCTCTCCTCTCCTCCCTCCCTCCTCCACTCTCTCCCCACACACTATGTGTGTGTGTGTGTGTGTGTGTGTGTGTGTGTGTGTGTGTGTGTGTGTGTGTGTATATATATTGTATATAGTATATAGTATACTATTCTGGCATATACCTACATTGTGTATATATGTTTCCACACACAATTGATAAGACTTGTTTGCTCATCTGACATTTTATTCATGGTTTTACAGATATACATGTGTTACCTCAGGTTGACACTTGACACCTAAGATGATCTCGAAGTGCTCATAGTCATAACAATTTGTCAGTATCAGATTACTGTCTCGTATAATTATCTAGTCATGAACCCAGACTTTCTGGCAACATTGAAACTGAAACAGTTCAAAAGCACGTCTTCAGGTGAGATACAAAAATAACAGGAACTACAGAGCGGAATGCATCGTTTTTATTTGTTATCCATTGTAGTGATTGATACATGATACATACAACTGAAGCGTGCCCGGCACTGACATTGTTGTACAACTTGTATTTGGTGCTTTGAAACATCGCAGTGCAGATGGTAGGTGCACATGTGTTGCACAGGTGACCCCAGTTGAGTGCAGAATTGGCCTGGGTCCAAGAATGAAAAATAAGTTGTCATGATGCACAACAATTTTCAGGCCAAAATCAATAATTATTCTAAATAGTATTTAATATATTACAGAGTCGGTAATAGATAATTTAATAAAAATGTAGTAATTATAGTTCTATATTTACAAATGTTCATATCACTACTGACAGCGTATTTTAGACTTTATGTGTTTTTAAAGCATTCTATTTACATTTGTGGCACTAGACTAGTTTGCTTTGCGGCTACACCTGTACGTAATATTATGTTTATAATGCGGGCATGCATGCACGAAGGTAAAGGTAAACTCTTACATAGCGTAGTATCCAGTCTAGGACTGCTCAAAGCACCTTACACTTTACTCCACTGTACAAATGTTGCTGTCTGTTTGATGTGTAAAAATGTGTGTTATAATAACACTATATAACAATTACAGGCTACAGTAAACTCACACTCATCTGTACAGATGCAACGTGTCAGGTACATGTCAAGTCAGCGTGCACTCAACCAGGTCAACGTCCAACCATTGATCATTGAACCATGTGTCAGTAAATTTAATATCTATGGTAATAAAAAAATTATAGTATAGTAAGCAGGTTGTCTGGGTCTTGTTACTAATTTCGCAGTGACGTGCAAACTGACAGGCATGTCTTTAGTAGAGACCCGCCCACCCATCATTTGGATGGGCAGAAAAATGAAGGAACAAAAAAGATCTCCCAAAATAATAGATATTGTCAGTTAAACCTTGAAAATGGGTGTCACATGTGTGTTTGTAGTTGATTTTAGATCACAAAGCACATTTTACCTGCCTTGTAGGTATGTGAGTTATCATCCGTGTGTCTACATGTACCAACAAAATGTGTCGCTGGCAAATGTTTTCCAGCTGACAGCCTCATGACAGGACACAGTTGCATCTGTAAAATTATAGAAGCTTCATTGGCTGTAGTTGTGTCTAATGGTGACTGTGAAAAATAATAGATTTATTTGCACTCTGTGTCTTTGAGCAATGTTTTTGCCTTAGTGCAGTTTAGCTTCAACCAACCCTTCTCGTTGCTTTGAAAACCAGTTGCCATGTTTGTGTGAATTGTGTAAGAAGAAGTAAAATGGGTTATCCTGTGAGTTTGTGACTAATCTAAATGGTTATTCATTTTCTTCTAGGTAATGTCAGATAAAAAAGAACAAGATCTTGAAGGAACCATTTCTACGACAGAGCAGGGAGGTGTGCTTGTGTTAATTGTGATGTTTCGTTTTTGTGTTTTAGTTCTGTGCTTCTACCGCCCATCTGTTGTCATGGCGACTGGCAAGTCTACAGGTTTGCACTGTTTCTTTATTTCCTGAAAACATGTTATTTTTTTCTCAGTATTGTTTCTATATTTAATTGGCAAAAGAATAATGGAACCATTTTGTGTTTATATGGAGGAATGTGATTTTTTTTATTAAGCATGAATATTTCTTTTTGGTAATATCTGTTTCCCTTAGAATATGTCTTTATGTGTTTTCATTGACTGTTGTTAATTTCATATGCCTGTTGTGTATAGTTAATGTTTTATCATGTTTGAAAATTGAACCTCTTTCAACTGTTGCAGCAGCCATATTGGCAGCTAATTACCATAAGGTATACAAAAAAATCTACCAAATTTAAACAATGTGCTATTTTAAAGTGCAGCAAGTTAATGAAAATATTATATGGTGTTAAAAGTAGTTCAAAAGAGATCTCGCTACCTTAAATTACTATTACATTTGTCATCGGAACTATTTATTGTTTAATACACAGTATGATAATGTTATTATTGTTTAATGTTACATAAAGATGTACCAGAAATGTAATTGTTACTTTTATTAAAGGTCTACTAACTAATACAGTTTAGGATAGAACATATTTTATTTTTTTATAGAAATGAAAGGCAAAAACAATGCCAGTGCTGCTAAGCTTGGTGTATTACAATCCAGTCACCATTACAGTTGTATATAACCCATAATGCTTTGTTGCTACTTGGTGGAGGTGGACAGAATTATTTCCATGTTTAGAACTTGTAAATATGCTTGCTTTGCACTGTAATGTGAGTAGCGATGGTGGCACGGTAGAGAGCCAAGCTGGACTGTCAATCGAGGGGGCAGTGGTTCAATCCCGCCTGCCGCCGTTTCGAAACTTAGGCATAATGTATGCAAAAAAGGTGTCTATGCCAGGGGAAGTTAAAGATCCCACACAGGGGGTAAATGTGTAACCTGTAGTGGACTCACTAATTCTAGAGAAGGACAACTCTAAAAACCAATGACAATAATAGTCAGCAAGTTGACCGAGGTCATTTAATGGAAGAAGAAGAATAATTCCCAGCCAAAAACACTGCTGCCTCTCATCTGATTTCAATCAATACATTGATTTGTTTTATGTTGGTTGTTGACTATTTATTTCTTGGCATTTCTCATTTGCCAGCTTTATGTTGTTACATTTAGTAATAAAAATTATAATAGTTTAATAATAATGGTTTAATTTCATTCTGGGCAATCAGAGTTTGAAAGGGGTACATAAAACATGCACAGTTTATTTGTTAATAATAAATTGAAATAATATATAATTTAAGACATTAGCATAAATATAAATTATAATGTAGAAAATATACAATACAGGCTGTAAGTATCAATAAAACTAATTTAAGACATTATAACATATTTTCTGTGATTATTTGACTAAACTTGTTTTTTTAAATAGTTTAAAACATTAAAATAAATAGATCTAAACATATTTAGGGCATTACAATATTTTACACATATCCATTTCAGCATGCACTTATGTTTGTTAAGACTTAAGAGTCACTGTGAGTTCCTTTGATTGAACAAACACCAGTTAATGAAACAGTTCTTGGTCCTGTTGGTTTTTACTCTGGGTAAAGATTATCGAGTACAACATCGTGTAAATAATGGGCACGTCTATAATCCAGGCAGATTTGGTTACAATTGTAAAGACAAAAAAGGTCTTTAGCATGATACTGAGTTGAATATGTAAATTACGGTGTGCCAGTTCCTATGCCTAGAATTTGCCAAGCAATAATTTGTAACGGAAAGTCTGTTGTCTAGAACATGGGAAAATTTAACATCAAAAGCTACTGCGGTTAACTCTTCTAGCATTATTACCAGTCAATTTTGTTTTGAAACTTGATGTTTTGTTTACAATTTGGCATTTGAACATGTTGAAGGCAGAATCTTTCAAATTGCAAACATTGTTCTGAGCTTAATCAATTAACTAAATATAAATTGGCAGGCAGTGAACGTAATATTAAATGACTGACACCCACGATTTAAACATGTTACATAAGTTACATGTAATGTACACGTATAATGTTACCAGGATGATCACAATTTATAATTGGGGTGTGATTGTAGCCATAGGTAATGAAATCAGATTTAATTGCCATCATATACAGTAATCATAATTTATAGTTGGTAATTTGAGATGTAGCTAGTTGATAAATTAATGGTGGTACAGCTGTACCACCAAGCTGTACCACCAATTCCAAGGCCATATGTAACGTGGACAGTGTCTGCCAGTACTGTGTTCTCAGCCGTGTAGTTGAGGCCAAGTTGTACATTGTATTATATTGTGTTGTTTAAGACACAGAAGTCCTGATGCCGGGGGGAAAGAGAAATGATGTCGGGGAACAGCAGAAGCCCATGTCTCCTCTGGTCTGGAGAAGTATGCTGGTGTTTGGGTGAGTTTACCGGGTTTCCCTTGGGTAATGTAACAGGCATGGTGCCGAGGTGGTAGGAAGAACTGAGCAATTGCTGAAGGCCTGATGCAGTGCTATTGGGGTCTAGTGCACGCCCCTGAAACTATTTTTAAAATGGTGCATTATGAAATGTGTTGGCCTATACTTTGGAAATATATAAAATAAAAACTCAATAATTATTTGTAGCAATCATTTTTTCACCCAATTCCCTGATTTAATATAGTTCGTAATTGAATATTTCTGCACATAAAATTGTGATTCGTCTTCAACAAATGCCCGTGTCTGCTGTAGGGTGTCTATTTACGGCTCATTCAGTGTCCTGGTTCATCTGACAGAGATTGACAACAAACTGCCGTTTAGCTCATCATCAATGTATCTCCTTGCTGAATTTGCAAAGGTGAGTGTTTAGGGTCATGCTAGAAGACATCCATTTAAGTGTGACTGTTGGAAAGACTGGATTAAAATTCTTCATATCAGAGATTCCTCTTGGAAGCACAGAAATATTTTGATTAAATCATAACGTGGATTTAAGTTGGACCACATCTGTATGTTAGCATTTAACTTTAAACCAAGGAAGTTTGGTACATGTTGTTAAATTGGTGGTCTGCAAAAAATAATCTACGTGTTAACGTAAAATTTTACAATTTGACTTTATTGTCAGCTTTGGGAATAATTGTTGTATCTGTAGCCTTGAGATGCAACAAACAAAATCATTTTGTGTAATCATAAACAGGGACAGACAAGTCATCATTGGCGCAAGGAACTGCCAACAATTTATCATGGAAAAGCAGTTTCAAATAAATATGTTTATAGGTGTTTTTTTTTTTCGAAAGGTTAACTATAGTTTCAGAAGATTTAATTGTAATAGGGAGTTGATTCCAGATTGTAGGCGCAGCTACAGAGAAAACACATTTTGCAATATTGAGCTTAGTTTTAGGAACAGAATGTTGTTTGGAACCGGATGATCTAAGTATCAGAGAAACAGCAGATTAACTAAGCATGCTGACTGTTGATTAGAAAGATTACTAGGTTGATTAGAAGTGAGTTATAATAGTCGGGGGTTTGACTATTAATCAGAGCTACAGTGTAACCCCTCATTTAAGACCGCCCCCCAAATCAGAGTGGTGCGCTTACAACGACTAACATCAACACTAGGGGGCGCTTACAACCACTAAGTAGTAAAATACACAAATTAAAAGGAGAAAATAAAAAATGAGATAACATTAACAACAACATTATTTATTCTGTTTATTTTATGTGTGACACGTAGGTATAAGTTTAATTTTGAATCGTTTTTTCTAAATAATATCTGATAAAGAGTATCCTCATTTTGAATCGTTTTTTAATTATATCTGATAAAAAGTATTCTCAATTAATTTATTTAAAATTCGGCCTGAGGGGCTAAAAAGTGCTGCCACCTAACGGCGTCTGGGTAATCACACCGCCATTTTGTTGTTTTTTCCAGCGCTGCAAAACAATCTTTTACTTTCTGATCTAATCATGAAAACGACCTCTTACAGCCGCGAAACTTCCTCTCTAATAACTCATATTACATATACATACGCTAGGTCATAAAATTAAATCATTTAAATTGCTGTGAAGAATAAAATTCAAATCTAAATCGTGCTAAACTAAAGTCAACATCGCCTGCGGCTGTTAGTGTAACACGCAGGCCGGAGAAAACCGTGGCATTACGTCGATATTTTATCGCAGTGTCGCTAAATCTGGATTCCGGTTTTGTCCTAAGCTAGCGTAAAACTTAGCCTAAGTTATAAACTTTAATCATACAAAAGGGTTTAAACTTTATTTCTAACTATGGATAAAAAATTTGCTGCCACCGGACGGTGACCATGTCCACCATGATGTCTTTCCGGCGAGTTCTTTTAGTTTTTTTCCCCGTGAATTAATTTTTTTCAAAATCGTATGATTTAATACATACATGCTGGGTTACAAAATAAAATCATCTAACTTCCTGTAAAGAATACAATTCACAAATCAAAATTGTGCTAAACTCGACATCATTGGAGGCAGGTTACGCACAGGTTGTAGATTACTGTGGCTACACAAATGAGCTTAAGAAATTCCGGTTTTATCCTAAACAAACCTATACACTAAACTTTAATCGTGCACAACATGGATATTACAGTAATCAGAGTTATGTGTAGCCGTCGGCAATGACGATGATATCTTGTCGGCAAGTATTATGTGTATTTGTTTCGTGAATTTAATTTGTTTCAATAATGTAGGTGATTTAATTTTATAACATAGTGTGTGTTTATAAATATATAAGATATATGAGGAAAGTCTAGCGGCTGTTAGATGTCGTTTTCATAATTCGGTCAGAAAGTAAAAGATCGCCAAAATTAATGGTCGTCATCAGGCGATTTATTGTTTTTATGGCATTATGCGCATCCATGCACATTAGTCATCTTCACATGCGTTTAATGAGAGCTCATTGCGATATTTAGGTTAACAAATGTGCTGGCCACCTATCGGATGGTCATTCGTCAGGGGTAAAATTCAAATTGCCATGGTCGTTGGTCGCGTCTGCCGGGTGAGGGAACGTTTATACAGCGTAGACAATGAAAAAACGTTCGTAAAAAGCAGGTGGTCGTAAATGAGGGTGGTCGTTCATGAGGGGTTCCACTGTACTGATATTGTTTTAGCAGCTGATAACGACAAATGATGCCTGATTCAACAGAAATCATGTATATGATAGAAACATGATTTGTGATAAAAAGGGTAAAGCTGTATTTCTAATTTGGTCTGAGGGACTAAAAAGTGCTGCCACATCATGGCATCTGGCTGCCACATCATGGCATCTGGGTAATCGCACAGCTGTCGCCATTTTGTTCATCTTTCCAGTGGTGCAAAACGATCTTTTACTTTCTGACCTCACCATGAAAACGACCTCTTACAGTCGCCAAACTCCCCTCTCATAACTTGTATATACATACATGCTAGATTACAAAATAAAATCATCTAAATTCCTGTAAAGAATACTATTCACAAATCAAAATTGTGCTAAACTCGACATCATTGGTGGCGGTTACGCACAGGTTGTAGATTACTGTGGCTACACAAATGAGCTTAAGAAATTCCGGTTTTATCCTAAACAAACCTATACACTAAACTTTAATCGTGCACAACATGGATATTACAGTAATCAGAGTTATGTGTAGCCGTCGGCAATGACGATGATATCTTGTCGGCAAGTATTATGTGTATTTGTTTTGTGAATTTTAGTTGGTGCAGTAGTGTAAGTGATTACATTTTTTACCCTGTTGTGTGTGTATGCATATAAGATATGTGAGGAAAGTTTGGTGGCTGTTTATCGTTGTTTTCATAGTTCGGTCAGAGAGTAAAAGATCGCCAAAATGAACGGCCTTCGTCACGCGATTCGTTGTTTTTATGCACATCTATGCCCCGTCTGATGAGAGTTCGTTGCGAGGTTTAGGTTAAAAAATGTGCTGCCATCTATCTGATGGTTGTTCTTCCGGGGTAAAATTCAAATTGCCCTGGTTGCATTTACCAGGTGGTCATTGACAGGGGACATTTATGCAGCGTAGACAGTAGACTGTCAGTCGAAAAATGGTCGCAAAAAACGGGTGGTTGTTAATCAGGGGGTCAGGTCGTTCATGAGGGGTTCTACTGTACTTGTGAAATGTACATTTGAAAGCAGAAATCACTGTCAAAGACAACACCTAACTTCCGAATGGTATCTGATGGCAACGTATCATTATATTATGCAGTGCTGTATACGAACTATTAGAGATTTGACAGCCAGATATTTGGCAGAAGTTTCAAACCCATGTGTGCACACTAGCTAGCTTGTTTATATGTAGATAGTTAGTGTAACTAGATAACAACAGTTATTATATTTACCCTCTCCAGCTGTGCATCTCCATCAGCCTATTCATGCCTGAGGTGCGAGAGAAGGGGTTCAAGATGCCGTCTGTTTCCTACATCGCCCCATTTGCCGTGCCTGCATTCCTCTACCTCATCACTAACAACCTCGGGGTGCAGATGCAAACAGAGATGGACCCAGCCACTTACCAGGTCAGTCACTGAGGTCAGATCACAGACACTGGGTTCGCATCACAACATACATTTTCACTTTATGTAAATCGCTATGTTGTGAGTAAAAACCATTTGATAAAACATTGATGTATCACAAGGTTCGATTTGTCTGGGGCAATTAGTTGGCTGGTTGCTTGTGTCGGAAAAATACATCGCCCTGGACACTTGTCTTATGGTATAAGGTGATTGACCAAGTGACAGTTTATAATGTTTATTGTAGTAAACAGATTGAATAATATTTGATTCATTGACATAATGTCAATCTTTAGGGGAAGTTGCACTACAAAATCGACACTTGATGCTTTCAGTTATGAAAATATGCTAAGAATGCAGTAATATTTACACATTTACTAAATCCTTCATGTTCCTGTCATTTCTGTCCTCAGGTTTTGGCAAATATGAAGATCCTCTCCACAGCTCTACTGTACAGAATCATCATTAAGAAGTAAGTTGCTTGGAGGGAAATTCCCGGGAGGAAGAGGTTGCTTTAATGGTGTGCCATCAAAATGTTAAAAGATTGTTTAAAAAAACATTTGGTTTGTAAACAGCCGAGATGTGGAAGGATGTATCCCTATCACTTGTTATGGTCAGATGGGATGACTCCCCACTCCTGCAGGCAAATTGGGAAGGAGTACGTCTGATCCAGCAAGATCCTGCTAATAACGATCACAGCTGTCTATGTTGACACAATTAAGTGGACAGCCTCACTTTGACACGTCCTCAGTGTAGATACCCCCGGGGCAACACACCTCACAGACGCACAGTTCATCCTCAGTGTAGATACCCCCGGGGCTGCACCTCACAGACGCACAGTTCAGTTAATAATATCACAGATTGTGGGGATTTTGCAGTTTGGGTTTGGCTGTTATGTGTAGACATAATGGAGACGTAGAAGTGGTTATTTGAACACTCGGTCACTTATGAGAATGGTCAAATGGGTGATTTAGCTGCTGGTTTTATCAGCATCTGTACTGTTCTGTACGGTATCAGTTATAGCTAATTCAACTAACTTCATGTTCCATGCATTGTATCTTCCAAGGCTGATATATCCCGTCTCGGTTGTGAGGAACCATCTCAATGTCTAGATGAAATTACATTCGTAAAGAAGCAGTGTAGAATAGAGATAAGAAATGTCTAATTTTACAGAGGATTAAAAAGTAAATTCATTAAATGGATTATCTGCGGGTGCTAGTGAATGGTGTAAATATGTTAAAAAATAAAACAAGATGTACTTCAGAAGGGCAGGATAAGCCTAGATGAAAGAGTTTGAGTGTCAGTAAGCTAAGGGACTTTTTTGTCCACCTGCCAACTCGAGTTTATCTGGTTAAATCTTGTCTTGTTATTAAATTGTGTTAATCTGGATCCAATGAAACGTGACCCAATGTTGCCCTATCTCTTGTAGGCCAATCACCTCTTTGCAGTGGGGTGCACTCGGATTGTTGGCAGTGGCGGGGGTGTTGAACAGGTGAGGTACACACCTTACACAGGTACAGAAAGGTCCTGTGGAACATGTATGATTAGACTATAACTATTCTCCGGACGTGTCCCAGCCATCTCAGTCGTCGGCGTTTAATTTCTAGGGCAGCACTATTGCCGCCGGTCTTGTTGTGGAGTTCCACGTTAGATATTTTATTAGGCCAGACCATCTGGCAGATCTTTCTCAAACATCCACAATTTCCAGGATGCGTCGTGAATATTGTCTGTTGTAACTGTTCTCACTGAATGTTTTGTTGTCGCAGCTACGGAGGCTTCAAAGCGAAGGCTGGAGAGACGAGAGCGTCAGAGATCCACATCACCCTGAAGGGGCTTGCTATGATCACCCTCTACTGCACACTGTCTGGTCTAGCCGGAGTCTACTCTGAGTACATACTCAAAAAGAAATACGAGGTTTGTTTCATTGCTTTTGCTCTGTTGTTCGTTTTTGAAAAGCACTTTCAGATACTTGGCATGTACTATTTTGTATGAGTGTGTATGATGTTTTTGTTTTGAATTGGTACTATATGTAGAATGCCCAGAAATATAATATCAATAATTATTTGTACCAAAAAATTAGTGATTCTGAGAGAATTTTTCTCAGAGGTTGTGTATTGTCTCTCATAAATCAGCTGTGAAATATAATGTTTTTGATTTATCAGATTACTTTTATATAAAACAGTTTTTCTTAGTTTGGCTTTGTTGTGCATGCGTAAGCCCCAAACCCAGAACAAAGACAGAGGGCAGAGACCCAGACCCTCTTTCAAATACGTCTTTATGCTATTGATGAACCATACTAATATCATGGTGTCTTTGGGATTGGACAAGATATCTGCCCTTGTCATGCTATTGAAATGTTTCATGCTATTGAAATGTTCCCAGAGTCAAGAGAAAGGCAGAAAAGCGTTTTCAGTTGCCACCCCTAGTCTGTAGAATACACTTGCTGACATTTAATCAGCAGAAAACGTTATTACATTTCGCCAACACCTGAAACCTATCTGTTTGATGTTGCCTATCCACCCTAGATTCTTAGAGTTCCCATCCAATAGTTGACGGCCTTTGCACTGCCCTTGACTATGAGAATGCTTAATCCACTGGTTTTGTTGCGCCACTAAGATCAGATTCTGATGATATTGACGCCATTGATTTTTAAAAATTATTATAATTAATAAAGTAACAATCTTGCAAGTCATTTATCGTTTTTCTGTTGACATTGTTGTTGTCCAGACGTCAATACACCTGCAGAACGCACTCCTCTACTCATTCGGCTGCATGTTCAATGGCTCAGTGTTTCTCATCACAGGCCTCAGCTCTGATAACCCAGGTATGTACCTTCAGTGTCCAGGGGCCAACTTCACTAATGTTGTTAAGAGCTCCTAAGACCGATTTTGCTCCTTAAAATCAATTCTGCTCTTGTATGTCCAAAAACTCAACATCATGATGTGCCACCGGGACATTATCGCTGGTGTGTCACGGAAATAGAATTCATGGTAATATGGCAATGGATATTTGCATTTCGAAAAATAATCATTCAATTTAACAGCGGATTTTGTTTTAAGGTGAATTTTCCTTAAGAGTTCTCTATCTTAGTTAAATGACTACCGGGTTTATTTCTGTGGGATACTTTAAACTGTACAGTGCTTTGTTAGATTATTCCATAGAATATTCCATAGTGTATAGAATATTCCGTAATGTATATATCAACCTGCACATATGCCAAATATCATGCAGCCTACATGCATGAGACGGGGTCAGGTCTCACTTGAGAGTAGTATACATCATGAGAGCATTGTCTCTCATCTGTTAATTGGAAATTTTATTCATTTAGGTTTTTATATCTATGGGGTCTTATCCGAGATAACCGAATCGTGGACATTTTTTCCATAATGGGGCTAATTCATGCCTTGATTTTTGTTGTGCCATCGGAATATATCAGCTGACATAAATACATTTTTCAGTTACATGTCGTTTTATAAGTTACATGTTTGTTGATATGTTAAACAGTGTGTTTCTGTGTGGTGAATGTTCTTTCTTCTGTTACAGCTAAATACCTCAATCTGTTCCACGGTTACTCCATAATCACATGGGTTCTTATTCTGACTCAGGTAAGTTGCAAATACATTCTGCCTATACTTTGATTTTCAACTTCTTATTTCAGCCACTGAACTGATATATCAGTCCATGTGACCCTACGTTAGAAAAAAAAATCATTACATCAGTTCAACCGTCAACATTCATATATGCAGCCATCTTGAATCAGGTTTCCAGACTATTTTGGTCCTAATTACTTGTGTTGGAAATCAGTTTGATATTAATAATCAGTCATTGCTTTGATCAATGTGATTAATGATTGATTGTAAAAAAATTGTAGTCGGCCATTATAAGATGTTTGATCAATAGGTGGCAGCACAGATGTGGCTCTGATGGCAGCTGACATTTAATGCGTTGTGCCTTCCTGTAATGTGATATTTCCAAAGAAGCAGTTTTTAACAATGACGTCAGTTATATCTTTTTCACAAAACCAAGCACATCTTTGGTGGTTTGATAATCTTGCATATTTAACTAAAACATTTTTATACAATAGACATTACTGTTGTTTACACACGTTCACAGAATAACCATATCTCATACATATGCATGCTACAGTCTAATGACTAAGACCTCCATTGTTGGTGTGTTGCAGGCGGTCGCTGGCCTCATCATGTCATCTATCATCAAACACGGCAGCAACATCACCCGGCTCTTCTTCATCGCCTGTGCCATGTTGGTGACAACGACACTCTCAATACTCATCTTTGGGCTCCAGTTGAATGCCTACTTCTGTGCCGCATTCGTAATCGTCCTCGTCGCTCTCTATCTCCACCAGAAGTAGTTTCTTCTGCAGTCTCTTGCGTAACTGTAGTGTAACTACGCTCACGTTTCGTGATCGACGTAGTTTAATTAGTTGCACAACATTCAGAACAAGATAAACCAATGCAAAATTGTTCACATGTTGGTGCGTATGCGAAAAAACTCGTGGTTTGTTTAAACCACAGGTGACAGCAGGATTCTTTGAAGCATATTCCCAGTCAAAACCTGCTGTTGTGTCTATGGAAGGTGATAATGCTCATTAGCTTCTCATTCATTCATTGGTGCTAATGTTTGACCAGCAGCTTCACTGTACACCCATTTTCTCAGTGCTGCCTGCCCACTATTGACCCTACCATAGGTATGAAAACATTCTGTCTCGACTCTTGAGCCAGTCAGATTATGAGGCAATGTATTGTCGTTTGTTGGTAAAAAAAAATCCAATACAAATACAACATTTTCTATTGAAATACAAATACTTACTTGGACCTAACCCTGGCTGCATTCCAGTCGCCTCATGGTGAGAGTGAATGACTCGTTGAACTCAAAAGTTCAAAGCAGTTTGATTCTATCACTACTAAATTGATGCAACTGTGGCCCAGATGTCACCATGTTGTATAAGTGATAAAACAAGACCACAAGAACCTAGCATTATTGTGGAAAGGTGACCAGGGTCTTTATACATGCCAAAGTAGAAAATGCCTATGTTGTTTTGTTTTTGTCTATTAAGATATAATTTTGACATAATTGTTGTACGTATGCCTGGTTATTGTCTTCAAACATGGTCTAGATGAACGTTAGTGACCAATGTATTGCTTTAAGTATCTGCAAAGTTAACTTTGTAGTGAGTTTGGCTATTGCTTTAATACAACAGGTTTAAGGGGGGACAAAACCTAAATTTTAGGAATGCTTACGTCGTTTTATTTTGTTGATATTTTGTACTTTTTTACGTTTGTTCGTAAGGATGGGTATGATGGAATAAAAGCAGACATTGTGTTGTTATAAATGTGCATATAAGTGAAGGGTTGGTAATATGTAAATAACAATTATTTATGCAAGTGTTTGGCGTGTATAATCTGTCACAATATTATCCTTGGGTTGGACAGAAGCAGTGACCACACATTCCATGAACTTGTTCAGTGGCTACATAAGTCGGCCGTTATTCTTGAAAGGAATACCATTCTGTAATTATCATCAGAATGAATGCAATGAAATGTTAACATTATTTCTAAAATTTATTAAGGACATTTATTATGCAAAATTATTCAGTAACGGGTAACATGTGTGGCTTCCACTGTTGTATCCGAGGAAAATTTGAGTTACAAATTTGGAAGTCTTTCAAGGGTACAGGCCTTTGCGAGTCTGAGTACCCCTAGTAGGGGAGATATCAGACTTTCCTGTCTTGTCAGCCCTACTGTTTGGATTAGGGGTGACTACGGCATTCACATGTGCCAGGGTCATTGCGGCTGACCGGTCAGTATCAGCTTTTTACCACCCCTGGCACATCCTTTTCAAGATGTCAGCCAATTAAATTGCCCACGAGAACTGTGCACAGCCTCCGGTCATGTGATATAATATTTTACATAATTTCAGACCTGCTGCTCATGTTTGTTGCATGTAATGTTTAAGACGTGAATGAGTCATTATATTGGGTTTCTCACTACCCGGGTTCTCGTGTATCCGTGTTCGAATTGGGGCAGGTACTTGCACTGTGCCCATGGCTGTCACAGTAGCGACTGACGAAGTCACATGTTATAATTGTCTAGTGCGACTAGGGGTATGTCGTTTACTGCAGCGCCCCCTGGATAGTGACAATGGACTACTGTGAATATTTCACTATTGCGATTGCACGACGATAGCTGTATTACCTTTATAATACAACTGCGATAAAGTCATGACTATTGCCACTGTGCTGTATCTTTGTGTAGTGAACCCATGTACACAGTAAAAGTGGTCACAAATCATGATGTACATGTGGTGCCATCAAGTGGAGGTAGTTGATTCAGAAATCAGTAAATCAGTAATCGATACTGTTTTTGTTGAGGTAAGTTGGAAAGTAAATAAAAGTTTATAAGCATATTTGCAAACACTGCATTTGTGGGGTATGGGGTGTGAGTTCTACCAATGACCTGGTTCCTATCTGTCGTTACTAGCAATACTTACTGTCAACAAAAACTAACTATATTTTTATTGACAGCACTGTTGTCATATTGACTGTCACGATTGTTCATTGTACTGTCACACAACTAGGCACTAGTTACAATAAACAAATCATCAGTTAGACGATATTGTACACAGAGTATATATTACGCACACAGTACAGTTCAGCTGCACTCATTTGAAGTTTGGAAGCCCTGGTGTATGTTATAATCGGATGTGTGATACTATAGTGGGAATTTGCTGGTTGGTGTGCTTGCTTGTGTATTCAGTGTCACTGGTTGGAGATGTGTGGTGTCTTAAAGAGAAGCACTTTGTCAACTAGACGTGTCAGCTTTATTTTTTATAGGAAAATTGCTATCTACCATCTTGTTTGGCTTGCCGTCAGGACGACTCTATGTACGACTTGTTGTGTCTGATACAGCAAAACAGGAGAGTCTTTACACATGGCCACTAAACATACTGTGTTTGCTGCTACAATACAGTGTGTGATGTATGTCAACTGTACACAGAGATTTATACTGTAGCCATGTAGTTCCAGTCACAAGACTATAAATCATACTAGTGATACCATAGAATTATAAATATAAAACTAGTTTCTTATTACAGAACCAATTATTGTTCACATACTATTGTCAGCCTATTAGACATTTTTTCCATTACAGTTTACGAGTTACTGCCATTTGTAATGAACATGAATGATTATAATAATCTGATTTTTATGCAATAAATGCTGAATATTGAGGATTTTGCCATTTTTTCTGTTCCAATTGCATCTTTACAAACTCGGCCAGAAAGCCACAGGAATGTCCCTGGTTCTAATTGTATACACTATTGTAATTGTATACACTTAAAAATAATGGTACCATGGGTCTTTTGAGTCAAGAAAACCAGTGACAATTGCTAGCTATCCATCCAAACTCCCAAATACAGACTGCTAAAACCTTCATAAGACTGGATAAAAGATAGCATATTACAAATTATAATTTGAAAGCAGCATGACAAACAATTCCCCACTGCAGCATTTTATGGCAATCTGTTTTTACAAGGTCGTCATGGTGTCACTACTCGCTAGGTGTCGCTACTGGTTTACTAGGTGCCGCCACTTGTCCCCCATGTTTGATCCATAGTCACAGAGTTAAGTGCTACAGAATTGGCACCAACGGTGCTGGTTACCCAAAGCCAATGCTTTAAATGACTAGATTATTATACATAATTTATATACATATATTAAAGTCTTTTAAATATGAATGACCCATCCCACAGTCAGTTCACAGTCCACGGATGAGAGTTTCATATTGGCCGAGATCGCGGTGCAACCCTTGCAGTAGAGCGAAGACCTTCGGTGGCGAGAGATATCTCCTCGAGAAAACTGAAATCACATTTAGTTAACCGATAGCAAAACACGTTTTGGTCATTTGGTCAAAGCTAGTACTAAAATGTATTCATGAAAGGTGAACCAATTTATTTGTGGTGAGTAGATTCTCAAAATTATTGTGAATTCAAACAAACGAGTTGTTTTTTGCAAAACTTTTAAAGATTGCTACTGTTTCAGATTATTTTATAATGATGAGTTGACATCCCCTGTCCAGTTAGAACATGCAGTGTGACTCGACAGAATGTTTTCAAAGACTCTAATTTATGGTGCTCCCTAAAATGAACTGTCCCACAGTGACCAACAGTTGCAGGGAAAACAGAGCTAAACACAGTGTCAACACAGCTAGGACTCAACATCAACAGAAGCAAGACAAACCTTATAAAGTAAACACAAAAACAACAACCCTGTCACATTGCAGGGAGAGCCAATGGAAGAGACATGCTCATTCACAATCCTGGGCAGTACAATTAACAAAATTGGCAAGCATGGATACAGAAAGCAAGAGTAGCAGTCATCGAGTTGAGACAAATTTGGAAGGCAAAACAAATCAAGCTTAACACCAAACTGAGGACATCCAACTGAAATGTCAAGGCAGTGTTTCTCTATGGATCAGAGACATGGCGAAGTATGCAGAAGACACCAAAAAGAATACTTCATCAACATCAAGCCTGTGCAGAATCTTGCACCTGAAGTGGTCAGACAAGGTACGCTGACCACTTCAACGCTACACTTTCGGAATGGACCAAACAATTACCAATAGAATATGAAATAAATACCAAAAAGAGGTGAATCGGACATAACTATGCTCAAGAAACCTCCAGAAACCATCACCTGTCACATGGAAGTCCCCCAGGGAAGAGGCAAAGAGGATGGCCACAGAACACCTGTCTAAGAGACACAGAAACACTGGAGCTGAGATAGACCAGGAGAGATGTGGAGACGATGGCCACAAACAGACAACAGTGGTGTTCTACAGTCAATGGCCTAGGCTTCCAGTGAGCAAACAGGCATAAATACTGAGTACTGCCCACACTGCCCCACAGTGCACAAGTCTCCTACCTGCTCATGTTGTGTACTGCTGTTCCACCCAGTACGATTCGCACCCCTGGCGTGTTCGCACTGAGGCTGTATACCAACAGTGCCTCCTCATAGGTGGCACCACCGATGATGAAAACGATGATATCCTGCGGCCTGCAAACGTATATCAAAAAGTATAGCAATCTTACAGCATGTAACACAGACTAGATAAGTCACAACTTGTACGTTTTACGTGTAGGCGTTACAGATTTTTCCTAATTGTATGGGCTTACAGGGGTATAAAGCAGTACTTACACATCATTAGGATTTTGAACAAACAAATTTTGAACGAGATGGACGTGAACGGGATAGCTAGCTGACCAAGCCATGAGGAAGTGAAAACAGTATAGGGTCATTATCAGGATGACTGGAAATGCATTTTAAATGGAATAATCGCGTCATTGAATTTTGGAGATCATTATTAATTTTGGAGATCACTACAAACAGGTTTCGAACCGGCTCAGTTAATGCACATTAACTGAGCTGATTCAAATACCCTATGTCCCGACAACAGATGCCGTAGTGGGAGTAGTTTCCATCCAATAATCAATTTCTTTTGATTAATGACTTAGAAAAGCATCTAGGCGGGATTAATTAGGTCAAATGATGCCAAGAGCCCTGCCTGGCACAACGATCGCCGGCTTCACCAATCACCACGTGGCATTAATTGGGTCAAAGTTTGTGTGACTGTCCGCTAATCCACTTTGGGTCCACACTAGCAATCTGAACTGGTTCAAAACTAAACCGGTTCGAAACCCCCTCACGGAGGTGGATTACTGTAATCCCGTTCAACTCATTGAACAGGTTTAGATTTTGTAGTGGGACGCTCAACGGGAATGAAACCTGTTTTGCACCGGTTTAAATTTGCTAGTGTGAACAGGATATATATTTGATGTTTGTTTCTTGCGACGTGGTGTGACATTGTGAATGCCAGAGGTACATCAGGTGTGTACGACAGTCAAGTGACCTGAATGTGTTACATCAGGTGTGTACGACAGTCAAGTGACCTGAATGTGTTACATCAGGTGTGTACGACAGTCAAGTGACCTGAATGTGTTACATCAGGTGTGTACGACAGTCAAGTGACCTGAATGTGTTACATCAGGTGTGTACGACAGTCAAGTGACCTGAATGTGTTACATCAGGTGTGTACGACAGTCAAGTGACCTGAATGTGTTACATCAGGTGTGTACGACAGTCAAGTGACCTGAATGTGTTACATCAGGTGTGTACGACAGTCAAGTGACCTGAATGTGTTACATTAGGTGTGTATGACAGTCAAGTGACCTGAATGTGTTAGGTCAGGTGTGTATGACAGTCAAGTGACCTGAATGTGTTACATCAGGTGTGCACAACAGTCAAGTGACCTGAATGTGTTACATCAGGTGTGTACGACAGTCAAGTGACCTGAATGTCTTACATCAGGTGTGTACGACAGTCAAGTGACCTGAATGTGTTACATCAGGTGTGTACGACAGTCAAGTGACCTGAATGTGTTACATCAGGTGTGTTTGACAGTCAAGTGACCTGAATGTGTTACATCAGGTGTGTATGACAGTCAAGTGACATGAATGTGTTACATCAGGTGTGTACGACAGTCAAGTGACCTGAATGAGTTACATCAGGTGTGTATGACAGTCAAGTGACGTGAATGTGTTACATCAGGTGTGTTTGACAGGCAAGTGACCTGAATGTGTTACATCAGGTGTGTACGACAGTCAAGTAACCTGAATGTGTTACATCAGGTGTGTATGACAGTCAAGTGACCTGAATGTGTCACATCAGGTGTGTACGACAGTCAAGTGACCTGAATGTGTTACATCACGTGTGTACGACAGTCAAGTGACCTGAATGAGTTACATCAGGTGTGTATGACAGTCAAGTGACCTGAATGTGTTACATCAGGTGTGCACGACAGTCAAGTGACCTGAATGTGTTACATCAGGTGTGTACGACAGTCAAGTAACCTGAATGTGTTACATCAGGTGTGTATGACAGTCAAGTGACCTGAATGTGTCACATCAGGTGTGTACGACAGTCAAGTGACCTGAATGTGTTACATCACGTGTGTACGACAGTCAAGTGACCTGAATGAGTTACATCAGGTGTGTATGACAGTCAAGTGACCTGAATGTGTTACATCAGGTGTGCACGACAGTCAAGTGACCTGAATGAGTTACATCAGGTGTGTATGACAGTCAAGTGACCTGAATGTGTTACATCAGGTGTGTTTGACAGTCAAGTGACCTGAATGAGTTACATCAGGTGTGTATGACAGTCAAGTGACCTGAATGTGTTACATCAGGTGTGCACGACAGTCAAGTGACCTGAATGAGTTACATCAGGTGTGTATGACAGTCAAGTGACCTGAATGTGTTACATCAGGTGTGTTTGACAGTCAAGTGACCTGAATGAGTTACATCAGGTGTGTATGACAGTCAAGTGACCTGAATGAGTTACATCAGGTGTGTATGACAGTCAAGTGACCTGAATGAGTTACATCAGGTGTGTATGACAGTCAAGTGACCTGAATGAGTTACATCAGGTGTGTTTGACAGTCAAGGGACCTGAATGAGTTACATCAGGTGTGTTTGACAGTCGAGTGACCTGAATGAGTTACATCAGGTGTGTATGACAGTCAAGTGACCTGAATGTGTTACATCACGTGTGTACGACAGTCAAGTGACCTGAATGAGTTACATCACGTGTGTACGACAGTCAAGTGACCTTAATGTGTTACATCAGGTGTGTTTGACAGTCAAGTGACCTGAATGTGTTACATCAGGTGTGTTTGACAGTCAAGTGACATGAATGTGTTACATCAGGTGTGTACGACAGTCAAGTGACCTGAATGTGTTACATCAGGTGTGTTTGACAGTCAAGTGACCTGAATGAGTTACATCAGGTGTGTTTGACAGTCAAGTGACCTGAATGAGTTACATCAGGTGTGTATGACAGTCATGTGACCTGAATGTGTTACATCAGGTGTGTTTGACAGTCAAGTGACCTGAATGTGTTACATCAGGTGTGTATGACAGTCAAGTGACCTGAATGTGTTACATCAGGTGTGTTTGACAGTCAAGTGACGTGAATGTGTTACATCAGGTGTGTTTGACAGTCAAGTGACCTGAATGTGTTACATCAGGTGTGTTTGACAGTCAAGTGACGTGAATGCGTTACATCAGGTGTGCACGACAGTCAAGTGACCTGAATGTGTTACATCAGGTGTGCACGACAAGTCAAGTGACGTGAATGTGTTACATCAGGTGTGTATGACAGTCAAGTGACCTGAATGTGTTACATCACGTGTGTACGACAGTCAAGTGACCTGAATGTCTTACATCAGGTGTGTACGACAGTCAAGTGACCTGAATGTGTTACATCAGGTGTGTACGACAGTCAAGTGACCTGAATTTGTTACATCAGGTGTGTTTGACAGTCAAGTGACCTGAATGTGTTACATCAGGTGTGTACGACAGTCAAGTGACGTGAATGTGTTACATCAGGTGTGTATGACAGTCAAGTGACGTGAATGCGTTACATCAGGTGTGTATGACAGTCAAGTGACGTGAATGTGTTACATCAGGTGTGTACGACAGTCAAGTGACCTGAATGTGTTACATCAGGTGTGTACGACAGTCAAGTGACGTGAATGTGTTACATCAGGTGTGTATGACAGTCAAGTGACCTGAATGTGTTACATCAGGTGTGTACGACAGTCAAGTGACCTGAATGTGTTACATCAGGTGTGTACGACAGTCAAGTGACCTGAATGAGTTACATCAGGTGTGTATGACAGTCAAGTGACGTGAATGTGTTACATCAGGTGTGTATGACAGTCAAGTGACCTGAATGTGTTACATCACGTGTGTACGACAGTCAAGTGACCTGAATGAGTTACATCAGGTGTGTATGACAGTCAAGTGACCTGAATGTGTTACATCAGGTGTGTACGACAGTCAAGTGACCTGAATGTGTTACATCAGGTGTGTTTGACAGTCAAGTGACCTGAATGTCTTACATCAGGTGTGTATGACAGTCAAGTGACCTGAATGTGTTACATCAGGTGTGTACGACAGTCAAGTGACGTGAATGTGTTACATCAGGTGTGTTTGACAGTCAAGTGACCTGAATGTGTTACATCAGGTGTGTATGACAGTCAAGTGACCTGAATGTGTTACATCAGGTGTGTTTGACAGTCAAGTGACGTGAATGTGTTACATCAGGTGTGTATGACAGTCAAGTGACGTGAATGTGTTACATCAGGTGTGTATGACAGTCAAGTGACCTGAATGTCTTACATCAGGTGTGTTTGACAGTCAAGTGACCTGAATGTGTTACATCAGGTGTGTACGACAGTCAAGTGACCTGAATGTGTTACATCAGGTGTGTTTGACAGTCAAGTGACGTGAATGCGTTACATCAGGTGTGTACGACAGTCAAGTGACCTGAATGTGTTACATCAGGTGTGTTTGACAGTCAAGTGACATGAATGTGTTACATCAGGTGTGTTTGACAGTCAAGTGACGTGAATGTGTTACATCAGGTGTGTTTGACAGTCAAGTGACCTGAATGTGTTACGTCAGGTGTGTTTGACAGTCAAGTGACCTGAATGAGTTACATCAGGTGTGTTTGACAGTCAAGTGACCTGAATGTGTTACATCAGGTGTGTTTGACAGTCAAGTGACATGAATGTGTTACATCAGGTGTGTTTGACAGTCAAGTGACGTGAATGCGTTACATCAGGTGTGTATGACAGTCAAGTGACCTGAATGTGTTACATCAGGTGTGTACGACAGTCAAGTGACCTGAATGTGTTACATCAGGTGTGTACGACAGTCAAGTGACCTGAATGTGTTACATCAGGTGTGTTTGACAGTCAAGTGACGTGAATGCGTTACATCAGGTGTGTATGACAGTCAAGTGACCTGAATGTGTTACATCAGGTGTGTATGACAGCCACGTGTACGTTATGGATGTGTTATGCAGTGCCTAAATACCATAATTGTGTTTATGTTTGCACCAACTCTTTGTGTGAATTGTATCTGCAGATCATACAGATTAGTTCTCATGATCTCACAGACATGTGTTGTCCCAGATTGACACACATGGTGACAACACAGGAAAGATTGACGTCACATGAGAAAGTTCCCACCTGTCCTTCAGCTGTCCCATGCCCAGGTAGGGGTGGGTGGCTTCCCGCAGTTTCCCTTTTATGAGTTGATCCAGTAGCTTGTGCAGAAGTGGCTTGTGCTGTGTGTAGATGTTCTCTACGCCCTGCCAAACACCCAACGTCACACTCACAAACCACAGTACCGGTTGGGTGAATGTTATACTATCATAGATACCAACGAAACATAATTTTTAGTTGTTAGTGTTAGTGATGATGTTGGATTACTATTTCATTATATAGAATATATTATATAACAAGATTTGGTTATTTTGCAAGACATATACTTACTTTGGAGCAGTTTGTGAAACGTAAAATGTTTAATAATAATTACTTTATTTTTACATATTGTGTATTGTTCAGTACAGTGGCGTAATAATGATGTACTGCAAATATATTGCAAATATGCATTACAACATGTAACAACTGGACTGAAGCAACAATGCTTATGTCCCTTATTCAATACCATTTTTCGACCCATCAGTTTTGAGTCTTGGTCACACACTGGTCATGTGATATGACTCAGGTTTCGGTGGGATAATTTGGTGATATCCCTGGTCTCTGCTCATGGTACGGGCTCTCTGTATGAAGTAAATGGCCTCCTTCACTTTCCTCTTAAGCCAGTTTGATTTGCGGATTATCCATGGACACTGAGTGTCCTGTAGCCACAGTGGTCTTCTATTCCTGTTGGTTTGTCCAGGTTTGTGTGTTCTTTGAACCTGTGGCTGAGTGGTCATGTGACACCAGTAAGTGCCAGTAAGTGCATGACCAAGAGTCATAGCTGATGGCTCAAAACATTGTACGTTTCACAAATGATGTTGTAAAGAACATTTCTTATAAAATTACGGTTGCCTTCTCAGTGCAATAAGCTAACTTATTATGTTGGCAGGATTCATTTAGATGATTATGCTAACTGTTGGGGCAGTGTAATTGTATCCCCCTCCCAGTGCCAATGTCCATTTAACGTCAGTTACGCATACGCCGTGGGGTGGCAGCACTTTTTAGCCCCTCAGATCCACCTGGGGAATTTATACTCTACCAATGTTACCACCAGGGCGGCCTTACCCCAGAATAAAGTAGAGATGCTGATTGGTTCTCAGGTCGGACTTGAAATAATACTTCTCCAGCAACCTGTACCATCACAGCAAATTCCACTATAAGCGTAGCTAAACCTCACTAAAGATTTTATTACCTGTAAACCTTTCAGGAACTTCTTTGTCATCGCAATGGGTGTGTCATTTTCAAACAGGTCATTACCCCTGACCTTCTGACCTCCATATTCCAGCACTGATGACACCATCTGAAAAACCAGGTAATGTTGGCATCATAAAATTCGCAAATCCTGAAGACAACTGCATGATTTTGGCCGAGTCGAACTACCCCAGGTAGTTTATTTTCTTCTCCAATCCTTTCCCCCATGGAAACGGCGCCAATCTGAAGATTGATGGGTACATAATTTTTGGGAATTCCAGTATGACGACCTGTCCACTCAATCACATGAGCAGCTGGACAGCTTTGTGTATTAGAAAATATACAATTTTACTGGCTGGTCGACGTTAAGATTTTTTAAAGGGAAGTGCCAGAGGTAGAGAAGAGCTGGTACTGACGATGATGTCATTGTATAAATGACATTGTGAATGTCAGAGGCAGAGAAGAGCTTGTACTAACGATGATGTCATTGTTTAAATTGTGAATTAATGTCTGCTACAAACTGGAAGATATCTTTCAGATATGATTTGCAGAGTCATGTATGAGCATTACCATATTATTCCTGATAGATGCACACTGTCTAACAGACGTGCACCCATTTTTCAGAGGTGAAAACATGCATAACATTAATTTTTTTTGTGAATGCGTGCTTTCAAATGCTAAAAATATGGTAACGCTGTACAGCGCCACCCTACTACTTCTGTCTGATGAGAAATGACTAGCTGCTCTCCCAGCCCTTTGCACTAGAACATCTACTGGTATTGGGCATAATATGTGTGGTGCTCTGGGAAAACCAGTCACATGGCCAAAAAATTACAATGCTGTTTTACTGCTGAATCTGATAGCAGCACCATTTCTCTTTCCAAAACAGTTTTCATTATCCAGATATTCCAAGTATAACTGGAGTTATGATACTTTAAAGAGAGTACCCGTCTAAAAATACTTAAGGAGAAAATTTACTTTTAAAGTTGGACATTTTTCAGACTATGATTGGCATCAATTTTAAGCCCAACATTAATGTTTTGCAAGTCTCTATAGGAACCAAAAGCAGCTCTCAATACAAATTAATTGATATTTAGCTAACATTATTCAAATATTGCGGGTGAAACTGAAATTATTAAACCTTTAATAAGGTATCTGAAAACAAATTGTAATTTGAAGAATGCTTTTTTATTGAGTTGATACGCAAAGGAAATTACTGATATGCATATGAAACAAACACCTCAATGATAGCAATCTCTTTCACAAATATGTGGGTAGCTCTGAAAAGAGCTGTTTGTGTCTGTTGGCTCTGAAAAGAGCCGTTATTGTTCGCTTCTTGCGGTGCGACGTCCACGTGCTGGTCTTCGACGGGGTGGTGGTGGTGGATCATTGGTGTCATCGCTGTCAGATGACACAGCTTCGATCTTCCTCTTAGGCTTAGCAGCTGTCGGAAGTGGTGTCGTGATTTCTTGACAGCGTTCAGCAGTGAAGGGGCGGATCTCATTGTACAAGTACCACTGTCGTTTCGCGTCAAGTCCTTTTGGTTTGATGACTTGTGGCATCGCTTCCTTGTGTGGCAAGCTCTGTCGCAGGAGAGGTTGCTCGGCGAATGTGCTGTCTACGAATTCCTGCACTCGCATTGTGGTGGATCCTTCCACAAAGTGGAAGTGATGGAATCGCTTGATGGTCGACACTTTGCGGAAGTAGATGCCCAGAAAGGATGTCCAGTCAAATGTTGGCACAATCACTTCGCCATTTTCAGTGCCACACAGCTGGGGAATGTTGACAGTAGAGGACTCAGTGACCACAGCCGCAATGTCATCCAAGCAGTCAACCTTGGTCTTCCGGTACAGACGCTTGACGAGACCAAAACACCAGTCATAGCTGAATTTGGTGTGGCCATTCAGCAGGAACGACAGTGTGATCTTCTTGTGCCGCCCAGTCAGGACTCGCCACATCAAATACTGCATCATGCAAGTATTTTTGTTTTGCCCGCAGCAGTTGTCGGCGTGGAGATGCACATCATGTTCTCCCAAGCCATACTTCTCAAAGAAGAAATGCAGCAACGACACCACACAGTTGGCACCCTTCCCAGTGTTGACACTCTCATCAAGCATGAAGTTAACTTGTTTGGGGAATGCCTCACAGGCAACACCGAAGAGACCACACTTGCGAGGGCACTTGAAATAGATGGGTCCAGGCTGTAGCGGATTCGATGGAAAGTGCACTTGCTGGGCAAAGTCAAAGCCGTAGTGACATTTCCCAGCAAAGCTACAAGCAGCGTGTGGACCCAGGGACAAGCCAGGTGGCATGCTCTCCTTCACAGATTTGCACACATCTGTGTAGTGGGCCCGCTCTGTTGTTGCTCTGTGCAAATGTTCCTCATATTCACGAACTGCAGCTGTCTTCTCAGCGTCTGGCAAGTTGGCTGATCGTGTCAGTTTTGTCACCACCTTCTGACAATACCAGCACAGGTCTGTAGCTGGTCGCATGGTGACAACAAATGGCAGAAGCTGCTGCCACAGCCTACGGAACGTCTGCACTGCCACCTTCCGCGTGCCAGCAGCATCACTTGCATCACAGTAGTGCTGGTAGACTTTCTTCTTGCTGCAGTTGGTCGGTAGCAACTTTACATCTGTTTTCCAGTGTCCTGGAGTGCGCCCTGGAAGGATGATGGCATTTGCCTCAGCATAGTTCACAATGAAGTCGATAACAGCACAGGTGTCTTCAAACTTCAGAGCATTTGCTGGCCTCTTGTGCTTGCTGCGGTGAACCCGTGCTTCGCAGCCAGCCACCTTGTAGTGCGCGATCAATGCAGTCAGCTTGTCCTGACTGATCGTGTGTATCTGCTTGAATAGATCCCGGCAGATTCGGAAACCATGCAAGTAGAAGTCAGTTCGCTGGGCTTGCCTTTCTTGTTGCTGACCTCTTCGTGTCTTTGTCGTCATTGATGACAGGTGCATGCCACATGACAGCTTAGCTAGAACAGCAATGTCTAGCTCGTCATGTGTCATAGTCAGGTACTGCAGCCGAATGTCAGCCAGTTCACCAGGTGCATATCTTGTATGGCAAGGCTGTCCGTTGTGAAGCTTGCACTTGCACTTTGGTGTGAACTTTTTTTCTGGAGCATCTCCACGATCACGGGGCATGATCTCATCAGCCAGAAACATCCCAGGACGGTCAGCTGTAGCAGCGTCGTCGTCGGAACTGTCAGTGTTATCTCCGGCTCCGTTGTCAACAACTGACTCGATGTCAACAACCGAATCGATATCTTCGTCGTCGCTCGACTCTCTGTCATCGTCCTCGTTGCTAATCGGACGCCTGACAAAGTAATCATTCACTAGATCAGCCAGCACGTCTTCACTTGCTATACCTCACATGCCGACCAAAGACAGCGCGTTCAAACAATCCGCAACATCGACTGCATCGGAATCCACAACGGGGGCTGCCATCTTGTATTTTTCGTAAAATCCAAACGAAGCACTAAATTCTTCCCACACACAAGATAGTGTGCTAACTTCGTGTAGAAAACACGGGACAAAGTTCACCTTTATATATCACATGTAAAAGGCTGTAACATCCAGTAAAATAGTCACTTATTGATAACAAAAAACACTCCAATCTAACTGTAACTTTCCGAAGACAAAGCACGTGAACTCTAATGAATATTCAATGCGCACACAAACCATTTTCATTGTATTCATGCGCACTGCCGCTAGGGAAATCCGCACTTAAAATAGCTTTCTAACGAAGTGACGCATGGCTACGATGAATACGGAATCATGGATGTAAGCGTTCGCGAAATAGTGCGCAACTATTTCAAATAACGTACGAAAAAGAGACTATCATCGATGTTGCAAAAACACGAAAAAGTGTTATTTAGACTTTGAAAAGAAAGATATCCTTTCTGGAGTGCATAAATAAAGAATTTAAGTGAATCTTAGAAGTAAAACCTCAAAATAGACCAGATGACTCATATTTAGCTTTGTGACGCGTTTACCGGGAATTACGCTCAGCGACTTCCGACTGCTTTTCGTAGAGCGCCACACATATGGTATGTAATTTTTTCTCAGTTATGAAAATTAAATAACAAAATACATAACATTTTCAAAAGTTACTCATAAAACATCTTTAGTTCAACGACTTGTGACATTTTTAACGATACAAGACAGTTGTCAAAAATGTAAAAACAAAGGCTTAACATTCAATTCTCCACCATAAGCTTAACACCAGTCTCTAGAAATGTGACACTGACCTTTGTGAGTTTGTCAGGGATGCCGCGTCGACGAAGTGCTTGTGTCAATGCCATGACGTCATTGTTGGGATGTTTCTCGTACCGCAGCGCATACAGCATCACCAGTCTCACGGCGTCAATGTCGGCCGTCTGCTCATTTCCAATTAAACCGCGGATCTTCTGCAATTGCATGTCAATGACAAGTATAACAATCTGCCTCGCAAGATGTCTCATCAAATGTACTCCAGTCAAATCTCACTTTATGGCCACATGTGTGATACAGCCACCTTGCAACTGGGGTCACCCTAGGACAGTTCAAAATTGTTTCTATAACAGCAACATGTGTTTTATTAGTCCCACTATTAGCCATTTGTAATCCACTCATCATTCGGGTCACTTCAGCCTTGTCCTCTGCCTAAAGTATAATTTATGTTCAAATATTCAATTATTCTAGACATTTTCACATAAAACTGTTTCACATACTTTTTCTTAGCACATGCTGCACATTTCTTACACAGTGATTTCACATGTACAAAAATGGCACACA
Organism: Ridgeia piscesae; assembly: GCA_025642075.2. Lineage (NCBI taxonomy): Eukaryota > Metazoa > Annelida > Polychaeta > Sabellida > Siboglinidae > Ridgeia > Ridgeia piscesae. Next base: position 537,615 of record JAODUO010000104.1, on the reverse strand, counting down.
ATAAAAGGCAATCTCAGAACGCAATCATTATCGTGTCTTGTCTATACTGTATAATGTAATTGTATTTAATGACCATGGCAGGCAAACTTCATGCTGTGTTCATATAACAAAACAATGGACGTTGAAAAACAACAGCAGTGAATCCATGTGTAGAGGCAGGTGGGCTTCTTATGTGGATTCTTTCACTCATTGAATCATGCCTCATCATGTACAATCCAACTTAACAATCAGCTGGTATGCAACTATGGTGTGTTCGGAATTAACAGCCCAGTCATGAGGGAGCATCTGTTATCTCACCTGCAGTGACTGTGAGTGGTCGCTTTGACAGACGAGTTCCTGCTCGCATTCAGACACGCTCATCAGACCGCGACTCCCGACCAAGCGTGACAATTCACCGACAACAGCGATGTGTTTGGAGACAGTCCCCGACATCTTCTTAAATGTTGGATAGGTTTCAATGAACGCCTGAAAGCAGAGGGGAAGAAGAATGCTGCATGGTGATAACTTACAACTACAATTTCTCTTTTTTTGAACATTACTCAACTTTTTCCAGTTGTATTTGACAAAGTGGATAACAAAGTTATAGTGGGAATAAAAGTCATATAGCATTAACAATTATTTAAATGTTCACACGCCTGTCACTGCTATCATTGCAACACATCATTTGTTCTATGAATGCAACCCTGGTGGATACCTTTAGTCACCAGAGGGCACTGATGTAAAATGTCATGTCCAGCTGGCCAAGCTGGACAACTTGTTAGGCACAGTATGCTCTGCGTCAGTGACCGGTGAACACCTAGTATCGGGACCCAGTAATCAATTATCACCAGTGGCCTGGTAAGATTATTTTGTAGGTATTGGGTTTCTTGTATCACATGATGTTGCATGTTATTATATTTGTATAAATCATTCAGCTATATTTGTTATACTTTATACGTTGGTAAGATAGGCGTGGCAAGTGAATTTATAACCTATAGGGTGTGGCAGTTCAGCGCTCATGTAATGCAATACAATGATGTAACTATTATTACGTTGTGTACAGTGCATTGCTGCAACCAGGTAACTCTGCAATTTTAGACTAGTCTATTGCATTATCACCTTAACATACAACATTGGTTGTTCAATTACAGAGAAGCGGGATTGCCAGCAATTGGCGCCGGTGTCATATAGAATATTGACCCGGGGGTAAAGTTACCCGCGGGTCACTATTCTATGTAGAATAATGACCCCCGGGTCACTTTTCCATAGATTTTCAGTTATAGAAATATGACCCGCCAATAATTTTGATCATAATGTTACATTACAGTTTCACTTGAAAAAGATATCTAATCTTAAATTTAGGTCACCAAATAAAATGGAAAAGTTTTTTTAAATTTCTTTGTTGAACCTGTTAGCAAATGTCATTGAAATTATTTTAAATATCGTATTTTTTCATACTTTGTAAAATTCAAGGATCTCAAAGCCTCTTGTACGATAAAAAAGTTTGTTTTGGGTGGCTCTATGGGTGGGAGGTCATATTTCTATGGTATTGTATATTGACCCATGGAAAACTGTAAACCTTTGCCAATTTGGATAGTTATGGGCTTGTAGTTTTATTATACAAACATCACAGATAAATTTCTACTTTAACTTGGTAATTGCAAAAATTTTGTTTTAGGTGGCTGTAGGGGTGGGGTCATATTTCTATGGTATAGTATATTGACACGTGGCTCATTGTACATAGAAAACTGTAAACCTTTGCCAATTTGGATAGTTACAGGATTGTAGTTTTATTATACAAACATCACAGAGAAATGTCTACTTGGTAATAGCAAAAATGTTGTTTTAGGTGGCTGTAGGGGTGAGTCATATTTCTATGGTGTAGTATATTGACCCGTGGCTTGTCATACACAGAAAACTGTAAAACTTTGCCAATTTGGATAGTTATGGGCTTGTAGTTTTATTATACAAACATCACAGAGAAATATGTCTACTTCAAAAGTTTGTTTTGGGTGGCTGTAGGGGTGGGGGGTCACATTTGTACATTATCGTATACTGACCCGTGGCTTGTTATATGTTGTATATAGAAAACTGTAACTTTGCCAATTTGGATAGTTACGGGCTTGTAGTTTCATGAAAAAACTACAAGCCCAAAACCATCCAAACTGACAAAGTTTTATAGTTTTCTATGTATAACAAGCCACATAATATACCACAGAAATGTGACCCCTTCCCCCCGCTGTAAAACATTTATTCAGTAATTAGCAAATGGATATATACTGTGATGCTTGTATGAATCATACACTGTCCTGTAACCATATAAATTGGCAAATATGTTTATAACATTTACTATTATGAGCCACGGGTCAATATACTATACCATAGAAATATGACCCCCCCCCACTGTAAAACATTTATTCAGTAATTATCAAATGGATATTTATTATGATGTTTGTATGAAACATCGGGTCCGCCAATTGGTGTGGGGGAGAATAATTGGAGGGTGTGTATATGTTAATTGTTTGGTAATTATAACCAACAAGTGTTTCCTTATTGTTATCAGTGCTTTATAGCCAGTGTTTTATAACCTCTATAAGTCGGGTTGTTCTGGATTATTAGTACAGTTACAAAATGTGTAATATGTATAGTGATATAATATATAGAGCAACACAAGATTAGACAGTTTGTAAGTTGGCACAGGAAGTGTATATGTATGAATATTTTGATATGCAATTATGCATGTTATGTAATTATCTCTTACATAGCTTACATAGTTTACAGCCCACTGGGTGCTTTGTTCCTACAAATAAACGCTGTTGTACATAAAGAACCGTCGTTCGAGTTTGCTTACATAAACTTACAGTATCAAATTTGCTCTGCTCCCTAATATGGGTCAATGTTACAAGGCAAGACTTCATTGGAACAGGACTGTTACAGGCTAGTCATGTTAACTTTATTTTATATATATATATATATATATATATATATATATATAAAGTATATATATATATAAAGTATATATATATACATTTATGCAAAATTTCAAGAACAAAACATTTTATTTGCTAAGACAGTGTAAGTGTATAATCAGGACCTTAACAGAGACTGACCTTCATATCTGCAATAGATTCAATCTTCGACTGACTCTTGGATTTCTTCTGGAATTCTTCCATTAGGTCTTTGATGTTGCTGCCAATCTCACCAAAGTTCAGATAGATGTTCTGTGAGGTCACAGAAAGAAGGTCAAGCTATGTTCTTAAAAAGCACTGGCAGACAACATCATAATTTCTCTTGGAAGCATGTAGCGATATTGCAATTATTGCACGAAGTCTGTTCATACACACATCCACCACTGCCCAAGTTTCAAAATGGCAGCCTATATACAGATTTGAGCCGAATCAAGTCTATGTAAGGGTTTGAACTCAATTTATAGTGTGGTGCTAACCCTACCCACTTGACCACTCCATCCACCTGGTGTTACAATTAGAATGAGTTATTAACAGTTAGGAGCTTTTGTTGATACAAAGATTAATAAAGCTTTGATAAATGATGTGCTTATCGTCACAGCAATATGTGTGTGGCAGCAGGCTTTTTTACCTTCTTTTATTTATACGAAACTGACCATCTGAGCCTTCACAAGTGCATGGAGTAAGCACGCCAACATTACACTGCCAGAATACTTGTAGTGGTAACATTACAATCATCCTATCTTGAAACACGAACCTTGGCATAGAACTCATCATGCTCAATAGAAAGCACAACTTCTTCGAGGTCTTTGGGAATCCCAGGAACCTTTGACAAGTTGATTCGGTTGTTGTTGATACCAAGCAGCTCATGCACCATACCTTGGTACGTCCACTACAATGCAGAAAAAGGGGTCAATAACATTTAAAAGCCACCTGTTACCATTGCCTTTCTTGTCACCTATGACTTCAAGAATATACTGTTAAAAGTGATATTTCACTACCCTGCAGAGTGTGATGTCGTTATGGGCTGAAGTAATACATAAGTTAATAAAATAAATATGACAAATAGATCAACACAATTAATTTGACATTAAATTCCACTGTCCTGCAGTGTGCATAATAATAATAAGTTAATAAAATAATAAACAGATACATAAATTAATTATGCATTAAATTACACATAATACATGTTATTTTGATCATAAACTGAAAAATAATAATACACTGTAAAGAGGGTTACATACAATGTTCTATAAATAACTTGATAGAAAGTGAGATACACACACATAGAGCAACCATAGTATGTAATACAAACAAAGTTTCAGAAATTTTATTATTTATGTATAAAATACTGTAATAACACTGTGTTGTACACATTACCTTTTCAAATGAATGAAATTTCACACGAAAACACATTTTCAGGCACAGCAGATACTTTCTAGATACTTATTTGTAGTTTAGCCACATGATGGCCAATGATGTCATGTTTTTGTCTGTCATGTTCTGTGTTCTGTCAATTCACCACTATGTTTTGGTAGATCTGTTTGTTGATTATCTTAGATTGACACACGTGCTGTGAGCACCACTGACAGTGTGTACTTCTTTGTCTTATGAGAAATTAACAGACATACCCTTATATTCGTGCACTGTGCGTGTAATGGTGTCAAGTGTAAATGTTTATGTGCCGTTTCCGTGTTTTACACTTCACTGTTGGACCTGTTCATTTGAAAACCATCTCATCTTCACTGGGAAGTATTCAGCCATGCTACACTCAAAGTGCCAAGTGTATATTATATAATATATATATATATATATATATATATATATATATATATACATATATATATATTATATGTATATAGATAGATATCCACCACTGTCAATAGCCTGGTGACCATGTGTACAACTGAATTAATTGGGGCAATAATGGAGTGAAACAACTGCCCAAGCCACGGCAGCGAGATGACTTGATATTTAGTTCTCTCACTTGGGGGTTCAACGTTTCAGAATACGCCCAAACCATACCTGGTTGAGTAGTGGGGTGACAGGGTCATCTCTCCTGTCCAGGATGAGTAACACAGGGGGGACATCTGTCTTGCGGAAGTCAAACAATGCAGCCTCCCGTGATATCACTTGCTGCACAGAAACATGAAGTAAACAGGCCACTCTAATAATTATTTATTAGTATTATCTGTTTATTTCTAAACATTTATAAAGTGCCATGTATGCTGGTTAAAAACCTGCTCAAAGATGCTAACAATACAAAATAAATAAATACATATTTAAATATAAGTTAAATAAATAGGTTTAAATAAATAGGTTAAGTAAATAGGTTAAGTAAATAGGTAAAAGTTAAATAAATTAATTCAATAAAATAAACAAGTTAAATACAATACTAAATAGACTTTAACAAATTAGACATGCATAACTTTAAAACATGTTAACTTAGTTAAAAAAAGTGTAAATACCTGGTAGTCATTTAAATGTCACTTCATAATGTAGTACAGTTTGACTGTGTGTCTATTTAGTGTTGTGTTCTATCTCTATCAAAACATTTATTTCCATCTGCACTTTACATTTTGAAATAATGATCTACTCTAGGGCATTATGAAAATATCTTAAGCATAATTTTTACTGATGTCTGTACAATAATTTACCAAAATATGATAGCTATATCATGAAAGATTAAACACATAAAAAATGCAGACATCTCTTCCATACTTTTTGTCATTCAAGATGCATTACATTTATTTTTAATAATAATAATAATGAGCTTATTTCAACATTCAAAACAATGATAATTATAATACACAAAAAAGCACAATGTTAAATGTGAATTAGTTATGAAATTGAAAATGGCAAGAAGAATCTGTCTCGTATAACAGTTGCCCAAATTACAACGTACATAACCAGAAATAAATACAATTTGCAGCAAGCATGATTACAACATAATCTTTCTATTATTAACAGAGTTGAATATTATTACATATATAACCAAAAAAAGTTGAGAGATTAATAATTCTCTCACCCACACACAAATCTATTTTAACCACTATAAGTAATCATTCATAAATATATACAGTTGAGTGAACTAGAAATGGATTCCTCGAAACAGCTTCAAATGACAGCATGAATCGATGTCCTTGAGGCAGGATGTATCTCAGTCAACTTACCCGGACATTGTCCGCGAGTCGTTTGGCCATCTCGGAGGAATTCTGGTAGCGAATCATGGGACATTTCTTGAGGGAGAGAAGAAGGGAGGTGAGACCATACACGGTCCTCTTAAGTGCTAGGGTCTGCCAGCTCTTGCCCTGTCAATCAATATGGTCCATTGGTATGCAGTAAACTGTGCACATCTGTGAGCAGGGAATTCTGGGACACATTTGGTCCATATAGTTGACGCTATCTCACTAATAAAACACATTTACACATTTAACATTGTATTTATATACAACTAAAATAAGAAATTTGGAGGAATAACCAAAATGCTTTATGCACAATTGTAATTAATAGATTAATTAGAAACAAACAAAATAACAGGGTAATAAATCATACTCATATGATCAAACATGTGACAATTAAAAACATCTACAAAGTTGAACTACATATTAGATAGGTAAAGATTATCAACACCGTGTTTTGAATTTTATTTACTCAAATAACAGCCCACAAATTAATAAACACACATCATAACTGCATGAGCGAAAAGGTTAAAATAAATTAAATTTTATTTATATTAATTTATCTTTATCGACATTTTGACTGCTATCAAAAACTTCCATCAGGGTCATGGCTAGTGATAGTTACATGATAATCCTGTGCAGACTGGTGTGCCCCCCCCCCAGCCACGTGTTTTGTAAGTCTGTATTAACCCTCATCTCAATTCATGGTTTTCTTTTATTTTTCTGATCTAGATTACTTTGATGCCTGTGGTCCTCCAGTCTGACTCGATGTCTACACTTGGCCCACTCCCAGTCTACTACAGGTGTATGTTATTGTGTTGAATTAAGCAACCTGTGAAAGCCGACTTATGCATCTCTTTTCCCCCCGATACTTACTTAGTCATCCAATGAAAATTGCTGACAGCAGTCGAATAGACACAGAAAAATTGTAAACTACTAAATCAGTAAATATATCTCATTAGTGCAGTATGCTCACAGTATTAGATTAATATTAAACCAGCCTACTTTCAAGACAGAAACATGTGAGAGCACCAACCTGGCAGCATCCTACGATGTTCATGGAGAAAATATGCGGACTAATGGCAATGTAGTCTCCATAGAACTCCTGTAGACACAAGAACCAAATGTAGTGGACTTGTAGAGAATCCACAAGCCACATATACTGTAGAAAGTAAAAACTTGATGACCAGGCCACATACAATTTAGAAGCGTATTTGGAATTGATGGACACATAATGTAGAAAGTGCATTTGGAATTGATGGGCGGGCCACATACAATTTAGAAGCGTATTTGGAATTGATGGACACATAATGTAGAAAGTGCATTTGGAATTGATGGGCGGGCCACATACAATTTAGAAGCGTATTTGGAATTGATGGACACATAATGTAGAAAGTGCATTTGGAATTGATGGGTGGGCCACATACAATTTAGAAGCGTATTTGGAATTGATGGACACATAATGTAGAAAGTGCATTTGGAATTGATGGGTGGGCCACATACAATTTAGAAGCGTATTTGGAATTGATGGACACATAATGTAGAAAGTGCATTTGGAATTGATGGGCGGGCCACATACAATTTAGAAGCGTATTTGGAATTGATGGACACATAATGTAGAAAGTGCATTTGGAATTGATGGGTGGGCCACATACAATTTAGAAGCGTATTTGGAATTGATGGACACATAATGTAGAAAGTGCATTTGGAATTGATGGGTGGGCCACATACAATTTAGAAGCGTATTTGGAATTGATGGACACATAATGTAGAAAGTGCATTTGGAATTGATGGGTGGGCCACATACAATTTAGAAGCGTATTTGGAATTGATGGACACATAATGTAGAAAGTGCATTTGGAATTGATGGGCGGGCCACATACAATTTAGAAGCGTATTTGGAATTGATGGACACATAATGTAGAAAGTGCATTTGGAATTGATGGGCGGGCCACATACAATTTAGAAGCGTATTTGGAATTGATGGACACATAATGTAGAAAGTGCATTTGGAATTGATGGGCGGGCCACGTATAATGTAGTAAATGTATCTAAACTTCTTGGGCAGGTCATATACAATGTAGAAGATGCATTTGAAAATGATGGGCAGGCCACATATAATTTAGAAAATGCACTTGGAAGTGATGGGCACGTTACATATATTAAAGTAAATGTGTCTACCACATACAATTTAAAAAATGCATTTGGAAGTGATGAGCAGGTTACATATATTGAAGTAAATGTGTCTGCCACATATAATTGAGAAAATACATTTGGAATTGATGGGTAAAATGGATCTGGAACTTATAAGAAAGACACAAACATTAATGTACAAAATGTACTGGGCAGTCAATGTGTACTGTACTGTAAAAATTTCAAATTGTTTTGGGTCACCTTACTCATAGGTGGTCTTTCATAAAAATGTAACTGTGTAATTAATAATTAGCACATTTACTTACAAGTTACAACTCCCAATGGTTACCACTTACCAGTAAATGAAAGAAAAGGATTATGCTAGTTACAATAAACATTAACATGTAGCATATCATATGCAGCATTAGACACACCTGTATTTCTCTGACGACTTCCTGCTCATCCGCTTCTGCGAGAAATTTCAGATCTTGCTTGCTGATAACATTGCTAAAATCTATCAACAACATAATTACAAAATTCCTGTGTTAGAATACAGTACCAACAATGACACATTTGTGCAGCAAGTTGTGTATTTTTTATATCCATATCATCAAATTAATACAATGAATATTATTGTGACATTTGTTATTAATAAACTATCAGGAGAGACTGTAAGATATGTAAAACGTGTGTATATTGACTAGGATAACCAAAGTTAATCAGTTCAAAGATTCACAAATCAATGTGCTGAAAAGATTTCTTTATAAAAAAATTATCAATCAATCAAACAGGAGATTTATTGATAAATAATATCGGCAAGTATAATAATTATGTTGTTTCAGTTGTCATAATCAGTAAACGTTATAACAAGTTGCCACTTGCCAGTATGAATGGGAGTAAATTAATATAAATATGATATTATAACAAGTTGCAAATACAAATTGCAGTAAACACTTGACACACATACCCTTAAGCATTTGTACATAATATTCAAACATTAAGATCTATTATAAAATGGCCAGGCCGTGAGTATGTGATCAAATGAAAATACTAACACACATAGTAGAGACCATACTTGGGTTCTTTCAGTTCCTGACACAATAGGTGAATATTTTCCTGGGTCGGACGAACAAAGCAGATGCACTTTAGATGTTTCATTGTCTCACGTGACCGTGAGTCAACCCTCTCAAACAAGTACACTTCTTTCTGGAGAATCTCTGACTGTGCATATACCATGCTTACAATACTTGTCTGGAACAGAACAAAACCCATCACTATCAGCAACAACACAACTAATAAATAGTGCTAAACAAATCAAATGAACCAATGTTCAATGCATTTTGTCCTCAGGTCCATTTGAAATTCTTAAAAATAATAATAATTCTTTTTTGTGTGGTCAAATAAAAGTACATGTAACAAGTTCCTGAGATTTAGGACATAAAATAATATTGTAACACTTATTTGTGTGTGTTAAATTCAACATATACCATGCTAGGAATATGGTCAGTTTTTTCCTCAAACAACAAAACTCAATTGCATGTGTAGGCTTGTCCCCGCTAAGATTTTAACTCAATTCAGATTAGCTTTATTTGACACGCCCACCCCAATGTACCCAGCCTCAAGGGCCAACCTAGGCTATGCAGCCACTGCCGCAGCACTGCCAACGGCACCAACGCAGCGTATAATCACGGACTTTATACAGACTTTCCACAATGCATCAGTGACAATATAAAAACGTTTAATTTTGTTTTTATCGATATAATGAGTGACAGCAGCCTTAGCATACCACTCTCCTGTCCTCGTCACAGCCGAGGCCCAGCCCAGGGTCACTGTCACTGCCACGACTGTCTTATAGAAGTCTGATCTTACCGTTTCCCGGTCCATCAATAGAATTTTCATCCCTGGTCCACTTTCATCTATCATTCTAGATATGTAATTCTTCACTGCTAAAATTACATTCATGCTGATAAGCTATAATTCTCACACATAAACAGAACGAAATCACTACTTCTGCATAGCCATTCTAACACACTCGATTGATCCCTTTGCATCTTATAATACAATATGATATGTATTTAATAAAGTGGTATTGCGACATGTATGATTAACCAAGTGCCGCTGAATCCAATGCACCTTATTCCCGAAACACTTATTGTAATATATAAACAAGTTACCACGTTTGTATTATTGAAAACGTCGCGTGAGAATTGGTCGGGAAACATGGAGTCATTACTTATGTCCTTAAAGCATTGATGCGTTAGCGTTGATTTCGAAGTAAATGGCTTAGCGCGAAGCAATGCTTGAAAATGGCTGGGAAGAAACGAAAAATCGTTACCTCCGAAATAGCCGAAGCAGCGCACTTGGGCGAATCATCTAAACCAAGAAGCCCTTTCACCGAAGGTGCTATTGTTAGAATAAAGTTGGAAAATTTCATGTAAGTATGATCGTTTTACAAGGTAGGCACCCTGGTCCAGCGTCACCGTTACCGTCACGGCGTCACCCCGCCATCAGGCATCATTCGCTGAGGCTGAGCCCATGTCCAGGGCTAGGGGTCGGGGTTCCCCGCGTTCTTAGTTTCACATTTGGCATGGTCGTTGGTCGCGTTTGCCGGGTGGTCGTTGATGAAGGGTCGTTTATACAGCGTAATGGAAAAACGGTCGTAAAAAGCGGGTGGTCTTATATCAGGGTATGAGGGTGGTCGCCCATATGGGCCTTAAGGCATAAGGGAAACGAAGTGTCTATGCGTACGTGAGCCGTATCTTTAAACCCGTGGCGTAACCGCGTGCATCTATTTTTTTCAATTCTGTGCACGCATGTTGCGTCCATCTCACCACATCGATATGGCGAAATTACATGAGGGAGCAATGTTTTCGACATCGTTAGATTTACTGACACAGGGCTGTCAGTTTGCGAAATAAATAAATGGCACAAAATCTCACGTATATTTAGAACTGAGTGCCAAAAGACCTTCCGTTTGACCGTATATCAACATGCATGCACTGAAAAACTCATACTTGTACAGATTTGTTTGCTAAAAGATACTAGATACGGCATGCATGCTTGCACACACGTAAAAAATCACTTTTAGATCCGGGTTCTAAATATATGGCAGAACTTATGTATGTAAACATGCATGTGCGGGGAAACTCACATACTTTTGGAACTGACAGCTACTAAAGATAAGGCACACGTATGGAAAGCATGCGCTTATCGAATGCTGTACCTTTTAGACAAAGGATGCTAAAAATAAACTAATAAATATGATTGTTGTTTTTTATTAACTCAATTAGGCCCATATCACTACAAGCGTTGCCTGTTGTTTCCCTTTAAATTAAGCTATCCTAACAGAAACCTGAACAAAAGAAACCTGGACAAATTCTTCTATAAGATACCTATGTGCTAAATCTTTCTGTCAGATTTGTATAACAAACTTTTTGAGTGAAGCAGTTTTACATGAATGTTATTGTTTGTTTTACAGCACATATGATTCAGTCGAATTTCAACCAGGCCCAAACTTGAACGTTATCATCGGGCCCAATGGCACAGGGAAGTCAACCATTGTGTGTGGCATTTGCCTTGGTTTGGCTGGCAAAAGCAGCATCTTGGGTCGTGCTCACCAGTCGAGTGAGTTCATCAAACATGGCTGTGATCGTGCACTCATCGAGATTGAACTGTGAGTATATAAATCAACAATACCTTTATTTATCCCTTACAGGAGATGACAGCTCAAGAGATAAAAATGATTCATAAATAGAGTACAGTAAACGAGTACAGTAAAACAAGTTCTAAGAGTTGTATATGATTTTTTTTAAAGGAATACAATTTCTATATCACGTTATAAATAAATAATAAAAGTCTCATCTAAGGGACTCCAATGCAAGCAATAACAGCTGCATTGGGAGAGAGAGGGAGGGAGGGAGGGAAGGTGGATCATTCATTTAGAAGACAAATAGAGGAAGGGATGAAGGAATGCAGAGAGCGACTGACTTTCAACCTGGGCAACTGAAAACAACGCTGAGATATATAATTCCATTTCATGTTTGTACTTGGAGCAAAATCTGTTGTAAAATTAAATGACTTTTCAAAATACATATTACCGTGAACATTATTTCAGTGACACATGTCAGGGTGTTGAAAGTTTTCAGGTATTAAAAATCATTCTTAAATTGATTTTAAAGTACAAAATCGAGTTTAAGAGCTCTTAACAATGTTGGTGAAATGGTCCTCATGACGTACTTCCCTTCCCGTCAACAGAAATATTTCCGCATCAAAAAAATAACTTAGCCCATTCAACCAATGGAATGGACTTGTGGCCCTCTAGATACAGCTGTGACCTCCAGACTAGGCTGTCCCTGGCACTCTGCCAGCAGAGCACTAAAAACAAAGCTCATCTCTTAGGAACTTGCTTATATTCTCCATTGCTGCAGATACAATGCTGATGGTGAAAATTGGATAATAAAACGTGAAATTTTGCGAAACAACACATCACAGTGGACAGTCAACACCCGTGTTGCCACCCAGCGGGCGGTGAGTCACTCTTGCTCAGTTAATGTCCTGTATAACTACTGCCTCGATTCGTTTGTCAATCTTCAATCTACTTCTGTTTTTTATAAGATTTATATATAATATATATATATGTATATATATATATATATATATATATATATATATATATATATATATATATATATACATACATACATATATACATTATGTATAATATGTGTGTTAATAGTTTTTAAAAGTTAAATGTACTGTCTGCTTAAAAACACATTTTTTTTAGTTAACTATTTTTGTTAGATATGGCAGTAAGCAAAAGCCATTTGTACAGCATACATTTAATGGCAATCCATTGGCAGTGGCAGGCAGGCCGGCAGATGCAAACGGACAGACAGACAGACATGCAGACAGACAGAGAGTTACAAACAGAGGTGGAGGCAGACAATGATAAACAGGCAGGCACATTAACACATTCAAAAAGAGACAAATTAAAATTGTGGGGCAGTTTAAAACTGTTAATAAAGAACATGGTAGGAATGGCGTTACAACATGACTAAGAAGCAACCAGTGCTACACAACAGCTACAGTTGTCAATCCAGACTGTGATTTGTGCCTCATTAACACCGTGTGTTTGGTATCTACAGGTGGAGGAGACTGTCGGTCGACTCAACATCCAGGTGGGCAACTTGTGTCAGTTCCTACCTCAGGACAAAGTGGCAGACTTTGCCAAGATGTCACAGCAGGAACTGCTGGAAAACACAGAGAAGGCGGTGAGTGCAGACACACAGACAGACAGACACACAGTCAAGTCTAGTCTATGTAGAGCACAGAGGCTGAGGGGTAGAGCTTTTGACCCTCGGCTAAGAGAACCCGGCTTTTAAGTAAAAGATCGCCCAGGACCGATTTTGAGGCAGAGGACATGAAGGAAAATATTTGAGCAATATTCGTTTATATAGCTGCAACTTTTGAATCATAAGGGGAAAACGATCGAATATTCGAAATTTCGAATATGAATCGAATATTCGTCGTATCCTTAATGACCAACTCATTTCAACCAACTCCTCACCAATTTCTTCCTAAAACATTCCCTCACTCCTACCTCCACTCTCAGTTCATCCATTCGTGTCTTATCCACTTTCTTCACTCCCACGATTCTTCATATCCAGTGATTTTGCAAACCTACACCTTCTGTTAGTGCCATCACCCCCCACTTCTACATTCTACACTCGGCTGTCTGTCATTGATATAAAATGTGTCTTACTAGCAACAGAACGTGGATGACAGTCTTGCCATTGTAGGTTGGTCCACCGGACATGTATGAGAATCACTGTCGCCTGAAGACGGCCCGAGATCGTGCACGTGACCTTGACAACCAGTACCGCCGTACAAGGGAGCTGCTAGAACGGGAGCAGGCAGTGAACAGTCGCCTTGAGCAGGACGTCCGCAACTTTGAGGAACGGGAGAAACATCTCAAACGCATCAAGGTGCTGAAGATGAAGCGACCGTGGGTGGTACGTTCACTGGATGCCTGCACGTGGCAGTCACACATGGTGTGGTGTGTTCTTCTAGGAGCATTGACAATGCATCATAATCGTTAGTTTTAGATTATGTAACATTTAGCACCTGTTATTTATCGTTGTGATAGTTGTTTTCTAAATAAGCTTAAATCTGCTTATGTGAACTTAGGTAATTTTGGATTTGTTTATATATATATATATATATATATATATATTATATATATAATTTCATTTATCAATTTGCTAATAATTAAAGTTGTCAAACAATTATTTTAAATATACCTGTAGTTAAGATTATTTCTAGTGATATGGTATAGTGTAATGCTCCCAAGAACTATTTTTAATGAGACTTTATATAAAAAGGATGTTAAACTTATTTGTTTATCAGCGTGTGAATGCTTTTGTTATTTTGTATTTATGTTATATTTATCTAACTCTACTTATCAGGTTATGTTTGTGTACTTATATTTACGTAATTTCCATGTTTTCATCACGTTTCTGATCCAATAGTTGACGTGTACACTGTCTGTACTCCTACTTCTCTGTTCTCATGTACATATCTGTGTCTTCCTTTCTGATTGGCCTAGGAATATAATGAGAAACGTTCCGAGTACGTGGCACAGAAGGACAAATCACAGAAGATGACGGAGGCAGTGAGAAGAATGCGGGCTGAAAATGCACCAATGAAAGCAAAGCTGGATAAAGCCCAAAAGTGCGCGAACGAATTTGATGCGCAATCGAAACGTACGGTAAGACCAGCAAAACAGGCGACATTGTAAAAATTGACGATAAATGACACAGTAATGGGAATTATTGATATATTTAGGTTGCTAAAAATCAATGTGGAATATTATTGAATTTGTTGATGTTGATTTTACGGGAAGTGTAGAGTGGACTGATTGGTTGTGAAAAAAGACATTGGCTCAAACAGAAAAGCGAACTTCCAAATATTGTTTTTTCTTCATATTTTGATAGATTTGCGAGTGTTCTATGAATGAGGTATGTCACTTTATGACAATTGCATACCTCTAAATAACTATTCTGCGATGATAAAATGAGCCCCATTCAGTAGTTAAATCCGTTTTAGTTTTGAATATGTAGAATGTATTTGAAAATATGCAATGTTTAGACCTTAGTAACGCCATCGTTCTTTCACCTTTCGCAATGTTTTTTGGCACCAATCCATCCTCCAACTGCTTGTGTAGACGGCATACCGGCCCTATGACCTGTATATTTCTGGGAAATCCAAATATATGTGAGCACAATTCGACTGACTATCTCCTTATTTAACGTTTGTCGTTGTGACACATCAACATCGGGAAGTTCCACTATGCACATGACTTTCAGTGACCTGGATAATTCCACCTAAGACATGGCACATATCCCACAATTTACCATGTTGTCATTTCTGAACGTATGCCGCGGGTCGGGAATTGCCAGGAAATGATAAAACGGTCGATTTTTAATAAAGTGGATTTTCAGATCGAACGATGTATTCCACACATGTTGCTAACTTCATTTCACTGAATTCGTCCTAAAAGTGTCAAAAAAACGATTAAATATGTCGCTACCCAACTTGCTGCTAATGTCGTTATGGCGGATGGACTTTTAAATCGACGGAAACGGGCCAACTTTCAGCGCGCTCAAACGTAAACATTGCTCCTTGCAAAGCGGCCATGTTTGGTATCGTCGTGTTGGAAATTATCCCTTCTGTACGCTGCCGAAGTCAAAAGTCGACGACATCCGGACATAAATTAGTTATCGGCGGCGAAAGTGCCGCAAAACTATCCAATCACCAACTGTCTGAGCCGGTTGCTTGGCAGCCCGACCTCACCCGAACCATATATGGTGATCGCGGTCACGTAGCTATTTAAAATTGACCTTATGCAACGACGCCAGCCAATCACGGTGCGGCTTCAAGATGATTGACCTGTATGTGTCATGGCGTCCGATCGACGAAGGTTCCGTAGTGTTCACCAATTTTAAAGAAAGAAACGACACAATAAACGCAAATGAGCTGAATGCGCGGGAGGTTGCATGAACAGCCTGCATGACGCTGTTCAATCGCGCAACGGACCCGCGGAAGCGGCAGCGTACGGGGAAAGAAACGGCGACGTCGGGCTGGCGTTGCTATGCCGCGTAGGCTACGCCTACGGCCGCCGGCGACGCGCACTGTCACAGACAGTGACAGCGGCGCTGGCGCCGACGAACTTTGTAACTCTACCAGTCGGAAGAACTGAGATTTATTCGAAGAAGTTACATTTATTTATTACATAAACTAATTTGACTGAATTTGTTTCATTCATATTAACCAAGTGTGGAATTAATGTAAAACGAAAGGTGGTACTGTTGTTGGATTTACTTTTCTAACATTATTTTTTTTCTACCCATCAGATATGAGAACTATTTTAGGTAATTTAAACAGGTTATTTAACATTAAATAATTCATCAACAAATTATTGTGACAGTATGCTTATCATTTATGATATGTGTCTATGAAACTGACCAATTATTTAGGAATAGATGTATGTGTGTATGTATACATATATATTACATTTTATTTCATAAAAACATTACATAATACATATACAATGTATGAGTGCGCTTGGCCAGTGATGAATTTCTTCGCCATTGCAAGAAGTAATTCAGACATCCAATCCCACTGAGAGCCTCCATGCCACAGTCTGGAGGAGAGCTCTAAAATCAAAGCACAGTGGCAAGAAGACAGCTGAGTTGGCAGTTGCACTGGCTGTCATGCAGCACAACAAGGTGGCAACTGCACTAGTTGACGCTGTAGACAGCCTCGGCGTGTCACCTGGAGCTGAAGTTGTGAGGGTTGCGTCTCTTTATGAGACTGCGAATAGCCAACCATGCCACAAAGCAGTGTCCAAGACGTCCAGGAAGATGAAGGCTCTGGGGAAGCTGCAGCTGGGAGTGTGACAGGAGGCCAAGGGGGGGACTCTATGAGTCTGAAGCTCCCTGAGCTGTGTGCCATACAGTCAGCGTGCTTTCACCAGTGACCTTAACTTGTGTAAATTATATATTTTTTCCCATATAAGTACTGAATATGGTTTACACACTTTCATTATATATTTACCACATGTTGCTGGTATAAAAAACAGTCATAATGGTGACTTTACACTGGTGTTATTAAAAATATTTGATGTTCATTTGGTTTTTTCCCGTTTTCTCAAAACTTACTTTTCGACAATATTGCAATTTTGCGGGAGGTCTCCCGTAAAAAGTACCAAAGTTAGGAGTCTGATTTTTTTACCACGTATTCCTTACAGTACAGTGAGTGCAATGATGCTTTTTAAACATGATAGCTTTTATACGAAGATTTTTATTGATGACTGAAGTTGTTATAATATTTGGAAAAATGTAAATAATTCTTCGCAACTTCTTTTTGATAATAAATTTTGTAAGGGATTGAACAAAAACAGCATTATTGCACTCAACAACACTTCAGTGAATCATGACAAACAAAAAAGAAGGAAACAAGTGCTTAGTTTTTCTGCAAGACCTCCCGCAAAATCATGCATACCTATTTTCACAGAAAAACCGGTTGCCATGGTTACGATTATGCAAATGAGATGAAATTATACAGTTGGTCATCTTTTCCCACCAGACATACATCCTGAAAGTTTTATTAAGATTGCTTCTCTGGTTGTTGAGATATCATCAGAATCCATTTCCCGACCAGTGTCCTACCTTAATGTAAACAAGATGGGACCTAGTTTTGATGAAGTTCATGTGGATTCTGTCACTGCAGTGACAGAATCCACATGAACTTCATCAAGACATTATCAATTTGCGGCACGGCATGAATTTAGTCAGACAAATAAATGAAGTCCCCACAACTGTGGGCTGCACGTGTGAAACAGAGAAGCTGAGGTCACAGAGATTGTCACCAGCTTTGCCAAATTCCATAGCAACAAATGTCCCGATCGCAACCCTCTTCTCGATAACAGTTGCGCGAAATGATTGGTTGGATTGTCTCATAAACAAGCAGATTGCGTACCGTGGCCAAGATTGGTGCTTTGAAACATTCACTAAAAATAGTTAACTATTTTTAAGAGTTGTACTTTGTAGGCAGAACAGATTAAGGAGCATGCTAAGAAGGCACTGGCCAACAGCAAAGAGATTGAAGAACAGACAGACAAGGTGGGTAAAGTTTGGTGGTACCGGTGAGATTGAAGAACAGACAGACAAGGTAAATGTAAGTAACAATTGACAAAGATAGAAAACTTAATTCTACATTGAATTAATTGTATGCTTTAAATACACTCTTTTGGTGAAAAATGCACACAGTGAACTCTACGTCTCAATGTAACTATATGTATTTCACTATCTATATTACACACAGTTAACCTCGCAGTCAACATTATACTGAGTTAACCCTATGTCTGTGTATGAGGCACTGAATTTCTTTGCCTAGATCACACAAATTTAACCCTTTGTTTCTGATGACATTATAAATAAAAAAAAGTTAACTCTTATGAAGTTATAATACCATGTTTAACCCTATCCCTCTTTGTATCAAGCTGGATTGTTCAATCTGCCCAAGTATTGATCATCACTGTTAAAAGTGTTAACCCTTTCCTGTCCAGATCATAGAGCTCCAAGATGAGATGACGCTGAAGAAACGTGAGGAGGCCCAGCGGAGACAGAAGCTGGGGGACCTCACGGAGCAGCTGAGGCTGCTGGAGAGAGACCTCGCCAACCTGGAGGAACAGGAGGATGTACAGGTGGGTGCCAGACTGACTGACGGGTGGCAGACAGACAGACAGGTAGGTGACAGACTGATGGGTGCATACCGACAGACGGGTAGGTGACAGACAGGTTGAAGGGTGACAAACAGACGGGTAGATGACAGACAGGTTGAAGGGTGACAAACAGATGGGTAGATGACAGACAGGTTGAAGGGTGACAAACAGACAGGGTAAGTAATAGACAGGTTGAAGGGTGACAAACAGATGGGTAGATGACAGACAGGTTGAAGGGTGACAAACAGACGGGTAAGTAATAGACAGGTTGAAGGGTGACAAACAGATGGGTAGATGACAGACAGGTTGAAGGGTGACAAACAGACGGGTAAGTAATAGACAGGTTGAAGGGTGACAAACAGATGGGTAGATGACAGACAGGTTGAAGGGTGACAAACAGACGGGTAAGTAATAGACAGGTTGAAGGGTGACAAACAGATGGGTAGATGACACACTGACTGATGGGTGGCAGACAGACAGACTGGTAGGTGACAGACACTGATGGGTGCATACTGACAGACGGGTAGGTGACAAACAGACAGATGGGTGACAGACAGGTGGCTGATAGACAGACGGACAGCTTGGTGATAGACAGGTGGATGACATAGAGACAGATAGGTGATAGACAGATGGATGATAGACAGACAGGTGAATGACACCTAGTGACAGAGACAGTTGGATGACATGTAGACACACTGGACAATGTAACATGAACATTTATCTTACTAGTCAGCAAAACTAGCAAAGACAAAAGTTTCTTTTATTCTACCCCTGCCGTAACATGTAAGAACTTACCCTTATATCGTGTTTCACTGTTCATCCATTTGTGCAGCCCGCAATAGAGAGAGTTGTGCGGAACATTATGAAAAAGACACAAGATATGGCGAAGGTCCACAGGAGAGGCGAAGACCTGCGTATTGAGGTGGACAGTTTGAAACGAGACATTGCTAGTAAGTGGTCACTATCCCAACTGTTAGCCTGGCCATATTGTGGTTATAGTAGTAGTACGCCTGCTTATATGTAGAGAACAACATGAAAGTCTTATTTTGTTCATATATAAATTTATTTGAAGACACTTCTTTTTAAACGAACATTTTCAATTTGAACGGTTATGAAATCTGATCAATTTAGTATTTACTATTTATTAATTATTTATTTAATATTTAGAATTTTTTTAACTTGTAGTATAATTATCTCGTATTTATTAGTATTAGTATTATTAGGACTAATATTATTTATTTATATTGATCCATTTTTTTACAAATGCACTTCTATTTCAACTTATTAAAGTAAATCTTTATAGTGCTGTAATGCACTTCTGAATGGTTAAAATGGCTAGATTTATGGCATAGAAATTTGTTGTCAGGTTATCATATTATTTGTTAATAATGACTTCTCCCTGCCCTGGCTCGTAGACATACAGACTCAGCTGCAGCAGGTACAAGATATCAGCAACCGACGACTGGAGCAGCTGCGGAAACGTGACCGCGACACACACACAGCTGTACTGTGGCTGCGTGCCAACAAACATCTCTTCCGGGCCACCATCCACGAACCCATGATGCTTATAGTGAGACATTTATTTACATTAACTCATTAGACCCCAGCCAGTTAAATTGACTTTGGGACGCATCGGGTCTAATGGGATAATAGGTTATTTGGGGTCATTGTAAGTGCATCTGTTCCCAGGTACTGTGGTTTGGTTAAAACAATGTTCATTCACTCTGATATACCATTTGGTGGTGCATTAAGAAAACATATGTAATCATTATTTTCAGTGACTACAGACAGTGGTGGTTTTGCAGGGTCCATACAGGGCCTTGAAAATCATGTGAAAAGTCTTGAATTCTATTGGACCAAATTCAAACCCTTGAAATCATTGAATTTTACAAAGTAGTCTTGAAAACTTTTGAATTTTATTGTGGTCAATAAATGAATTTTTTAATCGACTGTTGTGATGAGTAACAGTCATAAGCTCTGTCAGCGTTGGAAAAGCTAACACACAAAGAACTCACAAGTTCATTAGACAACCAGCATTTCTTTGTGATCAGCACCATTTTGTTCTTAGTCGAGTAAATAAACAAAATTTCAAGACTTAAACAATTCTAAGGCTTGAAAAAAGCAGAATATAGTATTTGGTTGGAACACAATAAGAAAGATGTGTTCTCTGCACAGTGTTAACTTAATTTATTGTAATTAAAAGCACATATGTCATTAAAACGGCCTTGAATAAATTTTTCAAATAGCCTTGAATGGTCTTGAATTGCCTTGAATTTCAAATGCCCAGAAGTTTACAGACTCTGTGTTTGATTGACCAGGTCTGCCAGGAAATGAAATGTAAGGCATTTAGAGTAGTAGTAGACTGGATATGACCCTGCATAAAACTCTATTACACTATCTAAAATATTGCAATCATAACAGCTATCGCAGTCGTGTGACAATCCCCAACAGATGAATGATGTCTATTGCTGTAGATCAATGTACACGAAGCGCGCTATGCCAAGTTTGTGGAGTCGGCCATCAGCTATAACGACATGCGTGCATTTGTGTGCGAGGATGGCGCTGACATGGAGCTGTTCCTGAAGACGATGAGTGATGACCAGGGACTGCGTGTGAACGCTGTCAAGATGCCGTCACAATCACTCGAGTCGTTCATGACAAACAGATCCATTGATCCCATTCGGTGCGTGAGTGTGTGGGTGTGTGTTAAGTAGGGGTGAAGTAATACATCAAACTATCATCACATTAGTCGGTGCAATAATAGACTACTGTGAATAGTTTAAGTTGTTGTTGTTGTTGTTGTTGTTGTTCTCCTCTTGCCATCCCTGCTGTCAGGTTGGCTATGGTGAACGTCGTCTTTTTTGTCTTTACTTTTATCTCACTAAGCTCTCTGTCAACAAACTCCTAACATTTGCTATTGTGCTCCATTCTTTTCCTACTAAGTGTGTATATATATATATATATATATATATATATAGATATATATAAAGTATTTTTTATTATAAATTTATTAGTGGTAGTAGTAAATTACCTGTTGACAGTTAATGTAATAAATACACTTAGTGATGGTAGTTGCCAAACTAATTCAGCAGAGCTGCTTGTATCACAAAATAAAACATTTTGTAAATGGTTTTTTCATTTTTTTACTTTTTATTATATGTATCTACATCATCCTTGGTGTACTTGTCAGTTTTAAGATGAACTAACCGTTTTGTTTTTATGCGCCACTGAGGCTGTTTAGGTCGAGGAGTTTATGGCACAAAGGAAGTTACTTTATGCAAATTCCAAATATATGTTAAGCATCGGGGGTGGTTTGATAGTCATGATGTGTTGTGGAGAAATCAAACTGTTACAGTGGCACAATCTGGTGAGTGGAATGTGTTTAATGCAAGCTGACAGCCATTTTGGGTTATTAACTATAAACGACAATCCCACACGAAACAGTTGCCAAATGTTTTGGACTTTGTGAAGTGACATGATCGCTCATATGTTGTAAATAAAGTTCAAGATACCTCTTCATGTGCACTGTCACTGATACGAGAAAACCAAACAGTTTCTTGAGAAGTAAATAATTTACTAAGTAACATGAACCAAAAACCTGTATCACTACATTCAAATATTTGGGACATTATTTACAGTCATGAATTTAACTGAATCCAGTAGCAACATTCACTCCGTGTGTTGTTGGTTGCAGCAAGTACGGCTTCTTCAGCTACTTGAAGGACTTGTTTGACTGCCCCGAGGCTGTCATGCGCTACCTCTGCCTCATGTACCGCGCCCACCTCATCCCTGTCGGCACACGCGAGACAAAGAACAAGGTCCAAAGCATCATTCACGAAAACCCGAAGATGTACATGTTCTACACCGAGTTCCACCAGGTGGGGATGTCTTGTCTCTCTCGTCTTTTGTAACACGTTCAACGTCTCTCAAGAACAGCGTCTTTGCACATCAGGGGACGCTTCGGCTGATTACATCAGTAGCAGCTCTTCTGTACCCCCGGCACATCCCGTTCAGAAACTCCTCTTTTAGCATCAGGCAATGAAATTGACCACAAGGAGTGTGATCAAGTGGTCATTTTGGATGATTTCAGTTACATGTTAATGGGTTGCGATTCCCACCAGTCATATATCCGTCTTTATTTGCAGTAAAGATCTACACATTGTCTAGTTGACTGACAACAAATCATAAGTTTCCAAATACATTTACTGGTGCAGATTTTCGATTTGCTGCAACCAATGTTGGCAAAAGTCGTACCGTTGTGAAACGCCACTAAAGCAACATTTTCAGTGCCATTTTTGCTAAATCAGTGGTGTTCACTGCAATCTATTTATTACAACATACTGATGATATTTTTTGTATAACATTTCCAAAATACATAGCCGCGTTTTGTCATATAACTTGGTGAGGGCAGTGCTCCCAGTCGGTGCTAACAGACAGTGGATAAGTTCAACCTAACAGCAGGCATCTAACATATTGGTATGGAATAATAAGTTTTATTACTGGTCTTCGCAGGCGGCAGATTCCATGGTTTCCATATGTAGAATAGAGGCACAGGACACATTTCTGAACAATTAAAAGTATTTTATTTTTTTGCAAGGGCATGTTGACCCAGTCTATGTGCACCGAGTGCTATATTTGCATGCCCTTCAGGCGTGTTCAAGCCATTTGGGTGGGACAATGTAACAAATATCGCCTATGGCGCAGGAGTGCGGCCTTGATTGAACCCTGCTAAGCCGATGATCAATTATGTAGGGGTAGAGATTCGGACTCTCAACTAAGAGGACACAGGTTCGAATCCTGTGCTGCCATGTCAAACCTTGGGCAAACGTTTTCACGCTGACTTGCTCTAGTTTACTCAGCTGTATTAATACCTGGCTATAGACAGTAGTGGATATTTGTACGAGCAGCCTTTGCGCATTAATTGCAGTGTGGCTGGATGTTTCCCAGAGTAGATGAGATGGTGTTTGATTGAACAGGTTTGCCAACGAAGTAAGGGTGAAGTGCTTGAGCTGTCCTGAGGACTGGGTACTGCACTAGACTAGACTAGTAATGTCTGCCGTGTGTTTTGCAGTACAACATCAAGCGGTCGCGTTACGGGAACAAGGCTGTGTCATCTCGGTGCACTGAACTCAAGTATGTGATACTTGGTTTAAAATCAGCAATGTCCACTATGATTTCAAAGTCCACAGAGCTTGTTCCAGTTAGGTTTAAAATATATGGAATTTTATCAAACTCACAGTCTATCAAGTACCTCCAAAGTGTTTTGTTTTTGGCATTGATGTTTTCTGATAAAACGTATTCAGGTCACTGTCATGCAAGACCTTGTAGAAACTGTTTCCAAACGGTTTTAGCAACAGTTCCAGTAATTGACAACGAGCACTGATTTGTTATTTGTCGTTGGCTTGTTTGCCATGTGTGGCAAATGAGATATCTATAGGACGGGGCTGTCTGGTATGTGGTAAATGGGGATAATATTTGTATGTAGGCCTCCATATGTGTGTATATATATATATATATATATATATATATATATATATATATATAATATTTCATAGTATATGTACATATTCCACCGTAGATATGAGGAGTCTTCTCACTTGGTTCTTTGTATTTGTTTAACAAAAAAATTGTTTTTAGAATTTTTATTAATTTGTAGTATTTGCATAAAATATGTTGTCTAAAATAAAGCCACCCTTTCTGTGCACTACTGTTAACCCTTTGGTTCCCAAATTACAATGCAAATCTTTTCGTCAGGTCGCCACAGTTGCTGACAGTGACACTAGATGTCGCCAGGAAACAAGAACTAGAGCAACAATTAGCGGTATGATTATTATTATTATACACATATTTCGCTAACTATTAACACATGAAGTTTGGTCTGTCGTGTCTGTGTTTTATATGAGGTAAGAAAGACTTTTTGTATGATTCTTCTTTTGAAATTTATTATGATTTGTGAATTTGCAAATTCTAAAGGGTTGGGTGGGGAGAAGATTTGGTCATTGCAGAAAAAAGAAATTGCAACAGTGAAGCCACATAGTAAGCAAGACTTGTTAATGCAAATATTTTGGGTCATAAAATCGTACGCCCCACACTAAGTATTGGTGACAGGGGATCATCTGTAATGTTTTAGGCTTTACAAATGAGACTATTGCTATGTATTGATATGAGGCTGCTGAGAAGTACAGTTTGGTGTTTGCATTGCAGGAGAGGCAGGCAATTAAGACGGAGAAGGAGCAGGAGTATCGGGCCCAGAAACAGGCTCTACATGAGCTGGAACAGCAACTCCATCAGCTGAGAAATGAGAAGGTACACACGTCTGTTTCGCTCTTTTGCAAACCTAAAGGTGTTTATTTTACGTTGCACTAGAGCTTTCTACACCTTTATTCTAAACTTGGAATGTTTTTATTAAATCGTGGTATTCGAGAGATCTTAACCATTTCAGTTGTACAGCTGTAGTCTGCCGTGACCCCTGCATTCCTAGTGAATATGCAGCAAAATTAACAACCTCATTTCAAGTCAAGATTTGAGGACCAAATAACATTTATTACCTAATTATTATTGGCAAAAGCGCACCTGATGATACATGACCACCCCTATGCGTCGAGCAATATATTGCTCGACCGGGCTATTGATGTTAAGGCACTTTGAATGACAAAGATTGCCAAAGCGTGAATAGCAGCCTGTCGTACAGAAGTGTCACAAGGGGTGAGGCTGCCTGATGGCCATGTCGTATGGAAATGGTTTACAAATCTGTGACCAGCCTGTGTTGGATGTCAGTATAGTTGTGCCATGTGCTGTACTCAGGAGGACCTGTAGAGAAAGAGAGTGACACATTTATAGTGAAATTATATGTAATGACAACATGTGCACAGGATACTACTTTTTATTAACATAATTTTCATAAATCTAGAGTAAGTATATGTGTGTTTAATAAGCTGAAAATACGGTCCAGTATTTAAATCGAAGTTTTATGACCCATGACCCCTGTAACTGATGGCAATGCCTTCCTGCGTGTCTTCAGAAAAGTCTCCTAGAGAAGAAGGACATGCGGAGGATACTCACGCAGAGGATCACGACAAAGAAGGGCAGGTAGGTGGCGCTGGTAGAGGCAGGGTTCGCTGAAAGTCGCCGGATACTGCAAGTTACAATCAAAGACCTAATTCAGAGACCTTTTCATTGACAGTTCTGCCATGGTGACTGCCAGAGTTAAAATCTTAAATTTATTTACAATACTTTGATTACATATAACCAACCACATTTGTTGCTACAAAAACAGTGCCTTTGGCCTGCTTTGATTTATTATTATCACAAATGCATGGACAATCCGTTGGCGGCTCGGTTAAAATTTTATATCAATCATGTTTTGAACATGTCTTCAGGTTTTCAAGAATATCCTGCTAAAAAGTTAACTTCATTATCCTGCAGTTTGTGATGTAATTGTGTACTAAAATAATAAATAAGTTTATACAATAAATTACAAATAAATAAATGCAATTAATTGTACATTAATGTTCATTGTCCTGCAGTTTATTACGTCACTAAGTTTATAAAATAAAAATTTCACCTGCGTCAGCATTGTCACCTGTGTCAATGTAATGTCACCTATGTTAGTGCATTGTCACCTGTGTCAATGTAATGTCACCTATGTTAGTGCATTGTCCCCTGTGTCAATGTCATGTCACCTATGTTAGTGCATTGTCCCCTGTGTCAATGTAATGTCACCTGTGTTAGTGCATTGTCACTTCTGAGAGTGAATGAATGAAGGACAGTTGTATTCAGAACATTGTACTCAGAACATTGTTAACAACAATAAAACACAACAATGCAAACAAGCAAATTTAATTACAGTGTTGTGTTGGTGCAATGTCACTTTTGTCAGTTCAGTGTCAGCTATATCAATTGGATGTCACCTGTGTTAAATGGATGTCACCTGTGTCAGTGCAATCTTACTTGTGTCAATGTTAAGTCACCTGTGTCAGTGCATTGTCGGTTGTCACCCATGTCAGTGCGGTGCCACCTATGTCAGCATGGTGTCACTTGTGTCTGTGTGGTGTCACCTGTGTTAGTGTGGTTAGCAGTGCGGTATCATCTGTGTCAGTGCATTGCCACATGTGCCAATGGAGTGTCACCTGTGTCAGAACAGTGTCACCTGTGTCAGTGTCAAGTCACCTGTAACAGTGCAATGTCACACCTGTGTCTGCAGCATCACGACCCTGGAGTCGATGGCTGTTGACGTGGCGTCAGAGGAGCGACGTACGTTGGACAAAGTTTCTCGGATTGTCCTCAAGAAGTGCAATCTCGTCGCCGACTTCCGTGATGAAATCCAGGTAGAGGCTTACTGAATAACAGATAATGAAGTCACCCATTTTTATTAGAATCTGTGTACAAATTATGTACTCAAATGTATATGTTGTACGTTTTTCAGTGTGTGTAATTTATAAATGTTCCTTTTAAGTTTAAGAAGGTCACATCAGCGCACAATGCCATAGACAATATAAGGCTATACATATGGGCGTTTGTCATCACCATATTGAGGGAAATAAATTGCTGCAATGGCACCACCTAGTGAGCAAACCATGTGTTGATACTAACATCCCATTTTGCGTCGTAAAAGTTCAAGTCCCGCACTGGTCAAAGATGGGAGGCTCGAATAAATGCTAGCAACAAAAACAACTGACATTGCAATAATTCTGAGGCCATTCATAAGAGGAATCAAATACATTTCCTGTAATTGCAGCATTCCTTATTCTTGCCTTAGTAAAATTAGTCAAATCGGTTAACAGAGTCAGAATACTCTGTCCTGTGAAACAACGTACTCTATTACAACTGTCCCCTACTCCACTACACACTTTTGGTGATGCGTTCAGTGTTAACCCTTGATTCGATGCGGTAGACAGTTTTGATCAAACCTTATCCAAATGTCTGCATGTTTATTTTGTCACTGTACAAAAAAAGGAGTTTGTGAATCAACTGAAGGATCTGACTTGAGATTCATATACCTGTAGCACTGCTGGACCCTGGGAATGGAGAAAGTTCGCATCAGCTTACGATTTACAGCTGCACAGCATGCCACTCGATTAGCTGAAGACGAACTCCGTGAATCTTCTGTAGCTCTGCAGGCACTGGAGGTAAGTTTGGAAGTAAATTTATTTCTATGTATATTGTGAACCAGACTTTTTATAATGCTGAATAGGTTTTAGAATCATACAAGGGCAGGAATGTATTGCACTTTTTTGTGCAGTTGACCTTCCGGCAGACTGGACCCATTTGCCCACTGCATGCTGGGAGGTAGAAAGACTGGTTTTATGTAAGCAGTAAATGTTGTTTTGTGTTACCTTTAGTTCTTTTATATATGCTAGGTGTCAAGTTTTTAGTTAGTCCTTATCAATTTTTTTTATTTAATGATTTAAAACACATTTTGAAAGGGAATAAATAACACCATCCTGTGGTCACTTTAATTGCAGGGTGGCTGTATTACAAAGGTACAGCGTTTTCTATATTACATGAATATTTGTTGAATTGAAATTGCATTTTGGTGGATGAATTTTTTTTTCAAAAGCAGTTGACTTAAAAAAAAAATTAGACAACAGTATATTTGGTACAGTGAGTGTGTCGGAAGTTGGTTGTGTTGTCATGTGCTGCCCCCTGTTGTGTGCAGCGGGAGTATGAAAGCGGCAAGGAGGTGTTGAAACAGACGAAGGAACAGGCGCGAAAGTTGCTGCTGGTGGCTAAGAGTGCCGCCAACATCAGTGTGGAGGAGGAGCTCCCTGCTGAACTACAGGCAGTACGTGTCGTCTCTTGCAACTGTTCTAGTACCTAGCAGGATTTCTCAAATGTCCTCCTTTATAACACTGCAATATGTCCAAAATTATTTGGCAAGGGTAGTCACATGTTCTCCTCGTTTTTCTCGCTCAGTGTCGCTTCTTAAATCACTGCATTGGCTCCGTGTGCACTGTTGCATTATTTTAAAGATTTGTACACTTGCCTATCAACTTATCAAGCCCTCTCATCAACACAATCAGCATATTTGAATTAGATGCTCACTCCAGCAAGAAATCCCAGATATTTGTTATTACCTTAGTGTAGGGAACGAAAGAACCCTCCACTGAGGGGGCAGTGAGGGGAGAGATCACCCCCACCTAGTGTCAGTCTAGGGGTGAGAACACTGTCCTCCAGCTGTCACAGTTTCGGTCTGCTACTTGTCCATTTTCTATGATGATCTACTCTTTTCTCACCCGTCACAATCGATTGCATTCAGTGTCGGCCTATACATTAGTTACTCATTAAATGCGTTACTTGGCATTTTTACATCTACAATCTTGTAGTGATTGAGTGTGAACAAATTTTACAGTTGTTTACCCTATTTCCACTACACCAGCCAGCACTTGCCTCATTTCCTTATATCTTCATTCCATGTGTTGACATTTTTAATTTGTACAGCATTTTTTTTAATTTTCATGGAATTTGCATTACCTGTTGATTAGTTATTTGCTTAGGATGTTTTTAATAGCATATTCACTGTTATACGCCAGGCATTTACAACATGTCCAGCGACATTGACAGAAATAGATGACGCTATTCACCAGGAACAGGCAAGAGCCGACTGCACGTCACATTCCGACGAGAGCGTGAGTACATTACTCATTTCACTCTTGTTACATAGTCATTGAGATGATCCATGTTCAAATCCTAGCTGCTGTTTCAAGGATTGAGCAATTTTGTTACCTCATTTCACTTTGCTGTACGATGCAATAAAACATTATTATCCCAAAAGGGAAATGCATTTGCAGCGCTCATAAAATACGTAAATAAAATATTAGGAAAAAACATTTAAATACATTATTAAAACAGTATCTTAACCGTAATCATGACAAAATATAAAAAGCCTAATTTATGTTATAATAATTATAATTGTGGTCAGAAATAATAAATAACACATAATGAATGTTACGCATGTCTCATGGAAACGTCAGAGGTGTGACAAGAGGATGAATGACAAACGTTTCTTTTTTGTTTTGGATGTCATAGTTTTGGATGTCTAAACCTTCTTTTGCACCGGGGCAGAAGCATGTATTTGTCATGTAAAATATGAGTTTGTCTTTTATAATTTGAGTGGATTTCAGAGTACCTACTTTTCTTACAGATCAGTGAGAGCTAGGGGATTGTTTCAAACCGGTCACTTTTCTACTGATATTTACAATGTGCTGCAAATTCTACTTATCTTTCTGACTGTACAAATGAGCATGTGCGCACATTGGATTTGCCACAATAAATGTGATATACATTTATGAACCATTTATGAAACCATGGATTAACAAATTATAGACAATATAAATCTCAAAACGATGTTTATGATTGTAAGTTTGCTTCAGATTCAATAATAAATAAAAAATTACTAAGACTATTTCAACAAATAAGGTATCATTTTATAAAGCGTATCGTCCGTCGAATATAAAAAAGGAACAAATCTGCATTTCACAAATTTGCTACTGAGGCAGGCCACACCGCCTGACTGCACTGACCCGAGCACCATCAATGCGCACTAGTGTTTGTTTCACTCAACAGGTGGCTCCACTGTTATTTAGTACATCTGTTTGCCACCAGGTGGTTGCGGAGTACCACAACCGGAAGGCAGAGATCGGGCGGCTGGAGAAGGACCTGGATAAGAAGCAGTCGGTGCTGAAGAAACACACGCAGGACATCGAGGTGATCAGGAAGAACTGGCTTCCTCCTCTACAGCACCTCATCTCAAAGATCAACAACAACTTCAGGTACGTGCCGACACTGTGGGACACAGTGGTCATCATCATCCATTTGGCAGCCACAATCATTGTGTTGATTATAGTAGGAGTTGCATTTAGAAGAGTCACGCTAAGATTCCATATACAGTCGCGCCTCGGTATAATGCGGTAGTTGGGGTCCACGAAATGGAACCGCGTTATAAACGAGGCACGTTATAGATTATATTCCGCCAGGGGCGTGACCACCCCACCCCCCACCCCAAACACCACAACAGCAACCGAAGACTAGTTGCGCAGTCTCTGCATGATTTATAAAACTAATTGACACTGACAAACAACGTAAATGTGTATTACGTTAAAATATTGTACAGTGTCGAATGTTGAACTGAGTAAAACTTGCGAATGGTGTACAATTTTGAAATAAATTCAGAGCCAACGCACTTCGTCTGGCGATGCGAACTGAGGCGGAGCGATAACACAGTACTGCTGTTGCGGTCTAAAATAACCTTGAACTCAGCAGCAGAAATGCATAAATGAATTGACATGTTGCCGAAGTCGGTCAAATAGTAATACCTATACTAGTTACGCTCATTAATGGCTTGATTTCATCTTTCAATCAATCCCAAAATATAAAATATAGATCGCACAGCAGAAGCCAGGGGCACAACGAACTCAGCAACGCAGTTGTACTTCTGTGTTAAATTTCTTAATATCACTAAATTGTTTCTAGATACACCTGTACAAGACAAACATGAGGACTTCATAAAAATATGTGACAGTTAATAACAGTGTTTGCTGTAGTGCCCATTTCCCCCCCGGCGCAGAAATTCGGGGTCCACGACTGACCGCGTTATAATGAGGCGCGTTATACCAAGGCGCGACTGTGTAAGGAAGATTTAAAATAAATAATAATAATAAACCCAATCCTTGAGGGGAAAATCCCAAATATATTCAAATAAATAAATAAAATTCAAAACATCCAATAAATAAATTATGAATAAATGATTAAAAAGGATCATTGCTCCAACATAATCTAACCATGGAGGTTCTGGACTTGGGGCACCCTTGCCTTGAACCTGTTATTTCTTCTGGCCTTCGGTATACAGCTGTGTCAGACAGTTCATTCCGGTTTTTAATGGTTTTCAGGAGGAAGAAATGCAGTCTGTATTTTGTTCTGCCGCCTGGCTGCTGTATGTGTCGTCTTTGTTGTGTAGTAACACATCAAGTGTCCTAACACTTAACACTTCATCCCAGTTGAACAGCCATCCTTCAGTTATTGCATTAAATGGGTAGAGCCATTTGACAGATTCTGGTTAAAATTCTCTTGCTACTATTTCGTTGTTTGAGCAGGTTTGTCCACACAGTATTGCTCCAGTTCACTGGGATGAATGAGAGTTCGGCCAAGGTCCATGCAGGGCCTTGAAAATCTTGAAAAGCCTTGAATTTTATTGAACTGAACCAAATTCAAGGCCTTGAAATCCTTGAATTTTTGTAAAGTAGTCTTGAAAAGTCTTGAATTTAATTGTGGTCAATAAAATATTGTTTTGACTCAATTGTTGTTACGAATAACAGCCGGAAAAGGAAAAGCCTATGCACAAAAATAACTCATGTGCACTTTGGGCAATCAGCATTTCATTGTGGTCTGTGCCATTGTTTTCTTAAGCAAGTAAAAATTTTAATGTTAACTTAATTTACTGCGTTTAAAAGTACATATGTCAGTAAAACAGTCTTGGATTTCTTTTTCAAATAGCCTTGAAAAGCCTTGAATTTCAAATGTCCGGATGTGTATGGATCCTGGCTGAGTACCACAGTGGTCAATATTTTGTGTGTGGATAGTTTTTGCACAGTAGCTGTAGCATGGCTGAATGTTTCCCAGTGAAGCTAAGGTGGTGTTTGATAGATCAGGCAAACCTGATATGTGGTGCTCTTAACAGTCATCACGAAAGAACTAACTGCCATATTAAAATTTATCTTTATCGTTTTAGTTGCCTGTACTAGTGTAGCTGTACTTATATCTGGCTTTGAAGTGGACATGTCAGCGGACAATGCAGTGAGTACGTTTGACATTGTGTTGGATGTCGTGTCATGTTGCAGTCACTTCTTCAAGGAGATGGGCAATGCTGGTGAAGTGGACCTGAAAGTGCCAGAGAGTGAGGTGATTGTCTGGCACGGCCAGTGAGGTCTAGACTCTAGACAGTCTGTGTGGGCTGCGGGTCAATCATATTTTATTAATTGTTTTTTATAACTAATTTATTATTTGTACACTATTTCTTTATTATATTTATTATATAATAATTCTTTTAATTTATCTTAATTATTTATGTTTACGCAGTTGTCTTACTATTTTAGAAACAAAGCAACACATATCTTAATTATTTGGTATATATGTATAATTATATACATATATATTTCTTTTTCTTGATACAACATCAAATTTACCATTATATACATTTAATTTTATAACTTTTAAACTTTTGTATGATTCCATGTACGTTTAATTGTGATGTATATGTGTCTTGAAGATGTGCACTCTAGAGTTGCTAGTAAAACTAATAATAAAGTAGGTTCACAGTCAGTCATTTAGATGGCTTCACGCCCAATGAGAAACATCAGTGGTGATGCACGTGTACACAGAAAATAAATATAATATATACCATAATTGTTCTGTTAAGCATACATGCCTTAATAAATGTTGGCAGCGTCTGACACTTATCTCCAAAGCCAATATTGGTGTAGATTCAAAGCTCAGTGATGTCAGAAGATCAAACATTCCATCAAAAATTATCACATTTTTGTATTGTACCCCGGGTAGTAGTCATTTGCTCATATCTACATACATAAATCAGACGACTGGTGTGCAATGCACCATAGGAGTTCTCTGTGTGTTGCTAGGACGACTGAGAAGTACGGGGTGTGCATTGCATCATGGGAGTTGTTTGTGTTGCTAGGATGACTGAGAAGTATAGGGTGTGCATTTTATCATGAGAGTTGTGTGTGTTGCTAGGATGACTGAGAAGTATGGGGTGTGCATTGCATTATGGGAGTTGTGTGTGTTGCTAGGATGACTGAGAAGTATGGGGTATGCATTGCATTATGGGAGTTGTGTGTGTTGCTAGGATGACTGAGAAGTATGGGGTGTGCATTGCATCATGGGAGTTCACTATCTTGATAGGACGACTGAGAAGTAGAGAATATGCACTGCATCATGGGAGATGTGTTGTATACTGAGTGAATTGAGGTGCGCATTGCATCATAAGAGTTGCTAGGACGACTTTGAGTACAGTGTGTGCATTACATCATGGCAGATATGTGGATTGCATCATGGGAGCTAGGATGAGTATGAGTCGTAGGACGATGTCTCTGTGTTGCTAGGACGACTATGAGAAGTACGGAGTACGGGGTGTGCATTGCATCGTGGGAGTTGTGTGTTGCTAGGACGACTATGAGAAGTAAGTCGGGGTGTGCATTGCATCATGGGAGTTGTGTGTTGCTTGGACGACTGAGAAGTATGGGGTGTGCATTGCATCATGGGAGTTGTGTGTTGCTAGGACGACTATGAGAAGTACGGGGTGTGTATTGCATCATGGGAGTTGTGTGTTGCTAGGACGACTATGAGAAGTACGGGGTGTGCATTGCATCATGGGAGTTGTGTGTTGCTAGGACGACTAAGAGAAGTACGGGATGTGCATTGCATCATGGGAGTTGTGTGTTGCTAGGACGACTATGAGAAGTACGGGGTGTGCATTGCATCATGGGAGTTGTGTGTTGCTAGGACGACTATGAGAAGTACGGGGTGTGCATTGCATCATGGGAGTTGTGTGTTGCTAGGACGACTATGAGAAGTACGGGGTGTGCATTGCATCATGGGAGTTGTGTGTTGCTAGGACGATTTGAGAAGTACGGGGTGTGCATTGCATCATGGGAGTTGTGTGTTGCTAGGACGACTATGAGAAGTACGGGGTGTGCATTGCATCATGGGAGTTGTGTGTTGCTAGGACGACTATGAGAAGTACGGGGTGTGCATTGCATCATGGGAGTTGTGTGTTGCTAGGACGACTATGAGAAGTACGGGGTGTGCATTGCATCATGGGAGTTGTGTGTTGCTAGGACGACTATGAGAAGTACGGGGTGTGCATTGCATCATGGGAGTTGTGTGTTGCTAGGACGACTATGAGAAGTATGGGGTGTGTATTGCATCATGGGAGTTGTGTGTTGCTAGGACGACTATGAGAAGTACGGGGTGTGCATTGCATCATGTGAGTTGTGTGTTGCTAGGACGACTATGAGAAGTACGGGGTGTGTATTGCATCATGGGAGTTGTGTGTTGCTAGGACGACTATGAGAAGTACGGGGTGTGCATTGCATCATGGGAGTTGTGTGTTGCTAGGACGACTATGAGAAGTACGGGGTGTGCATTGCATCATGGGAGTTGTGTGTTGCTAGGACGACTATGAGAAGTACGGGGTGTGCATTGCATCATGGGAGTTGTGTGTTGCTAGGACGACTATGAGAAGTACGGGGTGTGCATTGCATCATGTGAGTTGTGTGTTGCTAGGACGACTATGAGAAGTACGGGGTGTGCATTGCATCATGGGAGTTGTGTGTTGCTAGGACGACTATGAGAAGTACGGGGTGTGCATTGCATCATGGGAGTTGTGTGTTGCTAGGACGACTATGAGAAGTACGGGGTGTGCATCAAGGTGAAGTACCGAGACAGTGAGCAGCTGCAGGAGTTGACGCCCCACCACCAGAGTGGGGGTGAGCGCAGTGTCGCCACCGTCCTCTACATGATGTCCCTGCAGGAACTCACCCGGTGTCCCTTCAGATGTGTCGATGAGATCAACCAGGTACCCCCACTTCCACTCACACAGATTATACTGGAAACGTTTCACCTAACACAGCATATGTATCATAATACTACTATTATTGGGCGCAGAACTTCTAACGGACCATCTCCGTTAAAATTGTATTGATCCAAACTGACATTAGGCCTCTAATTTGACATAAAATTATGTGGAATGGCCTATGCCTGCTAATAGAAATAGGGAGAGCATGTCATATGAACACATCAGATGTCAACTACTAAACTGACACTGCAGTAACAAATAACCAAAACTGTCGTGATGACAATCTTGATTTGTATTCTATAAAACAGCATTATTCAGTGGCACTGGTAATGTTATGAAAATTTTCATTTGTACAGTTTGTCTCTTGGTGTGTCAGCTCCTCTGCCTAGAATTGTCAAAGCAGAAATCTGTAAATGGAAGTCTGCTGTCTAGAATGTGGGAAAGTTAAACATCAAAGGGCATCATGGTTAACTTCCGCCTAGCCATTACTGACAGTCAATTTTGTTTTGAATCTGGATGTTTTGTTTAACATTTAAACGTATTGACAGCGGAATCTTTCAAATTGCGAATGTTGTTACAAACTTAATAAAGTGACTAAACACAAATTGGCAGGCAGTAAATCGTCAACATGCATGTTGTAGTCACAAGAAAGTATAATGTTGAATGAAACAAATAAAAGCTAGCAGCTGGCACACACACTTTATCCTCATGGGTAGGGCCACCAACTAGTCAACGTTCACGGCTCTGCCAGTTATTAGAGTTTCAGCCAGAATGTCAGATTCTGTGTTTTGTGTCTGTATCATGGTGACGTCTCTAGTCATGATGATATATGTAGTCATGGTGGCGTCTGTAGTCATGGTGATGTCTGTAGTCATGGTGACATATGTAGTCATGGTGACATCTGTAGTCATGGTGACATTGCACTGTGTTTGTAGGGGATGGATCCTCGCAATGAGAGAAAGATCTTTGAGCTGGTCAGTAAGACGGCATGTACAGGGAACAGCTCACAGTACTTCATGCTCACCCCAAAGGTAAACGATCATCTTATGCATTTAATGTGACTAAAACAACAACTTATATAAGCAAATGTAAATGTCAAAGAATAATGTGTAATTATTAATATACAGTTTTTTTTGTAAGGTGTTAATATAACAAGGGGCCCTGTGTATATTTTGAATTCCGAATGTATTCATATTTTATAACATTTCAATAACATGTATAAACATGTTATTCCTATTTCAAAATTAGTTACTCATGGATAAGTAAAATAATTGTGTACGACATAATTATAGAGATCACAGTTTTGTTTATTTTGACAAGCCAGTAAATCAACCAATCAAAATCGTCATAAATTGCCTTCTTATGGACATTTTCCATTTCGTTCACTTTTATTGGTAAACCTTGCCATCCTCAGTCACCAGGGGTCACTGTGGCTGATTACACCAGTACCAGCCTACAGTACCCCGTTGTAAAACTCTTCTTTTAAGCTCAGCCAATGAAATTGCTTACAATGAGTGTAGTCGGTCTCCAGTCATGTGTCAGCCATAGGAACAACGCAAATACCACCCCAATTTGAAGACGGATACACGACTGGTTGGAATCCCAATATAATGACCCTTTCACATCCTAAACATTGCATTTAAAGACTGGAGGCAGCCACACTCCACGTGGGTGACATCATTGGCTGACGTTAAAAGAAGAGCTTTTGAAGGGATAGGGTTAAGGCTTGTGCTGATGTACGCAGCTGCAGTAAACCCTGGTGCACATGGAGGGGCCAGACGCCTGGTTCCTTGATCAGCAAACAACCACAAACTGTTTCCTTGAGCAGCAAACAACCACAAACTGTTTTCTTGAGCAGCAAACAACCACAAACTGTTTCCTTGAGCAGCAAACAACCACACACTGTTTCCTTGAGCAGCAAACAACCACAAACTGTTTCCTTGAGCAGCAAACAACCACAAACTGTTTCCTTGAGCGGCAAACAACCACAAACTGTTTCCTTGAGTGGCAAACAACCACAAGCTGTTTCCTTGAGCAGCAAACAACCACAAACTGTTTCCTTGAGCAGCAAACAACCACAAACTGTTTCCTTGAGCGCAAACAACCACAACTGTTTCCTGAGCAAACAACCACAAACTGTTTCCTTGAGCAGCAAACAACCACAAACTGTTTCCTTGAGCAGCAAACAACCACAAACTGTTTCCTTGAGCAGCAAACAACCACAAACTGTTTCCTTGAGCAGCAAACAACCACAAACTGTTTCCTTGAGCAGCAAACAACCACAAACTGTTTCCTTGAGCAGCAAACAACCACAAACTGTTTCCTTGAGCAGCAAACAACCACAGACTGTTTCCTTGAGCGGCAAACAACCACAGACTGTTTCCTTGAGCGGCAAACAACCACAGACTGTTTCCTTGAGCAGCAAACAACCACAGACTGTTTCCTTGAGCAGCAAACAACCACAGACTGTTTCCTTGAGCAGCAAACAACCACAGACTGTTTCCTTGAGCAGCAAACAACCACAGACTGTTTCCTTGAGCAGCAATCAACCACAAACTGTTTCCTTGAACAGCAAACAACCACAAACTGTTTCTGACTGTGACAATGTGTGGAGGTAGCGGCCCCTGCTGGATACTTATGTAACTTGTATCTGCTGTGCACTAGGGGATTTTTTTATATGGCATTGTATTGAGAAAGTCTGAATAAAATTGTTCTGAATGCAGACACTTTCACACACGGCATCCTGCATTTCACAAATTTAGTTTAAAATCAGATTAGTGTGTTTGTTACCATCCTGTGTGTAACTCAATCATCTTTAAGATAAGTACTTCTTGTAATGTTAGGAAATGAAGTGCAAAAGATTACATATGTCCATATCTTGGTGATTTTGTGCATGCGCCGCAATGATTCGGAGTCCATTTACTGAAATGACATAAGATCTAAAGGGTTAATTGTTTCGTTATCAGCTATTGCCTGACCTTGACTATTCCGACGACATGACCTTGCTGTGTGTGTTCAATGGCCAGCAGATGCTTACGCATACGGCATGGAAGTTTAAGAAGTTCCTACATCGACGAGCCAGACTTGAGTAGAGGACAAGGATTGAGTGTGATTGATGTCAATGTTGTGATGACAGTTCCATGCTAGACCAGTGTGCTTTGGTTGATGATATTATGTGTCTCATTTTTCGTGAGTTCTTAATTGAAGAATGAACAATACTGAAGATATGTTGCCTGAGAAAATTGCATTTATTCAGCTCAAAATGGTGGCCGCAAGTTATTTCTTAATTTTAAGCGTGCTCTATAAGTTTGGTGGGCAGCACCGAAGGCATTTCTTGTTTGTAGTGTTTGTATACAAGTTCCACATTCCTGTGTGCTGCTTTTATACATTAGTTGCTTATAGTTCTACTCCTCGGGTTTTTGTGGCACCGGAATAAACAACATCACTAGGTTTCTGCCCACCTCAATTTTGCTATTATACCAATACATTTGCCAAGATTTGATACCTGTTCAGTCAATTAACATCATTGCAGGTATATTTGTGTTATGCAAATGTTGTGTATTCATGCATTACTGAATCTCAAAAGAGGAACTCATCTTGTGGCAGTCCGCGGTGCTGAAGCTGTGCATTAATGGTCATCTCTACTATCACCAGTTATTTCATATCATCTCCATGCCCACAAGCCAGGGAGCAGCGCTTATTTTATCAGAATCCCATGGCATATAACGACTGGGTATATTGCTGTGTATATCAGCCAATCGTCTGACAATGTGTTAGACTGGACCATTTGTTGACTAATCACCTGTTGTCACCACTGGTCAGTCAGATGGGTAGTGACCGACACTGCTGCTTGAAGTTGAGTTGATTCTCGGAATCGTTATAAGAAGTGGCAGCAGACTTGTGCACACATGGGATACTCATGTTAATACAGTAGGCAGATGTATGTTAACTGACTTCATGCTTCAATATTACATTCCAGGATGCTGAGGTCTGGATGTAGTTCTTTTATCATCAGTCAACCAGACTTCAAACTTGACTGCATTTGCAAGCTAGGTGTTTGCTACTTTCATACCGTGCATGTACTGATATTTGTCAAGTAGTCCTATTTGCCTGTCTTGGATCGAAGTAGAAGGTTTGTACAGACTTCGCTGATTAGTGATGTCTTTTTAAATGTGTGTGCTGCCTACAGTGAAGTGACTATTTGAACCAAAATGTTTATGCAAATGCTGACAGGAATGTTCCACACAGCAAAGATCTGAATTAAGCAGTATAGCTCAAGGATTGCACTGTGTGCAGACTGCAGATGCTGTGTATATCCTTCAGTCCGTCCGTCCGTCCGTCCGTCCGTCCGTCCGTCCGTCCGTCCGTCCGTCAGAAGTGTCCAGTCTAGGTCATTGTAATGTTAGTCTGTCAGTCCGTATGGACGTTCACATTTCAGTGGTTGTTGTTTGTGATCATGGTTGACTGCATTTATTGTTGCCAGAATCTTATTATTAATCTGGTTGATACTTATGATGTACACCCTGTAGTAGGAAAATTGTCAATATACTGTGTATTGTGGTCACTCTGCAAATAAGGCACTATTTTTTACTATTTAAGAATGTTACATACACTGTTCCATTTCAGCATAAATTAGGCATTATAGGACACATAAGTCATAATATCAACAACATCAGCATTAGCTTGTTAATGCAACAAGCTAATGCTGATGTTGTTGATATTATGACTTTTATGTGTCCTATAATGCTTAATTTATGCTGAAATGGAACATTAGACATACCTGTTGTAAGCTATATTTTCATTATGACATCAAACAGTACAATAGTCCAGTGTTCTCCAGCCTGTAATGGTTTCTCACTTTTGTATCTGTCACAAATTTTCGTAGACATTCTCACGAATTTAGTGAGTCACCCTACTATGTCAGATGTAAAATGGCACGGCTTGTGTGAACCAGCAGTTTTGTTTTGACAGATTGGTGATTCTATTATTGTTCATCAATCACCATACTGTGACCAATAAGTGTAATAATTTGTTACTTATGTAGTGTCCATTCCAAGTCATTATTCTGGGGTATATGATGCAAAATTATATTGGCATGTCTTGCCATACTAAGAGGGTATTTGTATGATAATGTGTCTTCTGTGGACATTCCTAGAAAATGGAGTGTTGATGTTTATGCATGACTACAGTATTTTGTGTACATAATTACTACATATGGTTAACGTTGTTTATAAAACATACCCATCGTGGGTTGTTTTAATAGCAAGTTTTGTAGAAAATAAAAGTATGCAAAAATTTGTTTTTGTTGTGTACTGTAATTATTTTATGATACAACCGTTTGCTTGTTTATATATCTAATGAATAAGTTTACTAAATTATAATCGGAGAATGTTGTGTTGTCAAGATTTATAAATATGGTCTGTCGTCATGAAATATCAAGCATCGGTTCAGTTTCCTGGGATGATTCACACAACCGCCTTATTCGCATTTCAAGAATTATGCAGTGACCCAGTCAGATCAGACACGACACAACAGTCAGTCAGTGACTCTTGTGCAGATTGATTATTGTGTGCTTTTTGTTTGATACAGTCATAACAGCACAAGTAGCCTTTAAAGGGAGCTCCACTGACCAGAATTAGCAGACTAGTAATTTGTACTGGGAAGTCTGCTGTCTAGAACGTGGGATAATTAAACATCAAAGGGTGCTGCGGTTAACTCAGCTCGGCATTATTGTCCATCAGTTTTGTTTTGAAGCTGGATGGTTTGTTTACCATTTGAACGTAGCATAGATATATTTTGTGAGCAGAAATTGGCAGATAAAAATATCTAGTCACCATGACCTGTCATAAATATCACAAAGGAAGTGATATCTCAATCATGGTTCACAAGGAAAATATATTTTAAACCATGTTTCAAGCTGTTGGATCTAATCATGAATGACAGGGAAGAGCTTTCACATTTCAAGAGGAAAAGTTTTTTGGCAAATCATAACTCATAAAAAATCTTGCACTCCCTCATAACCTGAAGTAGATGTCACAAATACATTAGGCCAGGGTAAACCAAATATTTATCACTAAAATTCAACATTTGATAAAATAAATATTTTCCCTATGCTAAGCCATTAGT
Source organism: Ridgeia piscesae (assembly GCA_025642075.2). Taxonomy (NCBI): domain Eukaryota; kingdom Metazoa; phylum Annelida; class Polychaeta; order Sabellida; family Siboglinidae; genus Ridgeia; species Ridgeia piscesae. The sequence goes on along the minus strand of JAODUO010000104.1, from coordinate 495,858 downwards.
GATCAATGTTCGTATTTGTTAACCATGGCTGTGTGTTTGTCAATGGTTGCGATGTTCGGTACACTGCATGCTTCATGCAAACATACAATAGTGATTATAAATATTGAATAGAGGACGAACAATCAATATTTCCCATCTGTGCACAATACTACAAGTGCCTGGTATGTGTGAGTTATACATGCACCATTACATGTTTCCCAGAATGCAAAGGGGCAAGTATTACTGAAGGGAGATTGTCTTTTTCATTACAGGTGATCAGCCTTGATGGTAATTATTTGCAGTAAGTTATTTTGAATGACACTTTCAGGCTGATTAAATGGAGTTTGCCAGACAGTAGGCCCTACACGTTCAAGGTTACCTATTCTAGTTCATGACTTATATATTAATTGGATAAACAAAATTGGAACAGACACCCTTAGTTTAAATGCTTAATATGCTAAAATGCATAAATTATAAGAAACAAAAACTGATCGGATGATCCAAATGATGGTCTAACAGTATTCCTGGTGGGATTTATTATTAAATACCCACAAGAAAATAACATGTATTTACATGCAAGAGCATTATTTTTTAATAATGAATATATCTATAAATGTTATCTACATAAATCCTACAATATGTGGATGACACCATGATGCATTTAAACCCGATACGTGTAAACTTAAACGACATTCATACCAAGAAACATTCAACATTAAAGACCGTATTACAAATGCACAAAATAACATTAATGCAATGCGGTGCAAATAGAGAGCACAGTAAATATAGACAACTATAAGTGTCTCTTGATCAAATTTACAATTTAAACGTCATGCAGGTTTGTTAATATCAACAAACTTAATGCGAGATGGGTTATGAAACCAAAGAAAATGTTCATAGAAATACAATTATTGTGTATGGTCATGATTATGAATGAAAGGCGAGACAGAAAGTCTCTATTCTCACACCTGAGTTAGTGCACTAGTAAGTGTACCGTGTACGAAATAGGCAAGTAAAATGCCATCAGCTAGTGCAACATATTACAAACATGTAAAAGCAATGCATTAATTGTATGAAAGTTACAATTTGAACTTTGGATTTTTGCATTTCACATGCTTTTTACAAATGAAACTAAAAATCCAAAACTGTTTGTGTGAATGTGTACTTATTATAACATGCAAACTTTATTACAATACAGGCCCATGTATGTCAATAGCTCTTTAAAACTGACTGTTCTTGTTTACATTTTTAGTTCATACCATCAATAATGTAATAATTTATTTAATTAATTGTAAGCACCAATGGCATTAACACTGTAGTAAAAATAGAAATGTTTATCTTGACTATCTTAGCAAAAAAAGTGAAGTCACACAGTGACAAAACCATTATTGATATTCCGACTACTACAAACACAGCAGAAATCATTCATGTATATCCATGTATGCGCATGTATGTGAACTATTGTTCTACCATTGGACATGCAAAACAGTTAAACTGTACAGTACATTTCTGAAGGTAAACTATTTCTATTATCCTAGTACAAGTAAGTGCTTACTGTAACTTATCTTTGTATGCACATTTATGCAAACTATTGTTCTACCAATGGACATGCAAGACAGCTGAACTGTATAGTACATTTCTGAAAGTAAACTATTTCTATGTTACACTGCATTGCAAAAGTCCTCAGCCAGTTGTCAAACAAATGACATTTTGCACATTAATGCTGTGGAATCTGTTCAACTACTGAGGGTCGCTGATAGTTGACCACTTCTCTCCAACGCTGACGTCTCGTCTCCGCCTCCAATGCACTGACCATTGATGAACACCCGAGGTACCTGTGTAACATGAAATTGTCTCCTTTATTATGAGGCGTAAATTATAAAACTTCATGGCTGAAGTTACTACTGTTACACAGTGTATTTACCAACTCATGTTACTGAATATATCCCAAATACAGCTTTAAAATGAAACTACCTTATGAAAAATTAAAAGTGTACTTTTTATAATGGATAACTGGTTCTCTTTAATCCCCCAAATGAAATGAAAAAGTACATTTAAGACCTCCAACATCAAACAGATGTATGTGTAGAAAATGTATCCGAAATTAGCTTCAAGTTTTGCCAATACTGCCTTAGGAATAGTTAACTAGTTATAGGCACTGCAGCATTGGCAAGGAAATCAAGGTGGTTTACCTACAAACAGCTAACGCAGGAGTTGTCCTTCTCTCTACAATTAGTGAGTCCACTACAGGTTACACATTTACCCCCCGTGTGGGATCTTTTACTTCCCCTGGCATAGTCCGGCTTTTATTGTCTCTTCCGAAAGACACAGGCAAATGTGGGGTGAAGAAATTGTCTAAGTTTCGAAACGGCTATAGGTGGGATTGAACCACCATCCGCTCGATTGACAGTCCGGCGCTCTCCCGTGCAACCATCGCTCCCCAGGTCAAAGGTTATAATCCAAAATTGCTATTATCATCAACTTATATTTATAATTGTTGTTCACTGGGTAGCACCACTGTAGCAATATATTTTCCCTGTGTAGGTTCTGTTGATGAAGCCCCCCATGTAATGTTTACTTTAACATATTATGTTATTGCAAAGTTATACTTATATTGTACTCTGGATTGTGAAACGTTTTCATCTGAACACACATGTGCATAGTGTACTTGGGTATGACGGAAATTAATAAATACACAGAACTAACAAACAGCCCATGGTTTCATGCAGGATAATTTGTTTGCCAGTCATATTTTTTATGGAGACATCAAGTACACACAACCAGCTGACATGTTTTTATGACTTGAAAAAACCCACAAACATACATACATGTAACATCCATTTTTCAAGGTCTAACTGAGAATATCTACGATTTTCGAAGACCTTTTCTTGCTCCTTCCGTCATTTTACCCGTGCACCGATATTTATACTCCATTCAGAAATGTACCCCCCAAACTGATATTATATGCACGTGATGTTCTTTTTTCCATATATATATATATATATATATATATATATATATATATATATATATATATATATATATATATATATATATATATATATACCACCACAGTATATTAATTTTCTACAACAGGGAGGAAGAACAACTGACAAAAATATCAAAGTTGATCTACGGCTGTTTGTTTTAGAACTGTTTATCGCTCAAGTGTCCACCCAGATAAACAAAGTCGCCACCCATCACCCCCCCCCCGAGGGTTAAATCAGGCCACACGTGCGGGTAGAGAACTTCAACGCGCCACTTTAAAAAATCGTGCATAGCATATAATATAACGCTATGTATGATACGCGCAAAAAAAATCGTAGTTCCACGCCCGCGGGCCTTACCGAACTGGCGCCGGTTATCTGTCGCAGGTACGTTTGGAGCTCCGCGCAGTCGGGCCGGTTTTCAATCTCGATCACCTCGTACTGGTCAGGCTTGATTTCCTTGCCGACGTGTGGACGCAACGCGTTCTTCGCCATTGAGCAATACGGGCAGTACGACTTCGAGAATACCACCACCTTCTTTCCGTGGATTTTCATCTCAACAAACCGCTTTGCGTCTTCCTTTTTCGACATGTTTCCGGTGGGTGTTGGCGTTTGCGAGCTGCTGCTAGACCGACTGACAGGCGACTGGACGACTGGGTTCCGTTGAATGGCCACGCGGCCCGCACTGAACTCTGGCGTTTGATTGACGCGAGTCAGCGTGACTCGGCACAATAGGGGGCGCTGTGACCGCGTGAGCAGACGGGTCATAAAAATATTATTGATTGAAAGGCGAGGGAGGTAAATAATCAACTGCATTATTATTATACATGCGATGACATCGCGATCGGTGCAATGCACAATGCAGGTCGTTTGCTCACCGTTTGCAATCACACGCCCAGCTTTGTGTAATGTTATGACTCACTGATGTAATTTCCAGTAACGTCTTAATTAATACAATTAGTGTAAACATTGGTATTTTTCCACTGACGTTTTAATAGGCACCACTCACATTTTGCGAATATTTATCATTAAAATTTTTGTGATGGCGTAATTGACAAGTATGAAAATCGACGTCTATGCTATAATTAAGCAACGATATAAATTATTGTGTATGCGATATATATATATGGTTCTATATAGTGATTTACGTCACTATAATTATGTATTTACAGTACCGTGTTTCCGCATTTGCCATATAGATCTATTCTACCTCCAGTGATATGACCATATTCCGCAGCGTTGGTGAAACAGAAATATTACGAAGCCACTGTTCAACAGGTGCATATATAAATTAACCTGTACAATCTTCGTGGCGCATATGCGATAATCGTACTGGCCCTTTGCGTGAGCAATTACGCCGCATACAAATTATTTATGTTGCAGCTGGTCAATCTTGGCACCCGATCAAGGCAACACAGTTGACGTCAGTTACATGTGTCTATTATGTGTGGTCTCTATTATCGATAGTGTACGCTTTACAGGCCATATATAATACGTGTACTTGTATCATGACTCGTTATATTGCATCGACGTTCGGTAGATCAACGTACAGGAGACCGACACATCCATACATACCTACATACATATACATCCATACATACCTACATACATATACATGCATGCATACATGCATACATGCAACATACATACATACATACATACATGCTACATACATACATCATCACATCATACATACATACATGCATGCATGCATACATACATACATACATACATACATACATACATACATACATACATACATACATACATACATACATACATACATACATACATACATACATACATACATACATACATACATACATACATACATACATACATACATACATGTACATTTGCAATAGACACTCATAAACACACATACGTTCGTACCTAATTGCTTGGTTCCCTGCCGTATAGACATGCACACACGCACGCACGATTGTGCAAAGGCCATAGTATATATATATATATATATATATATATATATATATATATATATATATATATATATATATATATATATATATATATATATATATATATATATATATATGTTGTGTATATATTATATGTGCGTGCGTGCGTGCGTGCGTGCGTGCGTGCGTGCGTGCGTGCGTGTGTCATCGATGGCCCTGTTATTACTAATGCCAAAATATTCCACGTCTGCTGTTATACATCCTGTGACAGCGTACATTACTCAACAAACAGAGAGAGGGGGAGACCAGCGACAGGTTTGTCCGCACTGCCAATGCGATCATTTCTTTAAGCAGACAAACTTGTCACCGCATCTACAAATTGGTTCGGCACCGCCACCGTCCCTGCTAGTTTTGTTTTTGTACGTTCAGCTTCCCGTGTATCTTTCTTTTCGTGGTCACTCATCCCACTCGCCTCTAGTGTAGTTCCAAATACGTGCCTTTGTCTTTGCGGCTGGAATCTATATCCAGATACTTCTGCATCCGTTAAATGATCCGATTTAGATAATCCATAACAAACACGCCATTTTAATTTTTCTCTGCGCTCAGCGCCTCCAGACGGATTTATGATATGAATAACTAATCTGTGGAGAAGCCTAAGCTTACTGGCGTCATTCTTCGTCGACAATGGCGTAGCTCATAGTATTTCGATGGCTGGGTGTTTAAAAATATTTTTCAGGTAACCGGCTGGCGTTAAAAAATTGAGTATACGTGGAAATTGTTACTTTATATTAACTCTATTAGGTGTACGCCACGAAACCGTTGCCTTTGTTGCATGGACAATACCTTTTATTTTTAAATTATAACTGGTAGTGTATATATACGTGGTATACCCAGACATATTGATACAAATATTTATTTGCACCCAAAATAATCTGGTAATTTTGACAGAATTTGTCTCATAACTTATATATATATATATATATATATATATATATTTGTATATATATATATATACCCTGCTAAAAATGTACTACAGTTAACTATGGTAAATCCATAGTAAATCATAGTAAATCATAGTAAACCATAGTAAACCATAGTAAACCATAGTATATTATATTTTACCATGCTTTACCCATAGTAAAATGTACGTAGACATAGTAAACCATAGTAAGTTATAGTAAAACCATAGTAATTCATAATAAACTACAGTATACTACGTTTTACTATGCTTTTACCATAGTAAATTCACATTAAGATGTAGTAAACTGTAGTGAACTGTAGTAAATCCATAGTAAGCTATAGTCAACCATAGTTTACTAATTTTTTACAATACTGTGATTACTGGTAAAGTCATGGTAATTGCATGATAAACCATGATATCACTGATTTAAATTTGTATATTTATCTACATTTTGATAAATGAACATTAAACCATATAGTAAACCATGATATAACAAAAGTAAATTAATTATGACATAAGCAGTTTTTGTTTATGGCCTTATTTTAAATTGTTCATGCAAAACTGCCAGATGCATCTACCACGGATCTGTTATGGTTTATAGCCCAGACAACTAATAGAAAACATAATAAGCCATTACAATTCCCATAGCATAGTCTATTTTTATCATCCGTGCTAAAAATTTACTATGGTTTACTACAGTAAATTTACTATGGTTTACTACAGTAAATTTACTATGGTTTACTACAGTAAAACACAGTGTTTTTTCGGAATATTTACTACGCTTTATCATAGTAAATACGATGGTTTACCATAGTATATACTATGGTTTACTACAGTAAATACTACGCTTTAATATGGTTTACTACAGTGAAATTCACATTTTCATTCTTCACAATTTCTCACAATGAAATGCCTTTGAATGTCCAGAAATGTATACTGTTATCTTCCTTATCATGTCTTTCTAACAGCCAAGGAATCAGTATAAACATTTGCACTGAGTTATAGTTGGCCTCTCTGAGGGCTGCTTAATTGGGGGACCTCAGTAATTGGGTGATTCCACTAATTACTGCCATTTTAATGACTAGAGGCCAGTTAATACCTCAGACCCATTATGCTGGCAAGTAATGATAACCAGAGTCTCAGACATAAGAAATCAAATTTTTCTATTACACAGGTGCAGTGGGACACATCTTTGAGGAGTGAGATCTATGAAACTACATGGATACGGACATTATGGAATACCACTTGACAGAAATCAACCATAATTATAGTATTGCTGCCATGTAATTCATGACTTTTTAACATGTTAATAAAGCATTTCATTATATTATAAACACATTGTTTGATTGTTTTAGTTATATGGCATGTGTAGAAGATCAAGACCCACTATGCATAATAAAATGTGATATTCACCATAGTAAATTATGATGAAATGTGGTATTCACTAGCTGTAGTAAACCATGGTAATGCATGATATTGACTGTAGAAACCATAGTAAAATGTGGTATTCACTGTAGTACACCATAGTAAAGCATAGTATTTACTATAGTAAAGCATAGTATTTACTATAGTAAAGCATAGTAAATTGTGATATTCACCATAGTAAACCATAGTAAAATATGGTATACACTCTAGTAAACCATAGTAAAGATAGTATTTATATAGTAAACCATAGTAAATTGTGATATTCACCATAGTAAACATAGAAAATATGGTATACACTGTAGTAAACCATAGTAAATATAGTATTTACTATATAAACCATAGTAAATTGTGATATTCACCATAGTAAACCATAGTAAAATATGGTATTCACTGTAGTAAACCATAGTAAAATATAGTATTTACTATAGTAAACCATAGTAAATTGTGTTATAAACCATAGTAAAATATGTAGTAAACCATAGTAAAATGTAGTATTTACTATAGTAAATCATAGTAAATTGTGTTACAAACCATAGTAAAATATGGTATTCACTGTAGTAAACCATAGTAAAATGTAGTATTTACTATAGTAAACCATAGTAAAATGTAGTATTTACTATAGTAAAACCATAGTAAATTGTGCTTTAAACCATAGTAAACCATAGTAATATGTGGTATTCACTGTAGTAAATCATAGTAAAACGTAGTATTTATTATAGTAAACCATAGTAAATTATGATATTTACCATAGTAAACCATAGTAAAATGTGGTATTCACTGTAGTAAACCATAGTAAAACGTAGTATTTACTATGGTAAACCATAGTTAACTGTGATATTCACTGTAGTAAACCATAGTAAAACGTAGTATTTACTGTAGTAAACCATAGTATATACTATGGTAAGCCATAGTATTTACTATGGTAAAGCGTAGTAAATATTCCGCAAAAACACTGCGTTTTACTGTAGTAAACCATAGTAAATTTACTGTAGTAAACCATAGTAATTTTTAGCAGCGTATATATATATATATATATATATATATATATATATATATATATATATATATATACATAGTTAATTAATAAAATAATAAAATCGCTGGCACATTATTTGTGTGCCAGTCCAGAAGTAAAATGTTTATTTGTACGCACCTAATCGAGATAGTTAGAAATAAGCATTTAATAATAATAATCTAGCGCCACCTAGTGGCGTCACGGTCGAGTCCGGAAACGCGATTTTGATGTCTGTGAACAAGAAGTGACTACTACTTCCGGTTTGCTGATGGCTCTCGAAATATTGTTTTCGTGTACTCTAGTATGGATGATTTAGGAGCAAAAATCTTGTCAAATTTAAATGCGGCGTTCACTAGAGATCCTGACATGTGTGTATATGCAACTTTTGAAAACAATGCACTTTAAAGTAGACGCATAAGCAGTGTCCTGCTATAAAACACTGGCACTCTTGAGTTTTGTGGCTACGCTAGCTAACGATTAACTGAACTGAAGTCTGAACAAGACATCAGTTAAAACTTCTGTTGTATTTTTTACATGTAGGGGTTAACGTTTCCCCCTAACTCTGTTGCAATTTTGCATGTTCGCTGTCTTCATCTGTATCTGTACATGATGCCAATATACTAAGAGAGGGCACTGCATTCCAAAAATGTATCCTAATAATATTAATAGTAATTTCAAGCCAGTAATAATATTTATATGTTGTGCGTAGTCATAGTCACATATGCGATCTAAATGTATATTTTGGGATTGATTGAAAGATGAAATCAAGCCAATAGTGAACATATCTAGTATAGGTATTAATATTTGACCGACTTCGGCAACATGTCAATTCATTTGTGCGTTTTGGCTGCTGAGTTCAAGGTTATTTTAGACCACGACAACAGTACTGTGTTTTCACTCTATTCGCATTGCCAGACGAGGCGCGTTGGCTGTGAATTTATTTCAAAACTGTACACCATTCGCAAGTTTTATTCGGTTCAACATTTGACAGTGTATACTATTTTAACGTAATACACATTTAGTTAGTTGTCATGTCAATTAGTTTTATAAATCACGCATAGACTGCGCAACCAGCACATTAGCTTTGGTTGCTGTTTTGGTGGTGCCCCAGGTGGGATATAATGTATAACGTTCCTCATTTATAACGCAGTTCCATTTCGTGGACCCCAACTACTGCGTTATATTGAGGCGTGACTGTCTATAATTCAACCTGTATATTTATAGCTAAAGTTGATGTGTCTCTTCTTTCCAGAGATGAATATGATTTCCTGCCGATAAACGGGTCACTTCAAAACAAGAATCCTGTGATAATAGAGGGCCACAAGGTGGCGCTGGAGCTGTGGGCAGTAAAGATCTTGTATCTGTATGCACATTCCCGGCTGGTTGGGTGCACCTTCAAGGAAACGGGCAGAAAGGCTCTCGGTAAAGTTTCCAGATATTTTTAGGTGTTACTCCCCGAGTCCCTGGTTTCCTCGTGCGCTAGATGTCATAGCTGCTGATTGTGTCAATACCAGTTCACTACCCTTGGCACATCCCTTTCCAATACTCCTCTTTTAAGCTCAGCCAATGAAATTGCTCACAAAGACTGTGGTCGACCTCCCATCGTTTGATATAATTTTAGGTGATTTCAGCCATATGCTGCTCATGTTACATGCAGTGTTTATGGTACTGTTTAATAATGTTGCTATATTAGACACCATTTTTTTATTACTTTTCTCGGCATGTTACAACAGATATGAATGGATCATTCTATTGGGAGTTGTGTATCCATCTTCAAATTTCTGATCTACAAAAACAAAATCATGTTTAATCAACAAAATATTTTGTGGACGTGAGCAAAGGTAAACTATAAAATTATACCAGTTGACTTTAACTGTGAGAACAGTGCAAATACCAAACATATTTGGGCAATCAGTATGCTATATTATTTATACTCTATAACACAATTATGAAATAAAAATGTAAAGCCACAAAGTGCCTAGATGTCTCTAACTAATGGTGTATTTATGTTTATGTACAATTTTTCATTTGTATTTTCTGCAGGAGTAGAAGAGGTCATTTCCTTGAGCAGAGCTGCTTTGCTTGTGAATGCAGACTTTATGTCAGCGTGGAATAAAAGGTATGTTCTATAAGTACCCAATAATAATAAAAAGTCAAACAACAACTGTAACATATGGGGTGTACACATGTACATTACAATACAGTAATCAAGCCCAAATAGTAATAAAAGTTGTAACTTATTATTTTTTAAAGTTACTTCAACAATGTAAGATTTTCAGTAAGAAACACATGATTCTGACAGTTGAATGTTATATGCAACCTATGGTATATAGCTGCTGGAAAACTGAGACTAGAAACTTGTTTTAGTATAGTAAAATGTTTTACAATAGTAAAACGTGTCTCATTTCGAGATTACATTTTCTGGTTGTTATTGTTTAATAAGCATAACACTTAAGTTACTAGTTATGAGGTTCCTAATGTATGATATTTACCTAAAAAACACTGAATGAAATGAAACCTAGTATATATGGTTTATTGACTTAATATATGCAATGTATCTGATGGCATCTACAGTAGATGTTCAACTCTGTGATTCCTGTTTTGTTGCAGGAGGGAACTGGTTCTGCAAGCAGAGCTTTCAGTAGAACAAGATCTTAGATTGACAGAGCTAATTCTGAGAAAGCACCCGAAAAGTCCTGAAACATTTTCCTATCGGTAAGTGCCCCTGTCGTAAGATAACTGTCTTGGATTGCCTATGTCACAATAACAATTATGCACATGAACTTGATCAAGATTAGCCCTGCTAATAATGTTGATAACAGTAACATGTATGCACTACATTACCACGGCTGGATGATATTTGTTAAATCAAAGATCCATGCATGCAGTTGTCTCTTTTAAATATTGCCTGATGTTTTTGTGATAAAACAGTTTAGGGCCAGACTATCAACAAATATATGACAAAATGTGTCACCCTTCCATGTATTTGGCAGTCATTGTTATGTGTTTTATTGCTAGGTCATATAGAGGGTATGTAAATTGCAGACTTCTTGTTAATATTTACCACCTGCTTCATGGTAAAGGAACACACAGTCTGGCTTTAACAAGGCTGTTAGTATTAGAAATTTCATGTAAGTGATAACGAGAAAATGATTCGAAGAAAAAATGCTCATCACAAATTCATATTTTGGCTAGTGATAGTTTTTTGACATGCTTTATTGTGAAGAAAACAACCCATCAGTAATGCTAAAATGAAATAGTTATGATGTTAGTTATTATAATTTCTTGGTAACATAACTACAGATGTTGATTTGCAAGCACAACAGTGATATACCACAAATATATTCAGTTGTGAAGAACTATGAAACTTGATCAAGTGTATGACGTACGGATAAGTTAATGATAACATGTTTTCCGTTGTATTTCAGAAAATGGCTGCTGTTAAAAAGAAAGAAGAAACACAGGAATCCGTCACGTGGCAAGTCTTCCGTAGTCACATCCTATGTGCCAGCTCAAAGGGTTGCCAAGTCCTGCTGTCAGTGTGTCGGAGAGACAGCGAGATGTCACAACGATGGCACCACCACCTCTAAGTCCCCCAGTGACAGTAGCGCCATCTGTGTGCTGAATGATACAGAGAGGAAGTTACTGGAACATGAAATAGAGGTGTGCACGTGTGCGGCTGACAGGTACCCCAACAACTACAATGCCTGGAGTCACCGGAGCTGGCTCATCCAACAGTTTGGGTCAGGTGATATTCAGGTACATAATTATTTTATAAGACTTTATTTTGTTAAATTTATTTCATGCTGCTGTTGCGATAATTTCCATATGATTAATAATGATATATGCATGTCCACTTTAATTAAATTAAAAACATCATTATACTTATGTTGTCTTAAGACAATGTCATCTTTTAATCACATTCTCCATAAAATGCTGCAAACTGTAGTACACAATACACAACAAGTATATTAAATTTCATAACAGGTAAGTCATAAATATTGAATGTTTTTTTGGTCTATACTAAAACAGCAGAGTTGCATTCACTTGAGAGAGAGAGGGGGGGGAGAGAGAGAGAGAGAATGACAATGTATCAGTTTGTGAGTCATGTCTGGTTTGTTTCTGTTACTGGAGAGAGATATCCCGACAACGTATCAGTTTGTGAGTCATGTCTGGTTTGTTTCAGTTACTGGAGAGAGAGAGAGCTCCAGACAATATATCAGTTTGTGAGTCATGTCTGGTTTGTTTCAGTTACTGGAGAGAGAGCTCCAGACAATGTATCAGTTTGTGAGTCATGTCTGGTTTGTTTCAGTTACTGGAGAGAGAGCTCCACACAACGTATCAATTTGTGAGTCTCCACGTCTCTGACCACAGCGGCTTTCATCATCGACAATTCCTACTAGACCAGTTGCAGAAGTTCTCACCAGAGGGTAGTGATGTCAGCAAATGGTTGCATGATGAGTGCGCGATGACGACGGAACTGATCCGGAGATATGCTGGACACGAGGCGATCTGGTGTCACAGGTATGATACCACCCGTTGACATGGACAATGACATGTCAAACTGTCATTTGTTTACCCTTTGTTTGATTGATATTTCTAAGGGCACCTTCCACAAAAGCTAAACATCCACATTTCCTTGGTTCTGCCTAGCATGACTTGTGCATTCGACTTTAGACTATTGCCTAGTGTAACCTCGATGTTAATGGGATAGATTACCCAGTAGCTGAAATGTATGTTTTATTTGAATAATTGTCATAACTAAGAAGATAATTAGTAATAGCAATAACATTGCTGATAAAATGTTGATAAAAAAATAAATTTTAATTTGCGAAGTTACACAAGTTCAGTGAATCTTTTGACACTAGAGATATGTTTGCTGTCCACAGAGCATGTGTCCAGAGATAGCCAGAGCAGTGTATTGGAACATTGAGCTTGACTGGATCTATAGGCAGTTTAACTCATGTACAGTATTTGATCATAATTTAAATTATAAATAACCAAATCACATCTTCTTTTGCTGATGGATTTATTTAAGTAACTAATCTTATTCCAGGCGGTTCGTCCTGCATAGACTGGCTCTGTTGCGATCTGCTGTCAAATGTGACCACTGCAGGCAATCACGCCCAGGCGTGTACAGCCCGAAGAAAACGAAACTTGAATCAAATGAAATGGATTGGAATGATCTACTGAAGAAGGAAGAGACATTCTGTGCCAGTGTGACGCACGAAACAACGTCCGACTGGCAAAAGACATTGGCCGGAAAACACCTGCAGTGGCTGCATAGAACCTGTCACCATAACAACTTGCAGTAAGGCAATGAGTGACACTTCTCAAATTGTCCTATTAGTTGGGTTGAACTCTTGTATTTTCGACTCGAAATTTCACTATCATCTAGTCAGCTACAACAGCCTCTTGTTTACACGAAACATCTACTTGATTTGGTGCAGACTTCAGAGTGTCTGTACTTCAACCACTGTGACTGCATTGGTTGAGTTGATACCGTTTTGTTGAACACACAAAATGTGTTCTTTGTCTTTGCATATGTTTTCTGTACATTGCAAACACACCTAATGAATATAAGATAATTTTGTATTCCAACATCCATGTTTGCACTTACATACTACAGAGGAAGTTTCTTTATGACTCAAACTGCTGTAAATTCACTACCCATTGAAGAGATTCTTAATGTAGCATTCTGAGTTAAATACCATTTTAAAAAAAATCTGACTATGAATGTACAGCATGAAGAAGACTTACTTATTTATTCTTACTTGCTACTTTACTGCCATTTTATCTAAAAGTTGCAAACTGTATGAAAACATTGTATGCTTATGAAGATAGTGGTATGTAGAGATTTGCATAATGAGTTGCAGGAAATTTGTATTTAAAAGATGGACAATCTGTGAATGCAACTTTAAAAGTTATATATGCTGATATCATGGGATTAGTTTCAAGCACTTATGTATTTAGATAATTATAAAATGTATTTTTTTACCATGAAATTAATTTAGCATAATAAAACAGTAATACTATGGACGGATCATGGTATGTTGATTACCAGGTGGGTACTGGCAGGAAAAATTAATTGCAACACTGGAGACACCTGCCAAATGAAAGATGTATTAATTCATGATGATGAACTGTGCCATGTATTGTGGATACCAGGTTTTTTGGAATTGTATGGACAATGTAACTTGAATCAGGTGGTTTTGTGGCATAGATTTGGGGAGACATTTCACATCAGTTAAAATACCAAGTACCAGATTACTGGTGTTGGCGGATGGTGGTTTAAACAAAACATGCCTTTTTTTGGATTCTGCATACTTAAACACATCATTTGGGAGATATTGGGCTACATTTAGGCATTTCATAATCTGTATGGCGTCTCTGCTAAGGAAATGTTTCAGACAAATTCAGTGTGAACTACTAGAAACTATTAATATACTATAAGATGTTTTGTGTCGAATATTTGGAAACATGATTACAAAACACAAATTAAAATTCATACTGTTACAGATCTTCAAATGATTAATAGAGACATTATAGTCTTGTTTAAATTCATTTTTTGTGTGGTGGGCTTCAGTTAGGGAAACGTTTAATATGTTGGTGTGAGAATGATATTATTGTTAGTAAAGTGGTATTATTGTTGCAAGAAACCTAGGGGGATCTTTATGTGCAGAATAGAGAGACAGTTAGGTACTTACGGTTTATAAGAAAAGACGGGTATAAACAGATTTTGTTTTGTGTAGTATATATATATGCATGCATGATTGATACAAGTTTGTGTATTTTGTTATTAAAAGTGGCAAAGTGGATGGTCTAACCTGAATAGTTTTGTGTAATATAACCACTCTTTCAACAATGTATCATGTTCATATACACATTATTAATTTTTCATTATTGATAGAGTTGAGCACATCGTATAAAATATGATACTGTACATTTTGTAAAATGTATTGTCTTCTGCATTGGATAGGAGACAAAAATACAATTTAATGCAAATAAAATGCATAATTTATTTACTATCTAACACTTTGATCTTTTACTGTCTTTCTTAGATTATTAAAATAAAACAACTCGTTTATAATTTAAGATAAAACTTGATGTTTTATGTTCAGACGAACATAACAAACAGTATTTAACAATGTATAACAATATCTATCACTATATATATATATATTTATATATATATAATTATATATATATATATATATATCTTAGATAATAATACAACAAAACATTTAAGAAATAGTCACATCCCATGTACAACACTACATAGAAAGCTACATCTTAGTGTTGTTCTGCAGAAGCACAATTTACCTGCACTGTATACCGGGACACGCTGCCGCCTAGCGACTAAATGACTAACCCATTTCGCCTTGATCGATGAGACCTCGCTAGGTAGCGTCACTGTTCTTGACATACCCGTTCAGAAAAATGTTAGATAACCAGACACACCATTCGCATGATTGATGCCGAATTAATTTGTATCACAATCAATTAACATCTACACAAATAAAATAGCTAATAAAATCAGTAAAACAGATGAAATCATATTAACGACTGTTTTATTAGTAAAAGTGTTAAACACTTTACTGGTAAACACACGAACGTCTCTGTATGAAACGAATGCAAATTTTCTGTAAGACGATACAAACACTGTATTATAATTTATTTACAAGTCTTCGCACCAAAACTCTAATAAAACCAGCTTGATTACAGCAGTTATTTTGGGAATTGACTGTTAAATGGGGCTGATACGCATGAGCATACATTTCAGAGTTACCATGCTTTGATGTGTACGCAGCCACGGCATAGGCCTATTTTAAATGTTTTCAAACTTGGATTTGGTTTGAGTAGTTCAGGATTATCTATCGATTTTGTGTTGATTTACTACGTCATGGTCCCTTATCCTCTAAAATTACTGGTATGTTTGGCCAATTGTTGTTCAAGCGTGTCAGGCCCCTTTAACGTCAGGATAAATTACTAATGGCTCCTAACACTGTAATGATGTCGATAATGTTATATGTCAAGTATAGCGGAAAAGTAAAATGTTAATGATACCTTACAGCTGCCTCGTTCTGAGAATGCCAATGTTACGCATAAGTGAACGCAGAGGGCAGCAGACAGTAAGAACTGTTAAGTCTCCTGCTTTACGCGGGAGCCTCCCGCTTTTCGCACCCATCTCCCGCCCACCCGCGCGTGAGACGAAATCTCCAGTTTATGATTCGTCCTCCAGTTTCTGATTTTTTAACCTTCCATAATGCCCCATTTTATAAATAAATATATCCGCGATTTATATCGTTGTAGAAGCGCTCCAAATCGCTAGTCTATTTCAGTTACTATTTGCGTTGTTCCATTTTATTTTTACCAGTACAACCGAGGAGCATAACAGGCATTTTAATTGGGTGGGAGCAATCGCGTGGATCGATATGGCTCCAGCGAAGCCGCAAGCAAATTCGAAGCCGGCCCCTCGTTCTACTTCGAAGAAATATGACTCAAAATTTCTCCAAGCGTGCGTCGGCGATCTGCACTGGATCAACAGAAGTGACCGAGGGTTGTCACATGCGTTTTGCCGAATATGCAAATTCACATTTTAACGTTGCTGCAGGAGTATAAGAGTATAGGGAAGGGTAAGACCAACACTGGAAGCCATCGGTTTGCCACCTTGTGTGCTGTTGTGTTGCCACTGTTGTCCCTCCGAAACAGCAACGCAGACAGTGATAGGGTCTTTTCAGTGGTGAAAAAGATTGATACAGACAGTAGGTCTGACCTCGGACAGGACACAATATGTGCCTTGCTCAGCTGCAAGCTTAACCCAGAGGACAGTTGTTTTCACTTTCAGCCTTCAGAAGAACTGCTGAAATCTGCCAAGTCGGCAACGTGGCAGTATGTGAAGGATCACCCTTCACATGAGTGAGCTTTTTTTTAAAGCAGGTTGTAAACTGTGATGGTTGGTTTTAATGTAGTGTCCAGCATTTAGGTTGGTTTTTTAGTTTTCTACTTTCTCAGCAAGTTTGTGGAGTGCCACCATTACTATCTGTCCTTGTAATGGGTTTTTTCAGAGGATTGTGCATGGCAGTTGGTGTTTGTGCTGGTTTGTGAATATAAACTTTGGGGCAGTTATGTGTATATAATCTTTGTCATTGTTGTGGTGTTATTGCATGTTGTATTTATATTTACTTAATTTTCAAATAAAGAACTGTTTTACATAATTATGAGTGTTTGTGAATTATGCATTCTACCGCCGCGCAATAGCATCGACATTTGATTAGCTCGATTTTACGAACAAATCACCAGTTTTGTCATTTCAGAAACTTAACAGGTCTGGGCAGCACCGCGCCATACGATACAATGTCACAGTAATATTCCAGTTGTTTCTAGTCGTGTAGCCTAAACACACTGGAATGTAAATGTCGATTGCACCACTGCACTGTGACAGAGATCTGTGACTGACACACCGAAACTACACCACTGACGCCCGACTAGACAACCTTAGCTTCAGCCACTGTTACGCCGCAAGGGCACGCAAGTCATTCCCGTTTCCGGTCCGTGTTATAGAAACCACACAGAACTGGTCCCCCCCGTCTCGCTGTCCATAAGTGTATTCAAAGTCTGCAACACGCAAACAGTTTGAAAATAATAACCTATCTGCATAACAATGCATAATAGTTTTTGTTGGGTGAAAACCTATAAAACGTACAATTGTGACTGTTTCGCCCTTATGCGAAATAACACACAGTTCGTTCAAGTCTTTGGGGACCGGATCTTGAATGAAAACCGCTAAAAATGGCATAAACACGCCATGGACATGGCGACAGACGAGACTTGCGTGCCCTATTTGCACATCTTCCCTCATCAAACACTCTAAACACTTCGATCTGCATTCCGCGCCAATCAGCGACACTGTAGGGGCACCATCTCGTGACCTACATGATCGTGGCATCCAAGGGCCCGTCGACGCCGCGATGCGAGTTGACGAGAGTCTTCAGTCGGTGAAGACGGTCCAGGCCGCCCGCCTCCCACACCTCGACCCGACTCACCTCGTCCTCCCCTCCAACTCCCGCTTCCCCTCCCCTTCCCCCACATTCATCGGCGTCCACAGCCCGGAACGCCAGCACACGATCGCCACCGACCGCAAGGAGGCGCTCGATTCTGCCACTTCCGTATCCGGGCATGTACTCGCTGCACAACATGGCGACCACCTCACCGAACTTGTATTCATACGCGTTGTTCGGCGTCACGTTGACGACAACGATGTCTCCACAGCGCCGGCCGATCCACAGTGTGTCGGCCACGTAGCACATGCTGCCGACGAGCGAGGCCCAGCGCCCGCGGTGCAGGGTGTTGGGGCTGACGGCGTGGGAGAAGGAACTCACCGCCGTCCGCTTGATCGACTGCTTCCGCCGCGTCGTCCGCGAATCGCCGCCGCTAGGTGGCGCGCGGGTCGCATGTCCGTTGTTGTCGTTGACTGAGTCGTCGTTGTTCTGGTCTTTGTCTTTGTCATTTTTATCGTCGCCTTGGCTCTTTTCCCTGCAGAACTGCACGATCACAGACCCGACGCCGTTCGCGAGAGAACAGTTGAACGTGCACAGTTTCACCTGGTCGACAGTAAAATAACTCCAATTAACAAATGACACCGTTCTATCAATATCTGTATTGAACATGATCTTATGTATCCACTGACTGAGTTACCGTGGCGAGAAAAGACACCTATTACTATTTTATATTTAAAGCCGCATTTATAATACCACATAATAGCACATTCATGGATAGCTAGAATGTTACTACGTAACGCAACGTTGGCGGTTTTTGCTTGGCCGCTTCCCAGAAATGTTCCGATGTAAAATTGTAAACGGAAACCGTGGTTAACGGATCCTCTGCATTTTTTCAATGTGTTCAGTGCGTTAGAATTGGTTTGTTACGTCGGTTTAAATTCGGGATCGAACAAGGTTTTAACAGGTTCAAAGAACAATACTAATAGTTTACACTCTGAAGGGACTTTCAAGGTTAAATTCAGGTCGGTTTTGTTCGAGATCTTTGTCGAGCAACGCTGATAGGGGTGAATCCCACACAGTTGGAACAGCAGCCAAGAAGGCTCAATTTTCGGCGTTTGTCTGCACTCTAGGAAGAGTAGGCCCTAAGTAAATTAGAATCGGGGTTCGAACTGGCATTGGTACCTTCGACTCGGCGTCATACTCGACGACATGACACGACTTGTGGCTGACGCACCACACTTGGTCTCCGTGCCACGTCACTTCCGCTACCCACGTCTTGCGTACGTTGTCATCGAAAGCCACTAGGCGATGTTCTATCAGCAACGTGCGGGTACTCACGACGACAATGCTGCACGTCAACAGAACCTCACATATATTCAAACAACAAACAATGGCCGCATGCAACTGTCTTATACACAGAAGCAACAACTTGTTATCGGGATTGGAAACGTGTTATAAAAAATTTCAATTGTGCGCATGCGCGATGCCCTATATAGGTCACATTGGGTCATATACAACTTTTCCGGCAAGCTTACTGAACTATTCGGTCGTTAAATGTTGTAAATCATGATATTACCAAAAGCAAATTTGCATTCACCGCGACAATTGGCAACGTAACAAGTGCCCATATTTCACCCCAAACGTTTCGCGTATGTAGCCTAATGAAATATATATGGTTGGTTTGTTTCCTCTTGTGCGTTTCAACCCCACAAATATAAACATCTACCAAATATTTCGCGTAAGTAACGATATTCGGTTATCTATTTCCCGTAGTGCGTATACGACTTCTGCACGTTCTATATAATAAAGATACAAAGCTAACAAATATTTCAACGACCAATTGTTTCGCTACAACCTGCCGTTTGTAGAACGCTTATTTTCACAAGTAACTAACAATCCCTGGTTTTATCGGGCAACAATGTCGTCCAACGATTCGGACGGTTAATTGCTGATGTATTCAATTTTATTTCAATCTCACACCAAATACTGCTGTTATCGTGATTTCCATAGTCATAATTATTTGTGAAAAATAGATGTGTGGCTTTGATATAAAGAAAGCCACTTTCACGGAATGTGATCCTGCCACTTGATTCTACATATACTTGAGTGAAAAAAATCGTCACATTTACATCTACCACATCATTTTTACAACTGCTCTCCAAATATATATATATATATATATATATATATATATATATATATATATATATATATATATATATATATATATATATATATATTATATTAGCAATGAAATAACATTATTGATTAACAATAATTATTATTTACTTTGAGATTATACGAAACCCACAACTAGCTCCGTATGAGTTTAACCAATGAGAATCGTTGTACGTCGCACGTGACTGACCTTCCCCCGCAGCCGACCCACAGGTCGTTGTAGTCGGAGACGAGGGTCATGCACCTGGCGGGATGCTCGGGGTGTGGGGTGGACAGGGTCAGCGTCTTGTACTCCCGCAGCGTGAGCTGGTCATCTCTCGCCGTCGGTTGTGGTGTCACGTAGATGGACAGTTGACCGCTGGCCAGACAGATGTACAGGCGCATCAACGATTCTCCCGCCTCCTACGAACGAAACATTGTAGTTCGACATGAACATTATTTTGTAATATTAAATAATTTATTACTATTATCAATTACTATTTATGCTATTATCAATACATAGATATTTTATTAGTATTATTGTTACATCATTAATGCATTTCTATTACATAAAAAAGTGTTTTACATTCACTGAATTATTTTTGAATCATTTGTATACAGTCATCAATATTATTGTATTGTTATGGAATTATTTGCTAGATCGATTATTATTTATTTTTTAAGACTGATAGGTAATTCATTCTTTATTTTTAGAAATGCTACGTTAGGTAATACTGTACGGATTTTAGTTATGTATATACATACACATTAAAAACATATTCTTATTATTCTTATTGCATAACATTATAATTTTATTATATTTTAATAGAAATATGTTATGAAGCGCCATGAATAGTTATGGATGTGGGGGGGGGGGTGGCGCTATATGAAATAAGATATATTATTATTATTAAAGCGATGTGCCTGATCCATTCCCCGAAACAAAAAACATATATCTAACAAAAGAATGTAGAGTCTAAAACTATTTTAATGAATCAACTGAAGGTGAAAGTGAATTTGTATTTTAGTGTTTTTTTTATATCTCGGTTTTATTATTTTACTGAAGCCAGTTTTACATGTTATTATGATTTACTTGTATTTAATGTTTATCTTGTGAGTTGTTTATACTTTCTAATGTAATTCACACATTTAACCGTTATCTGCGTTGTTGGCAAAGGCAACGTTTGGCGGAAGTTACGCGCATAATTGTGATTGTGACGTAAGCAAACCGCGGGAACGAGGAACTTCCAAAGTATCATGACGTTTGCGGTCTTTTTCCCACCACTTTCTAGGCATGTGATGTGATTTCTTTGC
Source organism: Ridgeia piscesae (assembly GCA_025642075.2). Taxonomy (NCBI): domain Eukaryota; kingdom Metazoa; phylum Annelida; class Polychaeta; order Sabellida; family Siboglinidae; genus Ridgeia; species Ridgeia piscesae. The sequence continues at coordinate 474,100 of JAODUO010000104.1, read as the reverse complement.
CAGTTTTTCATCTTCCGCTCTTTCCAGATTACCAGCCTATTATTATGGGTTTCAAACAAAATACAATTTTCTATAATTAGAACTGCGTGTTTTAGTTTGATATATAACCTGTTTACCTCATACTGTTCTGTGATCATCGCCAGCGCGATGTCGCGTATCTGCAGAAATGGCGGACTCGGAACTAGACATCCGGAAATTCTGTCATGTCTCATCAATTCCACACCAGCGTCCTAAAAACAAATCACGTGACTTATCACTTGCAATCACATCGGCTGTGGTCCTGTCTGTTGTATTACCTTTGTGCAGGAAGTCTAACTAGGATTCGTATAATTATGATTTTACACAACTACATCATTTTATTAATGTTATGGTTTTCTCCATCGTATCTGCAGATCGACAGTTTGGTGAGAAATACGATTTTTTTAGATGCTTTTCATTCCAGTAAGGTGGTCTAACCATGATATCACAATGACACAGTAGGCAGTGCACATGTCCACGCTGGTGGGATTCATCAGTCACCAGTCACAACTAGAGTATCCTACTTAACGAAAACCCGCCACCGAAGTGAATTCAAACTGTAAATGCACAAGAATGTGACCTGACGGTTTTCCCCCAGACACTGCGACCAACTGTTGTCAGCATTGTACTGAAACCAACTCAAGTGTGACTGCAATGAAATGTTAGAATCAATGCCGTAAATAGTTTGCTAACTAACAAACAAGGTTGCGATCAGGTGTAGTAGATCAAGAAAATTTAAGGCCAAATAAAATGCAAATCTGAATATTTCGATACATAGTCTTATTTCGATACAATCTTATTCGCATTACAAAATACTACATTGTAAAACCAACACCAGACAAAACACACTCACGCTTGGTCCCAAATTGTGAAATACTCTTATCATGAAGAATCATAGGCCTACTGAACATTTTACGTCTATGAATATATTTTAAAAAGCAATGAAACAATACATCTAGAAAACACACGAACAAGAAACACCACACAATTATCATTTAATGGTATATTATATGATATTATAGTATAACAGTATATATTAGTATTGTGAACAGTATAGCTAGCTAAATGAGAAAACGCATTATAATGTTTTTAGTACATTTATTTGATTAACTGTGGCATGCTTGCATCAGCATAATTGCACCACGATATACATGTTTTGTGGCATACATGTTTTGTTTATAATTGATTTATTTTTATCATAAGCAGTTCGCTTCTTTCCTGCTTATTGTTGATTGTCTATTATGATTTGTACGTATATTATATCCTGTGTATGTATTTTATTCTGTATTACATCGGACAATCACTCAATAACGCAATTGTGGTAATCTCATGAGGGTCAAGGACATTGCCAACATTTCCCGAAATGCTGCGCGCAGACCAAGTTTCCGCTGTTGGTAGACCTTCCGGAAGTGGACTGCTGTTGTCACTCTGTTGAACCGCATTATTCCAGCTCTGTGTGATTTATCGCGATAGAATACGCACTGAAAGTTTACATAATATTGATTTATATTTATGTATCAAGATTTCATCTATACAAGGTACCCTAAAATTAAAGTCACATCCGGTGCGAAGTTAGTCACGCGGTGGCAATTGTAATCAGATCGACCGTTGCTGAGTTACATAGAGTTGGACGACGAAACAGGATTTCGAATGATACTATTGCCATTTCGAAAGTTGGATAATTTCTTTTATCCCGCTCCATATGTAATTGGTAACATAAGAAAAAAATTATACTTTGTATATAGGATTATCCATCTTAGATGTTGTCTTCCCATTTGATCAAAATGGCAAATGACGTTCAAGACTCGTCACGAATGTTGAGTTTATACACCACAGTGACTTCCGTGATAGGCTATCTGTCGGTTAAACGTTTCACATAATAATAATTCTATGATATGCATGTACGCCGGAGACCTTTTACGCTTCGTATTATTTTACATTTAACGACTCCGTTGTTTTAAAGGATCTAAACATAAAGTTGCTTATAAACCGATATAGTTTATATTGGCCGAAATTTAGCAACTTTTAAAATGAGGGGGAACATTTTCATACCTCCCGTGGAGATAATCAAATATCTGCCTTTTGTGTGTTAGTTGTCACCCTCCATATGTTTCACAATTTTATCTTTGAAACAAACTGACTTGGCATCATTCACAGTCTGGGAAACGCCCCTTAAAAAGCAATCGATCGAAACGCTTGATGGGTGCACGGTCATTCGAATTATGGCACTGGTTTTATTTTGGGGCAGGGTGTGATGTGTATTGGGATGTCTGCGTTGGGAGTTTGTTGCCAAATATGCATACATTTATTTCCTGTTAGTTTTAAAACCTGCTCTTTCCGCGTAAAGACCACTCAAACTACGACTTCCAACATTCCGCTGAGATTTAGGCCGGTAAGATCTTTAATAGTACATCTTACATGAGCATAACTTATAATCTATGTCTAAATGCAGTATTTAAGAATATTGCAGATTTCAAAGAAGAGACTCAACAGCGAGATGTGACCTGTGACTGTTGAGGTGGAATTACAACCGGTGTGCCATTTTTCAACAACCGGGCCACAGGAAGCTGCATGAGCCAGCTCGTGATTGAATTAGGGCACGGTGGCGTAGTGGGAATGTTCGCTATCAGAAATAAATAGACATTAGGAAGCGATGGCATCCCGTCTGTGCCTGCCGCGTGGCTGGTTGATCTATTCTGATCTCTCCAGCCAGATGTCACATCGTAATTATATGCTAATTGGTGATGGAAGTTGACGTCATGGGAGTTAACAAACCCCGTGGCCTCGCTCCACAGATAATACAGCTCTAGTGATTTTGAAATTATGAACAATACAAAAACGAAACAAAAGAGTCAATACTCGCCGTGTGAAATAGTATTTCGATGGGGATGCGATTAAGAACTATTTATTTGTCTAAGATTAATATAACAAGTACCAACATGTTTGGTTTAAATTGTAAATAGCTCTTTAGATACACGCATTATTAGAGTACACAACGTACGTATAAGGATACTGTCGTGTGTGTGTGTGTGTGTGTGTGTGTGTGTGTGTGTGTGTGTGTGTGTGTGTGTGTGTGTGTGTGTGTGTGTGTGTGTGTGTGTGTGTGTGTGTGTGTGTGTGTGTGTGTGTGTGTGTGTGTGTGTGTGTGTGTGTGTGTGTGTGTGTGTGTGTGTGTGTGTGTGTGTGTGTGTGTGTGTGTGTGTGTGTGTGTGTGTGTGTGTGTGTGTGTGTGTGTGTGTGTGTGTGTGTGTGTGTGTGTGTGTGTGTGTGTGTGTGTGTGTGTGTGTGTGTGTGTGTGTGTGTGTGTGTGTGTGTGTGTGTGTGTGTGTGTGTGTGTTTTTGGTGTGTGTGTGTGTGTGTGTGTGTGTGTGTGTGTGTGTGTGTGTGTGTGTGTGTGTGTGTGTGTGTGTGTGTGTGTGTGTGTGTGTGTGTGTGTGTGTGTGTGTGTGTGTGTGTGTGTGTGTGTGTGTGTGTGTGTGTGTGTGTGTGTGTGTGTGTGTGTGTGTGTGTGTGTGTGACAGCGCATGCATGAGTATGTGCGAACGTGTGTGCGGTGCAAGTGGGTCTACGAGACAAATGAGTGGTAATTTAACTATTTGAGTTTTGGAATACATGTACTTTGTGCTATTTATGCGTGTGCTCGTTCGTAACATGTAACGGTACGACAAAGAACCCAAGTTTCATAAGTAGCCATCATCATAAATAGTATTATATCTAGAAAGGTTATAGCCGAGTCTGCGTCAGGCTGATTTCATTTAGATATAGCTAGAGATAACATAGGGAATCTGGTGATTAAAAAATATATTTGTTATAATTTTAGTCCAATCAGTTTGATTAATGTAAAGTACAAATGTCCTGGTTTTATGCGTAAATGTTTTGAATGATCTTGCAGTTTTAATATCTATATGTATTATGTTAACAAGGGTAGTTATTTGAAAGATATCTCCGATGGGGCAATGCGAGCAGCGTGTTTGCTAATAATGTAATTGATACAGTTGAAGTCCTAATGCGTAAGAATATTTATGTTTAAAAATAACAGCATAAATAACGACTTGATAAAAGTTATGTACAACTGCATTGACGTACACTGTATACCAGTGAGATTTATATCATGTCTGACATACGTATTTACAATTTGTTTATAACTTATTAATTAATTGATTTTATCTATCCATTTTAATTTTTAAATGGTGTTTATTTATATACGTTGCATATTTATCAATTGTACAACCAGTTGTACTGCCAATTATCGGTTATACTGCGCTTTTACATTCAAATTGCGAACATTGTTTCGAGGTTACTAAAGTAACTAAACACAACTGGCAGCCACTAAACCTTCAACATGCATGCTATAGAAATAAAAACGTAACATTAAAATAAAGCTTAGTAGCTATAGCGTGCGTTTGAACTTTGTCAAGGCGGTAGGTAGTAATAGTGCTGTAGTATTGAGACTGTAGGCTGCAGCGTCCTCTGCGCGCGGTGATGTCAACCACGCTGGCACTTTATTATTTTGTTATGAAGTGAAACCAGATGCAAACCACCAAAGTGCCGCCTATCACACTCCTACTTCCAGTAGGGCGTGCCATCCACCTACGTCTGCTTCCTCCCAATGACGCATCCTCGCGCGGCGGGGATTCCCCTGGTTACAGCCGTCTCTATTGCGTCATCAAGCTACCGCTCCGGGCTAGCGAGGATGACACAATGAACGCATCATCACTACTGGTGACAAGGTGACAACTACGACCACGTGATCTACATGACACTTGATTGCGATATCATACGACGACATTAGATGCGGTATCTAATTACGTACCCTAGGGGTAACCAATGCGGATCCCTTAAGGAGAATGCACCATCGCCTCTGCCTAGAATTAACCGGCCAGTAATTTATAACGGGAAATCTTCTGTCTAGAAGGTGGGAATGTTTAGCATCAAAGGGCTTTACGGTTAACTCTGCTTGCCTCGGCATTATTGCCAATAATTATTTTTAATTGGAATGTTTTGATTAGGTACTGTTTTAAAGTGTTGCAGGCGGAATCTTTCAAATTGCGAACAGTTGTGTTTATAACAAAACACAAATTGGCAGGCAGTAAATCTTCAACATGCATGTTGTAGTCTTAGAAACAAAGGCCTAATATTAAGTTAAAATTTCAACCTAGGAGCTGGCTGACACTCTCGCTTTGGTTACACGTAGCGCCGAGCTAACGGGTGCCATCGACCCGTGACGTCAGTGTCATGGGGAACATATCCTGTCACTTGCAGCGTTACCACAAATAATATAACTAGAACATAGCATAAATAACAACAGGTTGTGAAATTATTGACAAGAAAACAGTGGGCCTACACTGTACAAACAAGAAGAATAGTATACAGTGTTCACGGAAAGTCAACTTTTATTTTCTACTTGCTTAACAGTACAAGTAACTCACCTCAAAACTACTTCAGTAAAAGTACACTGTAAAATAACCTACTTGAGTAAAAAGTAAAAGTAACACCCAAAAGTACATCAAGTAGGAGTACAAGTACAATTCAACGTTTTAATGTCAATATTACAAGAGGCACACTAAATGCGAGACTAAAATTTTTTTTTAATCTACAAGAACCTTATCCCCCTGGCGATTAGGATGGTTTGTGAGTACAGACTTTGTCAAAATTCGTTCGGGGTGGAGAATTGGGGTAGCTCAATATTGGAAAAATTATAAAGTCTATACTGAGAGTTCCACCAGTATAGTTCCATTTTACGTTGTTCTATATCATCGTAAAGATCATTACGCCATCTACAACTGTGTCGCTGGATGTCGGAACAATTCTGCAAACTTATTAAATGATTAGCTGTTGAAAATCGTCAGCGCTTAACGTCGGCACTAACTTGTCTGCACTCAGCAGCATTTTTACCTTTTTTCTATTTCTTATATTTAGCAGATGAAAAACAAAATTATCGAGTAATGTTAATTAGTAATAAATACATTATCTTGAACATACTCACTCTCTTATTTTAACGACATTAATTAATTTATAGTAACTAGTATAAATCGAAGATAGGAAAACAACGCTTTCACTTGACGCACTTGTAGTCTACAGGGGAATGATTAACGATTTAACCCTGTGGAAGAAATGAGGACGTTTCCCATCCACTGTTCCAATTATAGCGAGGGTAAACATTCTCCCAGAACAAGACATGGAAAGCCGAATTATCGCAGCCAGAGCAATCCTATGCGACAGTGCAACTCTAGTTCAACATAATTATAATAGAGCGCTACAAAACACCAGCGACCCAGATAACCTATCTGCCAACTGGCGCAGTCAGTGAACCCGGAGTAGGCCGAAGGCTGCAAGTTGTATTACGTTGTAACATTGACAGAAAACACCTTATCGTTATCGCCCCATTAGCTAGCAATGTCGACATCGTAACAATATCCAGACGTCAGTGTTAAACGGCGTTAGGGTAACGTAGGTCAGGGCGAGGCTCCTGGTGACTGCGTTCAAGTTGCCTACCATAACATTACGCCAGCATGTAGTAAATGTGTTCATATCATAGACAAATATGTATTACCCATAAGGATGCCTTTCAATAAAGCAAACCAGATAAACGACATGTGACACGTAGAGGAGATCGGGGCTAGTTGTTACCCGGGTGATTGTCACAAAGCCTTATTGTTTACCCTAGAAGCAGGGGCGTCGGTCCAGTTTTAAAGGTGAGGGGACGGGGAACCAATTTATATATATATATATTTATATATATATATATATATACATATATGCATGTATGTGTGTGTGTGTGTGTGTGTGTGTGTGTGTGTGTGTGTGTGTGTGTGTGTGTGTGTGTGTGTGTGTGTGTGTGTGTGTGTGTGTGTGTATGTATGTATGTATGTATGTATGTATGTATGTATGTATATATATGGTCGAGAGAATGACCTTCTGACAAACCTGTGATGTTTTTATGTTTAGTACTGTTGAAGATAAATCTACCAATCTGATTGACTTTCTTTGTTGCAGCTGTTGGCGCTACCCGGTAATTGCGTGCCGCGTTACCGTATCGTGAGAATCTCACTCCACCAACATTATATTAAACTCTAAAGTCTTAGTGCGTTGCATATCACGCACTTGTGTTATTACAATATATTTAGAAATTTTTAAATGTGAGACTATATGCATTTGTTGAAAAGGAAAAAACCCAGCGTGGCAGCTACGAGCGAATACCAATACTGGATATTGTATTTTAAGTACATTGTTAGTTAATTGTATTATCTTTCCTGGATTCTTTTGAGATGACTGCTGCACCGTGCTGTCAACATTTCGAGAATAATTGTGTTATTATATCTTGATGTTGCACTTGGTTGCGTTCGTTAACGATACACAAGTACCAAATACCATTCAAATACCATTCAATGGTACTTGGGGGTATTATGGCCAAGGGTATTTGAATGGTATATGTATGGTATTTTGAAGATAGTTTGGATTCTTTGTACCGTTCAATGGTATTGAATGGTATTTTAAATTACCACTGAGAGTACCATTGAGACCTATTGAACTATCATTGAATGGTCCAATGGTACTGAATTATACTGAATGGTATTCAATGGTATTTAGTGGTACACCATTGGCTCTTTTTCTCACTGCTTGCTTGATTCACAGAGTAACAACATGCAGAGGTTACAGGGGTGCGCAATCCCACTTTTTGGCATCACTCAAATGGGATCAAATTACACAAAGTGCAGGAATCCGCTGGTTCCGCCGTAGGCGTTAAGTATCATACCAGGCTGCAATCCAAGGGGTGACACGGTAACAAAATCATCTATAATGTGCTTGGTGGCTAGGGCCTATATCAAAATAAAGGTGCACAATGATAGAGCCCGGCATGATGACTATTTACTGGATTAAGATCAAGTTGCGCGTTGCGGCCAATTAAGCAATTGATGTAAGACCACAATAACGTGCTCGTCCGCCATTACCAAACAGTATCCTAAAGAAATAACATTATGCAGGTTGTCTGAATTTCTGTAAGGACATATGTAATGCATAGTTACTAGAAATGATGTTTTTGTGCAGCGTGGCACCAGAGCTGTACACTTATGGCAGATAACAGTCGGTGTTTGTCTGCGTATTGGTGATGTCAAAATGATAGGTCACTGTCTGATTCTAGCATGAATGAAGGGGTGTCAGGTTTAAACGTGGTTTGTGGAACTCTGAGACATTATAATTTCACGGCACGTCTATCAGTGGAGGATAATTGCATTGTGCAATTTTCGATAATAGTTCTACTTTAATTGAATAGGAAATGAAGGAAATGTTATAATGGCCGCCTATGGAAAACGCAAATGTGATCTTAGGCCAATTTATCTAGTGATTTTCTATCTAGTGATTTATATCTGAAATGGTATATTAATTTTACTACTAGACCTATGTAGGGTTTTTAAGAGAGGAAAGTGATCAGTCTGGCTACATGCCTGTAAATGTTTTTTTAACTGAAAAAGTGGGGGGACATTTCCTATGCTGTCCCCCTTAGGCTGAAAAGTGTGGGGATCGCGTCCCCTCGTCCTCCGCCGATCGACCCCTATGCCTAGAGGTCGACAACTGTTGGGATTTGCACTGCAGTAACCGCTTAGTAAAATGAACACCCCCATAATTATAAAGTAAAGGTAAGTTCTTATATAGCGCAGTCTCCAGGCCCCAGGACTGCTCAAATCGCTCTACACTTTACTTCCCTGGCAGACTCAGTCAAACACCATCTCAACTTCTCTGTGAAGCATCCCAAGGTTTTAACACCGCCGCACAGGACATACACAACGTTACCAAAACATCATGTATGACGTCATGACGGATAGCTTTACTATTCACTGTAATGTGTAGAATGCATTATTATTGATATAATAGCACTTTGTAATATTGTATTGCCTGAGTTCGCTACACACGTCATAAACCTATATACATTTTCCCCGATTTCTGGATGGCAAACCCCGTTACACAAACATATAACTTCGGTTTAATCTGAACATATGAATATATATATATATATATATATATATATATATATATATATATATATATATATATATATATATATATATATATATATATATATATATATATATATGTATATATATATATATATATAATATATATATATATATATATATGTATATATATATATATATCTATACTATATATATTTAATTTAATTATGTATGTATATATATATATAAAAAACATAATACTTATATAATCTGCATATTACTATATACTATATATATGTGTATGTATATATATATATATATATATATATATATATATATATATATATATAATATACATACATATATATAATCTGACATATTACTATAATACTGTATCTATATATATATATATATATATATATATATATATATATATAATATATATATGTATAAAACGAATTGAGGAAACAGTAATAAGTTATACTAAATAGTAATTATTACGCAAGCGCCGTGTCCAGTTGCGAGTCGGCGTAGATCCCGCCGACAGCCCAAGGGCACGGCGGCAAGCATCTATAGCCGCCGTGTACGTAAACGTAAACGTCTCCCGGCTGTCTGTCCACGCCCCCTCAGCCTTAGCTACACGGTCGGAGATGGAGTGTTTGCCTCTGTCGCAGCGGGACCTTTGGATGGTGACCTGGACGCAGCCACTGAAGCCCGCCCGCCCGCTAGGAGTAGTTCCCGACAGGCTAGCGTAGGGAATAGCCGCGTTGTTGATGGAAGCACTGGATTCGGGGAAGTCCGGTCGATTAGTCTGACCTCGGCCGTGTTAGCTCAGTCGGGGTCACATTTGCCAGTAATGACGCTGTGCCGGGAATACGTGAGCTAGCCGGACTTGATCGCAACCTACACCGTCGGTATGATGCGGGAGGGAAATCGGCCGGGTAATCCAAGCCGAAGTGAGGACGGATATTTGTGCTAAACCGTCCGGATGCCGGTTATAGGACTGGCTGCAGACATAACGCACACTGAGCGGGAGCACCTCACGGGCCGACTAGATCTAGGCGAACCACGGTAAGTGATGTGCGTTGGAAACGCCAGCATGTGATGTGATACCCAATCCTTGCTTGTGTACTGATGCCGGCGTGAGGTCGGGTTGTGTAGCCCGCGCCGACTTGTCGAGGGAGGCGGCTCTAGGGTGTATATCTTAATGTATGAGTGTAGAAAGCGACCGCTTGTGTAAGACATTAACTGACGGTTCGTTGTTGTATTCACACTTTTCTTAACCATAACAGGTCGTCAGTCTGCATCGTTCTCCACAGGTGTCAGGCATTGAAGACATGATACGTCGCCTCGATCGTATATACGTAGGCCTATTTCCTGGGGTGAAACTAACTGATGACAAAAGCGAGGGAAAAACGAATGTTTAATGTTAGACCTACCAGAAGAACACGAAAGCGAAAGTGATGTGCATAATTAAGGCCCTGCACTCTACAAGCCACGCACGCACAAGTCTACCTCATCGGGTCCTAGATGACAGGATGACACGACGTAAATGTTCCGAGAGGCAGCATACATGGTTCAGTATAGTACACGTATTTTACCCCACCAACATTGGTAATCTTATACTTAACTGGGCTAAATAATTACGGCCTTTTAAAACCGTTTTCTTCTTCACCTTATATCGATGTATATGTGTTATATTATTAGTGTTTTCGAACAATTTAAACACGCCGAGTCGAAGTAAACAACGCGATGTCACCGCTGCAAATACGGCGCGAGCTGTAGCCGCCTCCCAGAGACGCCCCCCATCGCGTTGTTTACTTCGACTCGGCGTGTTTAAATTGCTCTAAAACACAAATTAAAAAAATTAATTTGACTTCTTTGTATCGGAAGTGATGTAGAATCACACTGCGAACACATACACATCGATATAAGGTGGAAATAAAAAAAAACGGTTTTAAAAGGCCAGTTAAGTATAAGATTACCCACGTTTAAACTAAAAATGCGAATATTCTATCGCCTGACACGCGTGGGACAGTCCAGTCGTTTCGTCTGGTCGCCGTACTACCCAGTGATGCTTCCTGAAGCAGGGTGACAGTTATTACCCCAGTATATTTACTTTGACAAACATAGCATTGACCTTTGCTCGAGTTCAACTTGTGTTGCCAGATATATGCGGTATATCCGGGAGATTTTGTGGACAGTTCTGTGCCATAAATGCGGGCAGTGACTTGGGACTAATATTTGAGGCTATTTGAATTTTATTGAAGCAAAATAAGCACATGCATTGTGCCAGCGATTCACATGTATAATCATTACTGATATCATTGACAACTATGTGAGAGGGGTGGATAGGTTTGTGGTTTGCACATCCGCCTGGCACACAGGTTACCCGGGTTCAATAACCGGTCATAACAGACATTTTGGTGTTAAACCTAGCTGGCTCTCAACACATTGGGGACTGTGCACATTCCTCGTGCATAGGAGAATCACGTTAATATGTCGGTCCCGGGGGTCCATATTTTATTATAGAATATGGACCCCCCCGCCAGAGAATTTGGACCCGGCGATCCATATTCTATGGGAGTCCATATCCTACATGCGCCATAGAATATGGACCCCCATATAAAATGGACACGGGGGTCCAAATTGTATGGTGGGTCCATATCCTATATGTGCCATAGAATATGGACCCCCATAGAATATGGACCCCGGGTCCATATTCTAGGGGGTCCATATTATTATATATATGTGTTATAGAATATGAACCCTGGGTTGTGTTGTTTGTAATATTTATTCCTGATGTAACTTGGAAACTGAGCCATTCCTGTGATATTTTATTGGAGTTGAAATTTAGCGTCTTTTACAAGCTCTTAGTAGCTCGTGTGAGCACTGTTGAAAGGGAGACTGGTCTATTCAAAGTTTCAAAACATGAACTGGTCTTACATGAAACATTAACACAATTATTTTCCCCGTGTATTGTATTTTGGAGAGATGACAATGAATGAATGAATGAGTAAATAGTATTCTTAGTTATTCAGCCATCCCACATTACGGAACAATTAACACATTTTAGCAGTTGATAGGATACACAGTATTCATAGTCAAAGATGGCTCACATTTTATTGGCAATGGTGGCTAAAATATAGTGTTTTTACATAAATGTTATCCACGATGTCTGTGATATTATAGTTACAATCTATAAACTGCATTATAGTATTTTACCAAATAGTTGAGCTTTTTAAAGGGTCCAAATTCTATAACAGAATATAGACCCCCATAGAAAATGGACCAGGGGGTACACATTCTATCTGACACCGGCATAGAAAGGTCGGCTTGGCGTAAATGTTCTAAAAAAGACTGACTAGTTCAATGACACCTCATAAGATCATTCGGTTGTAACCACAATATATACATATTAGTCAGTTAGTAGAACCCTGCCGAATGCTAGAAACAAGTATGATTAGAACTATCCATGTATATTTATAGTATAATGACGTTTTCATATTGAAACCTGTGACATATTTCGCGCTTTGGATGAGATTAGGGCCTACTTCCATTCTCTATTTGTGAAATAACGTGCCAGTCTTTTACTTCCCCTGGCATAGACACCAGATAGAAGGGACCACCGGCTTTTAGTCTCTCTTCCGAAAGACACAGGCAAATGTGGGGTGAACGAAATTGCCTAAGTTTCGAAACGGCGGTAGGTGGGATTGAACCACCATCCGCTCGATTGACGGTCCGGCGCTCTACCGCGCGACCACCGCTCCCCACAACATGCAACAAATACGCTAAGCGTCAGCATATTCTACGTCGACCTCGTAACCAATCACGAAATGAACTTCGCTCAGAATCCTTTTGCGCAGTCACACTTCCATTGCGACGTCTCGTGTCACGGGTCCGTGTGTTACACACACTGGCTATCTCGACTAAACATTGACCAAACGTGATGCGCGACCCATTACAAACGGATCATTTAAGCAGTTCTAAAATACCAGCAAGTGTACATTTTAATTTACGACTGCAATAATATTGTTTGCTTACGTAATATAACCATAATATAAATGGCAAAACGTGTGTAATTATTTACTTGAACGTTTTAAGTGTAAGCCTTACGGATGTTTGCGAATTGTACGGGCTTACCGGCGTAACGAAACAATCCTTAGCCCTACGGGTATTCATAGTTTTGACAAAAAAAAATTCCGATGAGATGGATGCGAAAGAGATAATTTACCCGGCCGCAAGGAAGCGAAGCCAATATGCGGGCCGTTACCAGGATGAATGGAAAAATACCGCCATCGAAGTTTGGAGATCACCATGTACGTATATATATATATATATATATATATATATATATATATATACATAAATATATATATATATATATATATATATATATATATATATATAATTCTGTAGTGAGTATATATATATATAACATATATATATTATATATATATATATATATATATATATATATATATATATATATATATATATGTGTTAAGCAGAGACAGACATGTTTGATATTTGTCCGTCTTCGTAAATGTAGAACGTCCATGATAGTCACCCTGGAGGCAGGAGGACCAAAGTGAATTGGATAATGAGGGTATCATTATTAACGGGACATACTTTCTATAACGTTAATAACATCGGTTTTGCATATAATTCATGACTATATCGGGATTGTCTTAATTGAAAAGTGGCTGTATTAGCGATATTCGGCTATCATCGTTTCAATGCGCTCGAAACGCGTGTCACAGTGTGTATTAAACGCCTGAAACTGAAAACCACCGGCTTTGTTCGTGAGTCGCGTGGCCGGAAGTGGATGGGACAATGGTGCCGAGGATAGGGTAGCACCGGCGGCTGCAGTGAAGGAGGCAACGCTCGGCGCTGTATGAGGCAGCTCGGCTCACGACGTTGACAGAGGTAGGGTGAGAAGGGAGCGGCGTGGCGTGGCGTGGCGTGGCGTGGCGTGGTGCGTCTTCTCTCACTCTTCAGATAGTTGACGCTAGTGGGTATAATTTTATATAGTATAGACAATATTGGTTCTCTGAGGACGTTGGTTCATTGCGTTGATTCTGAGAAGCATGTAAGTATTACACAATGCACACGTCATACAGGTTTATCTAATTGCGGGTATCTCTTGAGTGTTTGCAAGATTCTCCTAGCTTCTCCTAGACTCACCATGCATATTATCATATTATGGACAAATCGTTATTGCACATGGATGTTGCAGTCACAGCTATCGTCGTCTCTCCCCGGAGGCTATGCAACACAGCTTGCCGTCTAAGCGACACTAAACGACCTATTGTCCGACATCTGTTGCTTTCTACCTCTCGTATGTTTGCATTTGGCAAGCTGCACACTGCGAAAAGCGGTTTGAAAACAAAACGTTAGCAGAATCGTAACCTCACAACGGGTAGGCCGAATTCGTTTTTTTTCTAAACGGCATCCAACGGCCACACTTGTTGAAAAACAAACAGATCCAAATCACGTTGGATATTCATCATTGAGCCCAGTCCCCAAATGACGTCATAACGGTGGTTCACACAAGTGTCTAAGCCTTAGAGAATTTTCGTCGCTGTGGTACAATCCGTCAATATTTTGTAACGTTACATTCAAAGACGAACATTGTTATTGTACGTATCAATCATTATCACTTGCCAAGCTACAGTTCACAACCCCCGTGGTCAACTTTGGGTTTAGTCGCCATTACAAAAAGACTGACCCTGACATCGTCAAACGGGCACTTTTAAATGTTCCCCGATCTGACAGGAAACTACAGTTTTCGTTGTGACAAGGACAATAGACGTTATGTACGCCTCGCTGTCTAAATCCAGTCTCACGACGGTTGCTAATTTAGCGTTGACGGAGCGAGAGGTAGCCGCCTAATTTCCTATTCACGACACTCGACGCCAATAAAGCGTTTCCATGGTAACCACAGCCTTCATCATAATCGCAGCATCTCTGGTAAATTCAACCGGCGTGCTCGGCAGGCTACCCAAGGCGCGTTGGGCGGAGGAATCGATATAACGCAGGTCCTGTTCCGTCGTGATAATCCCGCCTACAGTGGCACAAGCCCTTCGTAACTGGCACAATTGAGCACTCTATCAACTAAGGCTGTGTTTTGGTGGACTTTAGCATTAATTGAGCGTGACAATTCCTCTGTCCAGAATTGGTAGAGCAGCTATTTGTAACGGGATGTCTGCTATCGAGAACGTGGGAAAGTTAAACATCAAAGGGTATTGCGGTTAACTCTGCTCGCCTCGGCATTATTGCCAATCAATTGTTTTTTTCAAACTATGTTTTGTTTACCATTTGAACGAGTTGCAGGCGCAATCTTTCAAATTGCGAACATTGTTCCGTGCTTAGTAAAGTCATTAATTACAAATTGGCAGGCAATAACCGTCAACATGCATGCTGTAGTTACAAGAATGTAATATTAAATGGAAACATTAAACCTAGGAGCTGGCACCTTCGCTTTAAATATTGTATTTACCATGCCGGTTCATTTGTTTAAATGAATTGTTATGTTCAAAACACTTAAATTAAAATAGCGTCTGGGGTTATTTCAGGAGACATGTTTATTAGTAGACGTATAAGCGTCGTAGGTCTTAGACGTACGCTGGTTCTCCTTTAGTGCTGCTTCAATGCAACAACGCAGCTTGAGTAAAACGGTGTTTGTCTTAAACTTCGCTCAACCGTCGATAGTTCAAATGGACATCAGCAAACACCTGACAACATCTGGTGATGATTCGTGAATGAAACGTTAGCGACATTGCCACTAAAGCATATGCCGCTGGGTCTGGACATTCAATACATCAGGCATGATGAATGCGCCGTTTGACATCTGTTATAATTTGTAACGACCCGAGTCTGAGCTAGACAACAAACGTCACACGATAGGCTTGCAAGAAGCCATCGACAAATAAGTTATTATCGCTACGTGTGCGAAGGGTAAAAGTCAGCCGACGAATGAGTCCTGGTGATACTGTTAGTTACAAGATAACAACGAGTTCAAATGTTCGTTTAAGTCCAACTAGTCGCTTGACCATAAGCGCTGAACGCGCTAGGTTCCTAGGTTTGCCCGACGTGTATAGGAATCCGTTGGCCAATTTATTGTTTTATCATAATTATTTCCTTCAATTCAGAAAGTGAATTAAAATGTTGCATGCATGAACATGAACATACCATGCACAGTGTGGGTAAAACATGTTTACAGGTTACTGCGACAACGCAAATTTTGCGATTGTTTGGTTTGTTGACTGATCTACTGTACATGGGACTCGCATTAAAACAATATTACAGAAAGTGGCTTAGTTCAACTGATAACAAAATAATTACGAATACCAACAAACGCGTGGCCGAAATGTATATAGCATCGATGATTGTGAACTAGACTAACGTTACTATTCCTAATTCGGCGACCGACCGATTAAATGGCAAGAGCAAGAACACGTGACGTCAGTCTGTCCATGAAAATGGGCTGTCCATACGACTTGAATCATAATTAATTAAGCACTGCTACAAGATGAAAAGACAACTTTCCTAAACATATTTGTAAAAGTAACTAAACGAATCACCCGCAGATTATTTCGACAGTGTATGGATGGCTGTGTGATGTTGGCGGTGAATAACATGGAATCTATCCTTTACTTTACGATATCATTTGCTTGCAACAACATAACACAGACATCTGGACATGGTGGATACTGGAGGGAGAGGCGGCCTGAGACCCATCACAAACACTACACTTCCTTTCGAATTTATTTGGGTCGGAAGAGGAGAGTTATTCCCAGCCACCACAAAACCCCCAGTGCCGATGAATATGTAGCAAAGTGTAGATGTGATCTTAGGTCTCAGGTGGTTTCCCGCAAACAGCCCAAACTTGGGTTAACACAGGAGTTGTCCTTCTCTAGAATCAGTGAATCCACTACAGGTTACATATTTACCTCCTATTTTTATATCCCCCGGCATGGACACTAGATAGAAGGAACCACCGGCTTTTAGTGGCTCTTCCGAAAGACACAGGCAAATGTGGGATGAACGAAATAGCCTTAATTTTCGAAACGGCGGCAAGTTGGATTGAACCACCGTCCCTTCGATTGACGGTCCGGCGCTCTACCGCGCGACCACCGCTCCCCACTTGTTATAATGTAATACCTAACACAAGACAATAAATGTGTCCCAGTTTTGTGATCTGTTGACTGTGTCTGTGTCTGTGTCTGTTTACGTTGTCGTTCTAGCCACGTTGACTTTTGTCCCCACGGACCTAGATCTGTCATCCGACCACTAGTCCACGTTTATTTTCGGAAATGCCAGGTGTGACACAGTTGTTTTTGAACACTGAACAATAAGAAAAGGCAGTTGTTTAGAGTTAATATGAACTAACCGTTGCAGTTATCACAACCAATATGTGACAACGTTTGCTCAGAAGGTGTCCACAAAGGAGACATAATCTGGTGACGGTCCCGATGACTGAGCAATGACCGCGAAACTTGTATTTAACAAGTCGTATCATATAATCACTGACAACACACATCAGATAAAATATTAGAAATATCCATCCTCTCACTTTCAATATCATTCATTACCTCACACTTTAAATGCAAGTATCTATCAGAGAGCTCAAAAGGGACTGGACACTCGGTGTAACGGGAAAAGTAGTCTGACCACATTTGCATTTCATTTCCTATTAAACTTGAAGAGATCTGTTATTGACAATTTCACAGCATATTTACCGTCCATATACATAAATTCTGTAAAACAAACTCCATATCTGCTTGAATCACACACGGATTGCCCGTGATTACATCACCAAGCAAAATGACAACTGTATTAATATGCACAAATGCACCGACTGACAGCTGTAATTTGACAGCTCTGATGCCACGCTGCACAAAAACATCATTTCTACTCACTCCACCCTACATATGTGCTCACAGAAATTCAGACAACCTGCATAATGCTTATTTTATAGGGTACTCTTTGGTCGCACGGGTAATGGCGGACGAGCACCTTATTGTGGTCTTACATCTAAAGTGAGACTAAGATATGGAAAACAAAGATGTACCAACACCCAAAAAAATGGAAATGTGGCCGCCTTTTTATTCCCATGACGTGAACCCTACACTGTTAGGAGAGCGGAGGGGAACACCATCGATAATTTCGAGATTTGGTGTAGGAGACGTGTGTTGCGTATACCACGGCCGGCTACAAGAACAACTATATCTGTGCTAGATTACGTGACGCCAGGGAAATGTGGAGACAAACGTGAGAGGGCGACCGCGAATGCGCTGCATGGATTACACAGAGGTCATAACCGGGATGGCTCCAGGTGACCCGCGAACGGCGGTAAAGGATCGTAAGAATTTGATGAACAGGATCGTGACTATACACCACGAGGCAAAAGATGCATTATATCAAGACCAGTGTCTTAACACGAACATGTCGTGTGTTTGCCCCTCTGCCATCTAAACTTCCCTATTTCACTGGTACTATATACACTTCATGTCTTCAGTTAAAATCTACAAAACGAAGTTTGAAAGGTGTTACTGGTGCATATAACAGCAGTTTTAGAATGTTAGCTTACTGTGCAGTCGATTGTTTTTGTCAACCCGAACGTAGTTTTATGGTATGTATGGCTGTGTGTGTATGCGCGTGCGTATGCATGTGTGCATACGTACGTGCGTGCGTGCGTGTGTGTATACATTTAAGCGTAGCGTGACAACGTAGTGTGGTGCTTAACAATATCCGCACACAGCACGACGTGATTTATGAATAACCCTATATGCAAAATCATGCAGGAAAATACTACGATTATGATATGTTTACCATTAGTCTATACTCAATATGTTGTACTTCATTAAACGGAATGATGTCATTTGTTTTCAGCGTATCGCGCAGAGATCGGGCACCTCGCCAATCGATTGTTCCACAGCGGCAGACGACAACTTCGTTACTGGGAATAAGGCCGTTGACCGCCACCCGTCGTCTGCCCATTGTCTGCCTGTCGCCCGTCCGCCTGTCTTCCAGCATCGCGACTGGGGCTCGCAGTACGACAACGCGTTGTGCATATAGAATGAACTACACTTCCTTCCGGTAATACCGGCTGGCCAACATGGATGCTCCTTACTACACTTGACAGCAGGATAACATCCAATCTAGCCCGGTTACCCACACAGGGGTAAACCATCTCATTGACGATGGATGGTAACTCCCAAAATAGCGCAATAAATCGATGAAGCCGATACGGATGGCCTATATATAACGCAGTGGTTAAATAATAGTCACAATCCGCGTCTGCGTTCGCATTTCATGTGTGCCAATGGTAGAACCGAAGCAACGGATGGGCCAAGTTAGCATGATAAGTGAAACAGAATATGTCTGTGCCACCACACAAGTTATCGATATTGACCACCAATACGCACTCTTTTCTTGAGCACCGAATGTGTAAGTGTTTGCGTGCATACTCCAGCTACAAATTGTGGTGCAACGTCGTGTTTGTTTTGCCAGTTCTTCTTACTAGCATCACTTTATACAGATAAGTGTCTTACGTGGAAGCGGTCAATACGCCAATGCGGCAAGGTAAGCGATGCAGACGTAACGCGGCCTAGTCATCGAGCGTCAAACCGTTGCACGCATATCCTTCTGCTGCACGCATGACACATGACACTGCCATTGGGTACATCTGCTCAAGAATGACGTCACCATCGTATGTTAAATTCAGACGCCGCGTCTTCCAAATGACCATAGTTGTCGTGTCGGTTTTCTTAATCGCCGCGATTTACATGAGTTCCGAATGGACGTTCGGCAACAGGATATATCTGCGGGTGGTGGGACTGGCAAACGTCAGCAGCTCCCAATATCGCCGTGGTACTACCACCGAGAAGGTCCCGCCTGCGTTCCTCCGTGGGTTGTCCGACGTCGACGCCGCTAATTTGAACGACATCCTACGTCGATTCACCGAGACGGCGGACAAGGCAAAGTTGACGTACATCATGTACTGGGGCACTCTCATCGGCGCCTTCCGTCACCACGGTCGAGTTCCGTGGGACGACGAAGTCGACCTGCTGCTGCCCAACGCGCAGAAGAAGCGTCTTCTCGCTGCAATGGCGCCACTGTCCCCGCGGTACTCCATCGTCAAGTCGGCCATCTACCGCTGGAAGTTCTTCGCCAGCAACTCCACCGCGATCAAACACTACAAATGGAAGTTCCCCTTCATTGATCTGTCGTTCTACTACGAGAACGACACGTCGTTGTGGGATTTAGACCCCGGCTTCAGACGTCGAAACACTTACCGGAAGTCGGACGTCTTCCCGTTGTGTCGACGGCCGTTTTCGCCGTTCATACTTCCGGCGCCACGGAACACACGTGTCTTCCTCAAACAACAGTTTGACATCGAGGACTGCGTGTCAAGCAGTTGGAGTCACAGCGCTGAGTCGCGGATAGCCAAGGCTCGCCAAGTGACGAAGCCGTGTAACAAACTATGGGGCGTTCTGCCGTTCGTCTTCCGGACTAGAACTAGCCATGGGACGAACGAAACGCTCAAAATCGGATCTCGCATCATCGACTGGAAGTTGATCACGGGTTGCGTGGACGTGTCGTAGTGTCTGTCTTCTGTTGGCGTGATGGTGAAAAACGCATCTAGATCGAGTTCTTATTTAACAAATGAAACAAGTGGACATCCCCGTCTGGACTTTGTAAAACTATTTCCTATGTCCGACATTCCGTGGGTAAATGAAACGGGGTCAAGACGGGGATTTAAATGTGCTAATTTTATGCGGCAATTCTGGACAGAGGTATTCATTCGTACTGTGGTTACTGTTAATTAATATTAAAACTTGATGAATAGCTTGTTCAGGGCAAGACACAGGGTGCGATGTATGCCACAAAAAGTGCCAAACTCAAAAGGATTACTGTGTATGTTACTGTGAAGTGATGAGCAGTATGTTAACTTACAACCAGTAGTATTCGCCCTGTATCGGTAACTTTATGGGTAAACAGTTTGTTATTCCACAGTGCCTCTTACCTATCAGATTGGTTTATGTAAACATTACATCGACCTCCACTGTCACATCCTGCCAACTTCTGTTTCTATGCAAAGGATGTTCATTCTTAATCCCATTTCACAGTGAATTGTCTTGGATGAACTAATTCGAAATAGCAAGTGAAGTTTACCACATACAAGATTCAACAACTGTGGTAGCTAGATGGTGAAATCATATAATATATGGTGCTGTGACGAGAAATGTTTGGGTGTTAGATCTTTTTTGCAGTGGAATCTGCTGTACATATATGTATACTGTCTTTCTGTGGCCATATATGTATACTGTGTTTCTGTTTCTGTCGTCCTGCTGGTTCTAAGTAAGTTTTATTGCTTGAGAATGTCTTAAGTGCAACGACCGGTTGAGTGGCAAGTGACACACAGTGCCACCTATTGGTGAACTACGACACTTCCCCCTTCTCACTGCTGTTATGCCAGGATAACATTTCTCCTGAAATACGGTAACCCGAGGATTTTAGCAGAATAACTAATCCAGACTAAACTGCTTTCAAAGTTGTTATCTCCCAGGATAACATGAATTATTCTGGACAAACTTCTCACTGTGAAAGGGGCTTTACAATTCCATCTCTGCAACCTCAACATTGTCCAATGCCGGTTGCTCATTTCTACGGCTGTGTAAATTGTACAAAGTGTAGCAAAAAGGCCATAATTTTGAAACAGTTGCACAATCCTATGGATTGGTTTGCTATGTGACACTTCTGTCCGGATCTTTTACGCAGTTTAACGTTAGTACCAATACTTAGTTTATCTGCTGATACATATTTTTTCTTTACTCTGTCGTGCAAATTATTTCCGTACTGTAATTTGCAGAGTAAACACAGAGTGGTGTAACATTGTCAATGTCTTGTTATTAAATGCTATGAGATACCTGTAGAGAAGTTTGACTGAATTTCAATAACTGTCCCATCGTGTTTATGCTTATATATACCACAGACTTCATGCTTACATATACTATAAAATTCACACTTATATATATATATATATATATATATATATATATATATATATATATATATATATATATATATATATATATATATATATATATATATATATAACACCATATACTTACTTCATGCTTACATGTACTTGACATTGTATTTTGTACTTGCAGTTTAAAACAATCTGAAGACAACAGGTGTGGTCTAACACATGGGGGTGGGGTCTAACACAGTGGGTGTGGTCTAACACAGTGGGCGTGGTCTAATACAATGGGCGTGGTCTAACAAAGTGGGCGTGGTCTAACACAGTGGGCGTGATCTAACACAGTGGGCGTGGTCTAACACAGTGGGCGTGATCTAACACAGTGGGCGTTGTCTAACACCATGGGTATCAGGTATCTCTAACAGTGGGTGTGGTCTAATACAATGGGTGTGGTCTAACACAGTGGGTGTTGTCTAAAATAGTTGGTGTGGTCTGAAACAGTGGGTGTGGTCTAAAATAGTGGGTGTCGTCTAACAGCATGGCATGGTAGGGCCTATAACATATTTAAACAGTGAAAAATATTGCAGGTTCTTTCTAGAAACATCTGACATAGTTTGATAGTTGCAAGCAAGTTACAAGTTCTAGACACAGTGGGTATGTATTGAACACACAAGCATGCATTCACACACGTACAAATATATGCACGCACGCACGCACGCACGCACGCACGCACGCACGCACGCACACAGTGGAGTCAGAAATACTAGTTATTACATTACATCATCTACACATGACTGTAATTAGACTGGTGGGAAAGATAACTATTACCCACACATACACCATGATATATCTCCTATGCAGGGGAAACTACTTCACCCAAAACAAAATAATTAGAGTAAAACACATTATTACATTTCACTGCCAAATTAGACTCCACAACACCTGAGAGAAATGTCCCATGTGATACACTTTTTGTAACAACGCATCTTGTTGCTGGAGCTAGACCCTTTCTCGCTTGACCCAACCCATCTCAAAGTGCACGTCGCACAGATCAAACTGAATACATTTCATTGTGGAATCAATTTTTTTTTCAAAGTCTCTTAAATATTGGCTTACTATAAGGTAGTGGTACTGCCTCGCTAGTTACTAACTTGTACATAATAAATGTTGTATAATATACATGTACTGTATCGGACAATAATTTTTTATAGCATTTTGTTGGAGAAATGAGAAAGAAAGAAAAAGTGAATCAAACCACAACATCGTAGGATATAAAGAAATCAGATAAACTCATGCACAACCTTACATTTGACACGCCTTTGTTATTCATGCAAAACAAAACAAAACCAAACAACAAAACAAAACCAACACCAATCAAAGAACGATGCAAAGTTGTCAAACCTGAAAGTGTTGTTACAATGTTTATGTATATGTATTATTCCCATCCAAATGAAATTGAAAGCTTTCTGTAGAGCAAATCGAAGGTATTTATATATATATATATATATATATATATATATATATATATATATATATATATATATATATATATATATTCTGATTAGGGCTAATGCAGGGCTTTAGGCAGGACACAATTATTGCCAGTCACACATGTTTTGGTGGACACATGGATGTTTGCTGTTAAGCCAGTTTACAAACTTTAAAATGTGTCTCATGACCTGAAATGGACTACAAACACACATTTTTTTACCTATCCACCACCCATCCACCCATATTTCTACCCGTCCACAACAGTTTTTACTCGTCCAATTGACGGGTGGGGCTGGCCTCTGCATAAAGCTATGGGATAACGAACTCAGCTCTTTCTATCCTCTTCCAATGATTGGTTTGTTCATGTGTCTTTCACACACAAAATTATTCAGTCTTTATATACAGTAGATTGTTCCACCACTACCTGGTGTATAAATTATGTGAAAAATGAGCATCTAGAAATATCAGCCTAAACACCAGTTGGTATCATAGTCTGCAAATGTGCCAATTGTACTATTTTTAGGGTGAAAGAATTCATCAAAGATGAGTACCATATGAATTTCCTGTGCACTTTATCTCTCTGCCATGTTCCAGGATGTGAAGTAATGACGTATCCCTCTGGCAGAAGTAT
This sequence comes from Ridgeia piscesae, assembly GCA_025642075.2. Classification (NCBI taxonomy): domain Eukaryota; kingdom Metazoa; phylum Annelida; class Polychaeta; order Sabellida; family Siboglinidae; genus Ridgeia; species Ridgeia piscesae. The sequence goes on along the minus strand of JAODUO010000104.1, from coordinate 450,012 downwards.
GTTTTTATGATCTTTAGTTTTTAGTTTCTTTTTTTATGTGTTTTGCAACAGTGCCTTCAAACAGGGTAACATGGAATCATGGTGCTATAGAAATGCTGTTATTATACAGTTATATTACATAGAAGTAGAATCTCCACTCACCATGTTACCAAGCAGGAGCGTGTGACCAATCATTGTCATGCAGGTGACTGCAGCGCCCTCGTGTGGTTCATCCCTGACCTTGAAGACTCCGTGTGTGGCATTGAGGACGTGGTAGCTTCGAGATGCCTCACGCCCAGTCCACAGTCTCGCATACGGATGTTGTCTCGTATCCTAGCAACCAGAGTAATGTCTAAGCCAGGAAGGGTTATTTATTTGTTATTGCCATGATAGGTTGTGTAATGTAAGTGGTGTTCTTGTAAATGTCAATATGAACTTAAATTGTTCGTTTGAAGCACCTTTGTGTGTGTGTGTGTGTGTGTGTGTGTGTGTGTGTGTGTGTGTGTGTGTGTGTGTGTGTGTGTGTGTGTGTGTGTGTGTGGTGTGTGTGGTGTGTGTGTGTGTGTGTGTGTGTGTGTGTGTGTGTGTGTGTGTGTGTGTGTGTGTGTGTGTGTGTGCCAAAACATAAGCCAAGATATCACTCATTCTGGTGGCTCTTGTCATTCATATAGTGTCAGTATGTGTGAGATAGACTAAAGTCATGCCTCCTCATGTGCCAGGGGTCACTGCAGCTGATTATGTCAGTACCAGCCCTTCCAAAAATTCCTCTTTTAAAACGAGCCAATGAAATCACCCATGAGGATATAATATTTTGGGTGATTTTAGCCACATGCTGCCCACGTTACATGCAATGTTTAGGACATGAATGAGTCATTATATTGGAATTCCCACCTGTCATATATCTGTCTTCAAACTGGGGTGGGTATTTACACAGTATCTATTTGTACTGACACAGTAGGGACTGACAAAGTCAGTTGCCATAATTGTATAGTTTGACTCTGCTCAGTTTCCGGTTTTACGAAGACGATCGACCAGGGGTATGTATGTATCATAGCGAAATCACCCCTGGCTTGTGTGAATGAAGTCATTGTGTATGTGTGATAATTATGCATATATGTTTTATGTACAAGAGTGTATGTGTGCTGTACATGATATGTATATGTTTGTGTCCACACACACTGTACATGTGCATCCTCACTTCCTTATTGCCCCGGTTGAACCCACCTGGTGTTCTGGCACCCAGGCCAAACAGACGTGGGGAAGGACTCCCTGTTTCTCTGTCGGCAGAGTCCGCAGGTGACAAGGAAACGAGGCATTGGAGAGCCGGGACAAGACCTCTAAGGCAGTCGGCCGGTCACTGGGGTCAGTCTGCCAACACTCGGACAGCAGCTTCTCCATGGCGGGCATCTCAAGGTCAATGTTCCAATCCTGCAAGGTCAAACAAAAACAGACTAAGTTTTGTTTTCTAGTAGAACGTAAACAAAAGTGGGATCTTATAGAGCATGGTGTCTGCTGTCCAGGGGTGATTAAAGCATTTTGAAAATTCCTTACCTTGTTACACAAATTAATTGTAACATTTTATGACAGAACAACTCAAACACATTTGTCAAGGTATAAGCATTATTTATTACTTTGGCAAAAATGGGACAGCCCGGCCGTATCTCTCTGGGGCAAGCTGTGACACCGAGAGGACTGGCTGCGAGGCCTGGATATGATCGTGTGACCGGTCCTGGGTCAGTTACCGGTCTAGGACTTTCGCGTGACCGGTCAGGACCTGGGTCAGTTACAGGTCTTGGGCACGTGACTATGGCCACGTGACCAGACAATCCTGGGGCCTGCGTCCACTCTGGGTGTCAAGCCCTCCCAAGAGAGACCTACCGACCTATCGATATTACAGGTGATGCATGGGGTTGGTGGGTGGGTAGCGTGTGTCTCTGTTGATCGCTGAGACAAGAATGCCCACTGCTGGGTTGAGCTGGCTATATATAGGATATAGGATCCAGGATCCAGGATATAGGATATAGGATCCAGGATCCAGGATACAGGATGTGTCCTACCACTATCCAACAGGAAACCACCCCCATGGGGAAGTGGTTGCATGTGATGACTAGTCATCCTGCCATAAACCCCGCACAGTGACTAACACAATGCTTCAATTTATATACCTATATGTGAAAATGCATCATGTATATACAAATTGATACATCATTAAATATCAGCCAATCTGTGCATGTATCACAAGTGTAATATACACACCGATGCATTTCATATCATGCAATCTGACCAAATGTAGCCGCTTGATAGCAAACAGGTACATTTACGACCAGCCCATTTGTCTAGAGAATCTATGCAGTATGGTGCTGACCTCTAGTGACGGCCGGCGTCCCTCCTCAATGTACTTCTGTATGGCAGATCCTGGCGAACTGAGCTTGGAGAACGGCATGTGACCTGTGATCATCTCATAGCTGGTCATTGCAAGAGCAAATATGTCGATCTAAAATGGTACACATACCTGTATTTGTCAACGGTGTAATTATAATTCGCAACACAAATATTTATAAGTTTTAAAAGGAGATTGCTAGCTCCTCAGCCCAGAATTGGTTGAGCAGTAATGGGTACTGTGGTTAACTCTACTTGCCTTGCAATTGTTACCAGTTAATTATTTTTTGAAACTGGATGTTTTATTTACCATATGAACGTGTTGCAGGCGGAATCATTCAAGTTGCGAATATTGTTCTGAGCTAAATACAGTAACTAAACACAAACCAGCAGGCTGTGAACCTTCAACATGCATTGTAATCATAAGAACATAATATTAAATGAAAAGTAAAACCTAGGAGCACCCTCACTTTAAAACACATGAAAAGGTAACAACAAATATGAAATTTGTATATAGCTAGATAAACCTGTGGCATGTTTTACTCTAAAATAAGTGTTCTTAAATTATAAATAATTAATATTTATCACAATATTTAATTTAAGAATTGACACATTTTCCAATGGAACAGCAAGTTCACCTTTTCATTATATGGTGTGTTGGTCATCATTTCCGGGGCCTGGTACCCTGGTGTACCTTCACAGCCAGTCACCCCCTGGGGCGTGTAATAGCGGGAGAGTCCATAGTCAGAGATCTTTATGTTCACACGGTCGTCAACGTTGGTGCTCCACACAAGAATGTTGTCACACTTCAGATCTTTGTAGATGATCCGCTGAGAGTGTAGGAAACCAATGGCTGCTGTCACCTGAAATTACAGTTTTACGTTTGGCATCATACTGGTAAAATATTAACTTATTACATCCAGGAATAACCATGAAATTGTGTCTTAAAAATACCCTATATTTTTATCTGTGGCTGCCATCTTAGGTCACATGTCTTGTCGTAATTGGGTCATTATTCTCATTTTTTCTTCTGACATCATCATACTTCTTTGTCACAAATTTGACATCTTTAAGACTTGTAACAAGAAAGATATAAAACTATATGCTATCATATACAACATAATATACAATAGATTGTGTACATGAACGATTAGTTTGGATTCTGGTTGCCCATGCCATAAAGTTCAAATTAGTCGCTATTACGTACCTCTCCTTTTCCATCCAACAACCAATTTATTTTGTTTGTCAGATATTCTTCTACACTACCATCAATTTATTGTATATATTTAAAACTTACTTTGGAATATATTGTCGAATTGAGCACGACGTTTCGATCCGTCAGCTACGGACCTTGACCTCAAGGTCCGTAGCTGACGGATCAAAACGTCGTGTTAATTCGACAATATGCTCCAAAGTAAGTTTAAAATATTTACAATAAACCATTCTTGGAGCAATGAACAATATATTCAATAACCATTAATTTGTTTCTTTAGTTTCGTACATTTTCCAGGTACATTCCCAGGAACTTGAGATTATACATCTCACAACATTTGTTCATAAAATTAAGCTTATCGTCTGCAAAGTGTGCCGCTCCCTATTATTTGTGTCAAAATCATCTTCATCCACAGCCATTCGAAGGAAGGTCAAGAGGTATTTGCTTAAATTCACATTCCCCGCCAAAACCTTTGGTGGTCTGTTGCTACAAACATTGGCCATGTTGTAGACATTTACTAAGAATTGGCATACTATAATGGCTAACCAAGTTCTCTGGAAGTTGTTACTTTGTAAATTATCATCAATGACATAAGTAATGTGACATTACTGAGGTCGAATTTTTTTTAATTAATTATACAAAAATTAATAAATCTAAAACAATTCAACGCAATGATAATCTATGATTAGCACTATTGCAATGCTAAGGCATCAGTCTAAAAGGTAATATAGAAGATGTGCGTCTACATAATGGATAATTGTGCGTGAAAACATTTTGAATAATGGACATTATTGTATTCAAGTGTCGTGCACCATGCAGCTGCAAGAGGGGCCTGTCATACTGAAATGGTTAAGATCTGTCAACAAAATGAACACAATAATGGTAACAGTATGGCCTTGTAACTGCAGACCCCCACTTCTGACACCATGTAATTGTAGACCCCCAGTTCTGACACCATGTAATTGTAGACCCCCACTTCTGACACCATGTAATTGTAGACCCCCACTTCTGACACCATGTAATTGTAGACCCCCACTTCTGGCACCATGTAATTGTAGACCCCCACTTCTGACACCATGTAATTGTAGACCCCCACTTCTGGCACCATGTAATTGTAGACCCCCACTTCTGGCACCATGTAATTGTAGACCCCCACTTCTGACACCATGTAATTGTAGACCCCCACTTCTGGCACCATGTAATTGTAGACCCCCACTTCTGACACCATGTAATTGTAGACCCCCACTTCTGGCACCATGTAATTGTAGACCCCCACTTCTGGCACCATGTAATTGTAGACCCCCACTTCTGACACCATGTAATTGTAGACCCCCACTTCTGACACCATGTAATTGTAGACCCCCACTTCTGACACCATGTAATTGTAGACCCCCACTTCTGACACCATGTAATTGTAGACCCCCATTTCTGACACCATGTAATTGTAGACCCCCACTTCTGGCACCATGTAACTGCCGACAATCACTTCTGACACCATGTAATTATAGACATCCACTTCTGACACCATGTAATTATAGACATCCACTTCTGACACCATGTAACTGCAGACAACCATTTCTGACACCATGTAATTGTAGACATCCACTTCTGACACCATGTAACTGCAGACAACCACTTATGACACCATGTAACTGCAGACAACCACTTATGACACCAGGTAACTGCAGACAACCACTTATGACACCAGGTAACTGCAGACAACCACTTATGACACCAGGTAACTGCAGACAACCACTTCTGACACCATGTGACTATAGACATCCACTTCTGACACCAGGTAACTGCAGACAACCACTTATGACACCAGGTAACTGCAGACAACCACTTCTGACACCATGTGACTATAGACAACCACTTATGACACCAGGTAACTGCAGACAACCACTTATGACACCAGGTAACTGCAGACAACCACTTATGACACCAGGTAACTGCAGACAACCACTTATGACACCAGGTAACTGCAGACAACCACTTATGACGCCAGGTAACTGCAGACAACCACTTATGACACCAGGTAACTGCAGACAACCACTTATGACACCAGGTAACTGCAGACAACCACTTCTGACACCATGTGACTATAGACATCCACTTCTGACACCATGTGACTATAGACAACCACTTATGACACCAGGTAACTGCAGACAACCACTTCTGACACCATGTGACTATAGACAACCACTTATGACACCAGGTAACTGCAGACAACCACTTATGACACCAGGTAACTGCAGACAACCACTTCTGACACCAGGTAACTGCAGACAACCACTTCTGACACCAGGTAACTGCAGACAACCACTTCTGACACCATGTGACTATAGACATCCACTTCTGACACCAGGTAACTGCAGCAACCACTTATGACACCAGGTAACTGCAGACAACCACTTCTGACACCAGGTAACTGCAGACAACCACTTCTGACACCAGGTAACTGCAGACAACCACTTCTGACACCAGGTAACTGCAGACAACCACTTCTGACACCATGTGACTATAGACATCCACTTCTGACACCAGGTAACTGCAGACAACCACTTCTGACACCAGGTAACTGCAGACAACCACTTATGACACCAGGTAACTGCAGACAACCACTTCTGACACCAGGTAACTGCAGACAACCACTTCTGACACCAGGTAACTGCAGACAACCACTTCTGACACCATGTGACTATAGACATCCACTTCTGACACCAGGTAACTGCAGACAACCACTTATGACACCAGGTAACTGCAGACAACCACTTCTGACACCAGGTAACTGCAGACAACCACTTCTGACACCAGGTAACTGCAGACAACCACTTCTGACACCATGTGACTATAGACAACCACTTATGACACCAGGTAACTGCAGACAACCACTTCTGACACCATGTGACTATAGACAACCACTTATGACACCAGGTAACTGCAGACAACCACTTATGACACCAGGTAACTGCAGACAACCACTTCTGACACCATGTGACTATAGACAACCACTTATGACACCAGGTAACTGCAGACAACCACTTATGACACCAGGTAACTGCAGACAACCACTTATGACACCAGGTAACTGCAGACAACCACTTCTGACACCAGGTAACTATAGACAACCACTTATGACACCAGGTAACTGCAGACAACCACTTATGACACCAGGTAACTGCAGACAACCACTTATGACACCAGGTAACTGCAGACAACCACTTCTGACACCAGGTAACTGCAGACAACCACTTATGACACCATGTGACTATAGACAACCACTTATGACACCAGGTAACTATAGACAACCACTTATGACACCAGGTAACTGCAGACAACCACTTATGACACCAGGTAACTGCAGACAACCACTTATGACACCAGGTAACTGCAGACAACCACTTCTGACACCAGGTAACTGCAGACAACCACTTCTGACACCATGTGACTATAGACAACCACTTATGACACCAGGTAACTGCAGACAACCACTTATGACACTATGTAACTGCAGACAACCATGACACCAGGTACTCAGACAACCACTTGACACCGAACTGCGACAACCCTTCTACACCGGTAACTGCAGACAACCACTTATGACACCAGGTAACTGCAGACAACCACTTCTGACACCATGTGACTATAGACAACCACTTATGACACCAGGTAACTGCAGACAACCACTTCTGACACCAGGTAACTGCAGACAACCACCTATGACACCAAGTAACTGCAGACAACCACTTCTGACACCAGGTAACTGCAGACAACCACCTATGACACCAAGTAACTGCAGACAACCACTTCTGACACCAGGTAACTGCAGACAACCACCTATGACACCAGGTAACTGCAGACAACCACTTATGACACCATGTGACTATAGACATCCACTTATGACACCAGGTAACTGCAGACAACCACTTATGACACCATGTGACTATAGACATCCACTTCTGACACCAGGTAACTGCAGACAACCACCTATGACACCAGGTAACTGCAGACAACCACTTATGACACCATGTGACTATAGACATCCACTTATGACACCAGGTAACTGCAGACAACCACTTATGACACCATGTGACTATAGACATCCACTTCTGACACCAGGTAACTGCAGACATCCACTTATGACACCAGGTAACTGCAGACAACCACCTATGACACCAGGTAACTGCAGACAACCACTTATGACACCATGTGACTATAGACAACCACTTATGACACCAATGTAACTGCAGACAACCACTTATGACACCAGGTAACTGCAGACAACCACTTATGACACCATGTAACTGCAGACAACCACTTATGACACCAGGTAACTGCAGACAACCACTTATGACACCATGTAACTGCAGACAACCACTTATGACACCATGTGACTATAGACAACCACTTATGACACCAGGTAACTGCAGACAACCACTTATGACACCATGTAACTGCAGACAACCACTTATGACACCATGTAACTGCAGACAACCACTTATGACACCAGGTAACTGCAGACAACCACCTATGACACCAGGTAACTGCAGACAACCACTTATGACACCATGTGACTATAGACAACCACTTATGACACCATGTAACTGCAGACAACCACTTATGACACCAGGTAACTGCAGACAACCACTTATGACACCAGGTAACTGCAGACAACCACTTATGACACCATGTAACTGCAGACAACCACTTATGACACCAGGTAACTGCAGACAACCACTTATGACACCATGTGACTATAGACAACCACTTATGACACCAGGTAACTGCAGACAACCACTTATGACACCATGTGACTATAGACAACCACTTATGACACCAGGTAACTGCAGACAACCACTTATGACACCATGTGACTATAGACAACCACCTATGACACCAGGTAACTGCAGACAACCACCTATGACACCAGGTAACTGCAGACAACCACCTATGACACCATGTAACTGCAGACAACCACCTATGACACCATGTAACTGCAGACAACCACCTATGACACCAGGTAACTGCAGACAACCACCTATGACACCATGTAACTGCAGACAACCACCTATGACACCATGTAACTGCAGACAACCACCTATGACACCAGGTAACTGCAGACAACCACCTATGACACCAGGTAACTGCAGACAACCACCTATGACACCATGTAACTGCAGACAACCACCTATGACACCAGGTAACTGCAGACAACCACCTATGACACCAGGTAACTGCAGACAACCACTTATGACACCATGTAACTGCAGACAACCACCTATGACACCAGGTAACTGCAGACAACCACCTATGACACCATGTCAGTGTTCACCCGTACCTGTAGTATGAGCTTGTAGGTGAGCACACGTCCCAGCGCACACGGCTGACGTTCCCGCGGTGCAGTGCCCATCCTCTTGTCCAGCTGTGCATCCAGCACTGACCGTAGACTACCGAGGGGGGCATACTCGAGGACGAAGCACAGTCGGGAGACATCGACCTTGAGGAGGGAGACGAGGCAGGGATGACGGAGCCGGGAGAGCACTCCCACTTCCTGACGCAGCTGTTGGAACGCCTTCAGCAGCTGTAGCAAAGACAGTCACATGACCCAATGGTGACATCAAGCATTTATTTGTTCACTTACTTGTTCATATTTAAATAATTTTTTATTATTATTAATTTTTTATACGATTTATTGTCTTAATAAATTTATTTATTGTTCGTTGTTTAATATACATATATACATTTGTATGCATGTATATATATATATATATATATATATATATATATATATATTATATGTGTGTGTGTGTGTGTGTGTGTGTGTGTGTGCACAATAAAATAATTAAATAAAAAAAGTATATTATATATTAAAATGAACACTAAATAAATATATTAAGACAATAAATAAATTAAGATAATAATAATGTAATAACACAAATATTAAAACTATGAATATATACGAACAGTATATATAATATACTTTTTATATAATTATTTAGTTGTACATTGTATAATTAGTTTTATAATTAATTTATAATACATTTACAAATAGTCATGATTATGTGTATGTAAAGTGCCAGACAGCAAAGTCACTGATCAGGTGCTATATAAATGTATTTAGATAAGATATTATTATGTATAATATATCTATGTGATAAAACACCAGTTTATGAAAACCTGTGGAAAGCACATAAATTATATACCAAGCGCTGGTAAAGAAACTAGCAAATAAAGCATTTTACAGGGGCTAATACTCCAACTTTACTTCCAGTGGTGCCACCTAGGGAATGATAGATAATTAATAAAATGAAAACTGAAATATTCCTACTTTACTTCCAGTGGTGCCACCTAGGGAATTATAGATAATTAAAAAAATAAAAACTGCCTGATGCATCTGTAGATTGGTCGCTGCCAATAAGTTTCAATAAGGGGAGTAAACTCACTCGGTTTTGGTGGAACTTATAGAGTGGGTCACTATCATCAGACAGGATAGTATCGTCCGCTTCAGTCGGTGCCGTGTTACTGTCTTTGTCCACATTTCCACCAGGCGTCACCACTGTGCAGGTCCCATTCCCCAGCGTGTTTTCGACCGAGTCACCGTCATCGTTGCTGGCGTCTATTGTCTCCTGATTGTCCAAACCCTGACTGCTGCTCGGCGATCGCATTTTCTGTTGCATCATCCAATGAAATGTGTGATGTTGCTTCACTGCCACCCTTGAGCCGTTGAGAAGTCCGCGATAGACGCTTCCCTCCCCTCCTCGACCCAAAAGCTCGGTGTTTGGGTCAAACTCGAGAACGTCCAGATCCTGATTGATGAAGTACTGTGGTGGCAGGTCGTTGAGCCGTAGGTCAGGGACCAGTAACTTTGCGTCGATCTCCACTCGACAGTCCGTCTCACACCTGAGTTGTGTCAGTTTCAAGATGGCCATTGCACAGTCCTGTATGTCAAACATATGCACGTGCTCGAAGCAATCGGCTCGCGTGGCATTGGCGATGCAGTGAGGACAGGGGACCAGTCGTTGTGTTGGTGGGTTGTTGTAGTCTACGATCACGTCCAGACCTGCCACAGTAATACAAGCCTGATTAACACACTCGGAATTAACCATTTACAATTTCATGTTTTTGTTGTTTTTATATGTTGAAGAGCTCTCACGACAACATTGGTCTGCCTTGAATACTCCAATCTTTCATGACAACAGTTGTCTCGTGTGACAATAATACTGGTCTCCCACGACAACACTGGTTTAACCTGGCAACAACATTAAATGAGTCGTATTAAAACTGTTAACTAAACACTATAAATAAATCAAATTAGATAAATAAAAATGTATACTAATTATTACTGTATTTACATGTGTACCACAGCAACACAGGTCTCCCACAACTACAATACTGGTCGCCATGGTAACAACACAGGTCTCCATGGCAACCTCACACATACCTGGGAACCATTCCTCAATGAGCGAATCGATCTGGTCAACAACGAAGCCAAGCAGCAGATGTTCGTCCAGTGGGCAGTAGGTGCTGATGACCACGCCCTCCAAGTCAGCTGACCCAGGGGCGGAGTAGTGGTGGGCGGACTCGACACAGAAGGAGAACTCGTTGTACGTGACGTGGATGCCCTCTTGCCAGTACACACTGGTCGGCGTTGTCAGGCTCTGGTGGCTCTCCCTGGTGGCAGTAGTTAGCAGTTAGTGCTAATGACAAGTCTCTTCTGCATAGTGTTTAGAACACTGGCTGAGGTGATATTTAAATGAAGTTGACTATTTACATATTTTTAACTATGTTACTAATACGTTTTAAAGTTTGATTGTCTTCTTATCTTTATGCATGTCTAATTTTTACAAAGTCAATTTAGTATTGTATTTAACTTATTTGTTTTATTGAATTACTTTATTTATTTAACTTATTTTAATATATTTAACCAATTTATTTAACAACATTTCTTAGTTTATATCTATATATGTATTGACTTATTTTATATTGTTAGCAGGCAGGTTATTAACCCAGACACATGGCGCTTTATAAATGTTTCCAAATAAATAATACAAATATTAGTTAAGATTTGGCGATATATTAAAAAAGTATTTTATATATAGGCCTAAGTATGAAATAGTAAAATAAAATATCCATTGCATTACTTATTATACCTATATATATGTGCATGGAATATAATATAATATAATATATAGTAAACAAAAACTAAATAAAACTAAAATTCAACCGTCCATCCATTAATTCAATTGCAGTCATCCACACACACCTGTGCACACACCCATTGGTTCACTCATCTATTCACTTACTCATTCAATCATCCATTCATTTATCAATTCACTCATCCAGTCACCCATCAATTCACTCATCACTCCACACACCGAACCACTTATCCATTCATTTGTCCAATCACTTTTCCATACACTCATCCATGCCCTCATCCATGACCACAGTTGTACACAGAAACATTTGAGTGGTCAGTGCACCTGAGTCTGGCCATGAGGATGCACTGACTGGTCAGTGGCGTGTCCTTGCCCTGAGACTGGACCGGGCACTCTGTGGCGAACTGCTGCACCATGACCAGTATGCGAGTGATGAGTCGACTCCAGAAGCCACTAGGAGTGTGCACCATCTTGTAGAACCGATACAACACATTGGTGGAGCCCATGCTGATGTCTGGCCTTCTGTTGGACAACTTTGATGGGATGAGTAGTCTGCAAGGAGAGGAATGTAGACCTAGAGAATATGTAGCTGATTATAGTGACATAGTGTCAGTGAAAACAAGACAGGTTTAACTTATAGTGCACACCAAGAGAAAGAAAAAGTTAGAACAACTAGTAACAACTGAGAAGATTGAACGGAACAGATCAAGAGGACGTCAGAGAATAAAAATATTTGATAGTCTGTCGACATGGTATGGATTGAGCACAACAGAACTACTAATAACAATGAATGACCTTGCAGTTTGATCACCGTCGTCTGGGTGGCCAGAAGAAGAACCCGGAAGTATCTTGTAATTAGGCTCTTCGTCAGGTGGTTGATTTGTGTGTGTGTGTGTGTGTGTGTGTGTGGTGTGTGTGTGTGTGTTGTTGTGTGTGTGTTGTGTGTGTGTGTGTGTGTGTGGGTGTGTGTGTGTGTGTGTGTGTGTGTGTGTGTGTGTGTTGTTGTGTGTGTGTGTGTGTTGTTGTGGTGGTGTGTGGGTGGGTGTGGGTGTATGTATGTAGGTCCTTGTTGAGTTGAAGTGCCACCTCAAACTTACTTCTCCTTGTTGAGTTGTAATGCCATCTCAAACTTACCTCTCCTTGTTGGGTTGAAGTGCCACCTCAAACTTACCTCTCCTTGTTGAGATGAAGTGCCACCTCAAACTTACCTCTCCTTGTCGAGCTGAAGTGCCACCTCAAACTTACCTCTCCTTGTCGAGTTGAAGTGCCACCTCAAACTTATCTCTCCTTGTCGAGTTGAAGTGCCACCTCAAACTTACCTCTCCTTGTCGAGTTGAAGTGCCACCTCAAACTTCTCCATGAGTTGGATGTACTGTGTGAGCTGAACCTTCTGGAAGGGAGCATCACTGAACAGCAGACTGTGGGCCCTCTCCATGGGAAGGATCCCTTCCTTCACGGATCGGTGCACTTCCTGAAGACAAACTAGGTTACATCCCTTGCTTCACGGGTCAATGCATTTTGGATGTAAATGTTTTTTATTTTAACATTTTGAAGATGAAATATTAAAAAGATGTAAAATACACAAATACACAGCCTTACTTTAAAGTGAGGTGCCCACTCCTGGGTTTTATTTTTTCATTTAATATTACGTTCTTATAACATGCCAGTTGAAGGTTTACTGCTGTAGTTTGTGTTTAGTTACATTATTAAATTCATAATAATGTTCGCAATTAGAAAAAATATTCCTGCAACATGTTCAAATGATAAACAAAACATTCTGTTTCAAAACAAAATTGATTGGCTATAATGCTAGGGCATGCAGAGTTAACCGCAATACCCTTTGATGTTTAACTTTCCCACGTTCTAGACTGCAGACTTCCCATTACAATTTACTGCTCTGCCAATTCTTGGCAGAGGAGCTGGCACCCTCCATTTAAACATATTCAAAACATACACCTTCAAACAATAACAAAAACAACAACAAAAACAACAACAACAACAACAACAGTGAACTTTTTAAACTTTTGAGTGCAAACAAAGTTGCTACTTACGTCAACGCTAATGAACTTAGCCAGGAGTTGAGCGAGCCACGAGGGGTCGATGAAGTAGAGGGTGTTGAGGCCATGCAGGGGTTGACTGTAGTGTAGAAGCACCCCCGCCTCAGTCAGAAACCTTGTTGCTACGGGCAACAGAAAAGTAGGTCATGGTCCACTGAACATTTTTATAGCTGTCCCATTAAAAGGATTATAATACTGGAGTGGTGATGCCTTTTTTCCGTAGGGTGTCACTTCATGTGTTAGGGGTGCACACAAATAAGTGTAGCTCATTAATATGTAGCTGACTTCTAATTTGCTGTTATTAAAGGAACAAGCAACAGTAATGTTAAAAAAAACCCAAAATCCTACCTACCATTCCATATAGTATGTGACGTCACACCCCAGAAGTGAAATGCCCAAAATGTCACACAGAGGCTCAGTAATTCTCCATAAACACTTAATAAATGATCTAAGAATTAGTTTAAAAATTATAGCATGTGATACAATAGACAGTGTTTAATGGATTGGGCATTTTTGTTTGTTTTATTGCTTTATTTAAAAGGGAAAACTAGGAGAATTGCTACTATGAATGGCACCCTATAATTAAAAAAATTAGGTTCTGGCTGGTACTACACTGTACAAACATACAGGTCCAGAACATGGTTCCCCAAAGAATTCACAAATGGCGTAAAAGTGAGCAATTAATGACATAAAGTGTCCCAAATTGATCGGTGAAGTTTGGAACAACTGCAGAAAATATGTGTAACGTCATGAGCAATTAATTCACATGTTTCAATCATTTGGTGTATATTCCATAAAACTAGCAGAGCCCATAAACCATGTAGAATAAAACAAATTATGTTAGTTTCCCTGATGTGTCCTGCATGAATGCTTCAATGTCTGGCATCTGAGATGCAAATCATCTGTAAGGTAAACAATAGCATAGCCACACACATGCACACACTAGCTAAATATCCCAGTTGGATGTGTTGGTACGGAGACAGAATTGATACCCACCCAGAGTCAGCTCTTCTGGAGTGTTGATGTCATTCTTGGGGATCAGAGAAACCAAACAACTGAACTCTTCATGCGTCATGATTGGGAGGTCATTTTCCTTCTTTCTTTTCTTTGCCTCCCGCAGCAGGAGTTTCTCAAGATCTAGGTAGCTGCGTGGCACCTGAATTAAAAGTCAAAAAGAGTTAGAATGGTAAGGTTTTATATAGCCTGGTAGCCATGTTCAAAATGATGCTGAGTTGATAAGAACTCTTACTCTACCAACTATGCCACTGCACTCTAGTCAGGTGACCAGGGCCTGTACATTTGAAATTCAAGGCAACTCAAGACCTTTCAAGGCAATTTTAAAAAGAAATTCACGACCATTTTAACGACACATGTATTTTTAATTGCAGTAAATTAAGTTAACAAAACAAAAACGCTCTTCTGTTTACGGTCCAACCACGCACTATAGTCTGCGTTTTCAAGCCAACTGTCTGGAAGTTTAGCGTGACTCATCTTTGGTAGAGGATTGAAGGATTGCACCACACTCATTCAACTTACTTACTCAACTGGGAATAAAACGTCGCTGATCATGATGAAATGCTGATTGCCCAATGAGCACACAAGTTATTTTAGCATGTGGACTTTCTTGACACCGACAATGACGTAGACTTCTGCTGACCGCCACTGACCCACAGCTGTTTCTTGTCAAATGTTGAGTCAAAAATGATTTTACTGACCTTAATTCAAGGCTTTTCAAGACTACTTTGTAAAATTCAAGGATTTCAAGGGTTTGAATTTGGTCCAATAAGATTCAAAGGTTTTCAAGACTTTCAAGGCCCCGAACGGACCCTGCCAGTGACTGACCTTGCGTCCAATAAGCTTCCTGTGTTTTCCGGCTTGACCACTGGTGCTGGTGCGTCGGTCCTCTATAGTGGACGCCACTGTGTAGATGGCCTCCACCAGAGAGCTGATACCTGGCACGGTCAATCAAGCCTTGCATTACAGTCACCTCCATAATACAGTCACCTTGTTATTAAGGTCACACTCAGCCGTACTTGCTTTAACAAAATTCAGAGGTGATCAGATTTGATAATATGGTCACCTTGCTATTCAAGTCACCTTGGTCTAATTGTGAGGGTGGTCTTAATATGGATAGTATACAGTCTTAATTGGGAGGTTCTGTTGTCTTCATATGCAGGTTGTATGGTCTTACCAGGGAGGTGTTATGGCCTTAATGAGGAGGTTCTATAGTCTTAATATGGAGGTTCTATGGTCATAATGGCGAAGTTCTGTGGTCTCAATAGGGAGGTTATATGGTCTTACTGGGAAGGTTTTATGGTCTTAATGGGAAGGTCATATGGTCTTAATATGGAGCTTCTATGGTATTAATGGGGATGTTCTATGATTTTAATGGCACAGTTTTGTGGTCTTAATAGGGAGGTTCTATGGCATTAATGGCAAAGTTCTATGGTCTTAATGGCAAAATTCTGTGGTCTTAATGGAAAGGATTTATGCTCTTAGTGGGAAAGTTCTATGGTCTTAATAGGGAGGTTCTATGGTTCTTAATAGGAATATTCTGTTGTCATATTTGGTGTGTGTACATTTCAGTTTCACAAACATATCGCGAGCTCTACATGGTTAAACAAACTTGCAACAGAGGTCTATCTCTGAAATAACTGTTATACCTGGGGCAAGTTCACTAATATAAAGAGCTCTTAAGAAAATCAATCTTTAAACAAAATATGTTGTTAAATTAAATTAATTTTTTCAAGATGCCAATATCCACTGCCATATTACCGAGAACACTATTTCCATGACATTGTGTTCATTGTATTGACAGTTTTGTAGGTATTCAAGTTCAATGTTAAGGATAAAATATGGTTTTAAATACGAAAATTAGGTTTAAGAGCTTGTAACAATGTTATTGAAATAGTCCCCTGATGTTCATCAGTATGTGAAATACAAATAAAAAAGTTGTGAAAAAAATTTGCAATGCATGATGGGAACCTTCTCCAGTGGTGCCAGAAACTTCAACAATGCGGCAGATCCAGGGGAAGGTTTCTCCGTAGATCCGGCGGATCATCTCACGAAGGTTACAGATGTTTTCTCTTCCCGTCTTCGAGAGACAGTCCAGGAAAGTTCCGACAATGACCACGTATGAGTTGGGGGCATGAGCCTATAAACACACACCGGTCACTTAGTGGTCAACATAGCATTGAGTGGACATAATTGCTTTAAGTGGTCAAAATGGTAAGCAGTGGTCAAATAATGGTTACAATTTTAGTGGCTAAAACAGCCTAAATAGCCAATAAGCCTCTAAGGTTACCCAGGTCACTCTGTGGACAACATTGTGTTAAGTAATCAAAATAGTATTAAAATGCACAACTCCACGCTAAGAGGATTAAGCAAGTCCAGTGGAAACTTGCTTTACCTCTCAATTAGGGTCAGCCCCATAATATGTTTTTATCTGTGTGGAATAGACAATCAGATTTGCTAATACAGTCACCTCACAAACCAGGTCAGTCTGACCTTAATTGTCAGGTTCCCCGGTAAATGGGGTCAACCTGTTCTGCTAATAAAATTTTGCTAATACAGTACCTCACAAATCAGGTCACATAGGTGACATTAATTCTCGGGTTTCCCTGCAATTAGGGACGCCAGCTACCTGTTTTGCTAACACAGTCTTGCTAATGCAGTCACCTCACAGATCAGGTCACAATTGTAAGGTTCCCCTGTAATTAGGGACACTGGCTACCTGTTTTGCTAACACAGTCTTGCTAATGCAGTCACCTCACAGATCAGGTCACTCCAGTGACCTTAATTGTAAGGTTCCCCTGTAATTAGGGACACTGGCTACCTGTATGTCCAGTAGCCACTGGCGGAGACTGGCCACTCCCATCGTGTGGAGACGGAGGTCGTAGACAAGGAGATAGATGGCTGCCGGTGACAGAAAGATCTTGTGTGTGACGTAGTAGTCACTCTGTCCCGCAAAGTCCCACATCTGAAAGGTGACGTCTGGGAAACCATCCTTGCTCTGGAAGAAAGGTCGGGAGGTTAGCGGTCAGGTTTCGGGGTTGTTTCCAGAATTGTTTTTTATTATTTCTATGATTTCTGTAGCAGTAGTAAGCAGAAATATCGCGATTTAAATTTTGTCTGATTTCTTACTTGTCCTGGGGACAAGTAGAAAAACATCTATGTAATAATTTGCTTGTCCAACAACTACATTTCAAAACCTACTTATCCATATGTAATTTAAAATAGCTTACAGTCGACTAGTGTATGCTGATATACCTGTCAACCCTATGAAAGGCAAGTCATGCTAGACTTTGAGGGTCAAGTTGATAAAAAACGGTGCTGCTCTACACTTTCAATTGTCCTGTGGACAACAAGCAGTAAACATTTTACTCATGCTTTGGGAAATTCCGTTGTTGCAGAAGCGAATCTATATATAATATATATATATATATATATATATATATATATATATATATATATATATATATATATATATATATGTGTGTATGTGATTTATATATATATATATATATATATATATATATATATATATATATATATATATATGTATATATATATATAATATATAATATATATATATATATATTACATGTTTGTGTGTACATATACTTGTAGATTTAACTAGTCTCCTTTGTCATATGGATAAGGAAACCATAAAAAAATCAAAAATTATATATAACATCTATGTAACATGTTTAAATAACAATGTACAGTTGTTAAAGTTGTGTATTTTTACTAGATGTTTGTACTCATTTAAAACACACGTTAGCATTAACAAAATTAACAGAACACTAATTTACATAATTTTATCATCCAATGTGAAATACGAAATCTTTCCTAATACTGCAACCAGGGATGAATTGAAACAACAAAATGAAGCAACATGCAGGGACCATTCAGATTTAAGAACACACAGAATAATGTAACTACATGTGTAGTGCAAAAAGTATAATTTACAAAAGATGAGACAGAAGACTATCCCAGTATTTACCTTTGCTTTCATTTTCTTTCTCATGGTCTGTCCGGAGAGTGTCATTTCACGTATCACAATCCCATTGGTTGAAATGTTTGGTGGAGGGGTTTTACCTCGGAGTGCTTCCACCAGGGTACTCTTTCCCTTGCTCTGTTGGAAAGAGGCAAAATAGTGACATGCTGTCCAAGACCATCAACTTTATCTTCTGATTGACTGCTGTTGCCACCGACCCAAAATTGTGAATAATTTGCTTGTCAAGACCTACTTTATATCGGATATAACTTAATGTTGCATGCCATCTTGTATCTTCGATAGTGACTTACTGCCTTGTCCATGACCATCAACTTTATCTTCTGATATGACTTACTGCCTTGCCCACAACCATCAACTTTATCTTCTGATATGACTTACTGCCTTGCCCACGACCATCAACTTTATCTTCTGATATGACTTACTGCCTTGCCCACGACCATCAACTTTATCTTCTGATATGACTTACTGCCTTGCTCACGACCATCAACTTTATCTTCTGATATGACTTACTGCCTTGCTCCACGACCATCAACTTTATCTTCTGATATGACTTACTGCCTTGTCCACGACCATCAACTTTATCTTCTGATATGACTTACTGCCTTGTCCACGACCATCAACTTTATCTTCTGATATGACTTACTGCCTTGCCCACGACCATCAACTTTATCTTCTGATATGACTTACTGCCTTGTCCACGACCATCAACTTTATCTTCTGATATGACTTACTGCCTTGTCCACGACCATCAACTTTATCTTCTGATATGACTTACTGCCTTGTCCACGACCATCAACTTTATCTTCTGATATGACTTACTGCCTTGCTCACGACCATCAACTTTATCTTCTGATATGACTTACTGCCTTGTCCACGACCATCAACTTTATCTTCTGATATGACTTACTGCCTTGCCCCCACGACCATCAACTTTATCTTCTGATATGACTTACTGCCTTGTCCACGACCATCAACTTTATCTTCTGATATGACTTACTGCCTTGTCCACGACCATCAACTTTATCTTCTGATATGACTTACTGCCTTGCCCACGACCATCAACTTTATCTTCTGATATGACTTACTGCCTTGTCCACGACCATCAACTTTATCTTCTGATATGACTTACTGCCTTGCCCACGACCATCAACTTTATCTTCTGATATGACTTACTGCCTTGTCCACGACCATCAACTTTATCTTCTGATATGACTTACTGCCTTGCTCCACGACCATCAACTTTATCTTCTGATATGACTTACTGCCTTGCTCACGACCATCAACTTTATCTTCTGATATGACTTACTGCCTTGCCCCCACGACCATCAACATTATCTTCTGATATGACTTACTGCCTTGCCCATGACCATCAACTTTATCTTCTGATATGACTTACTGCCTTGCCCCCCACGACCATCAAATTTAACTTTTGATATGACTTATTGCCTTGGCCCCCACGACCATCAACTTTGTCTTCTGATATGACTTACTGCCTTGCCCACGACCATCAACTTTACTTTTAGTATGACTTACTGCCTTGCCCATGACCATCAACTTTATCTTCTGATATGACTTACTGCCTTGCCCATGACCATCAACTTTATCTTCTGATATGACTTACTGCCTTGCCCACGACCATCAACTTTATCTTCTGATATGACTCGGACCTTCGTAGTTCGACTTTGAGATAGGCCAGGACATCCCTGCTACGAAGAACACCACCTGAGAAATGGAAATGAGGAATATCTGTGATATGTTGTACACATAAGGATGCATGCATCGATGCAGATGCATGCAAACAGGACACACCATACACGCATGAATATATGCACAAAACATATTATACACACATGCATGCTCATAAATGTACACACAGATACACACAAAAACACACACATACATGAACACACACACAAACCCTCACACACACACATACACACACATAAATCTTCACACACACACACACACACACACACACACACACACACACACACACACACACACACACACACACACACACACACAACACACACACACAAACACACCACACACACACACAACACAAGTACACACACACAAACAGTACACACACACACATACTCACACACACCATACACACAAACACACACAAACATGCACACGCACATGCACACACACACAAACAAACACATCCTCACACACATATAAACAGTACACACAAACAAACAGTACACACACACACACACACACACACACAACTCACACACACCATACACACACACACACACACACACACACACACACACACACACACACACACACACACACACACACACACACACACACACACACACATACACAAACACACACACAAACACATCCTCACATACATATAAACAGTACACACACACAAACAGTACACACACACACACATACTCACACACACCATACACACAAACACACACAAACATGCACACGCACATGCACACACACACAAACAAACACATCCTCACACACATATAAACAGTACACACAAACAAACAGTACACACACACACACACACACACACACATACTCACACACACCATACACACACACACACACACACACACACAACACACACACACACACATGCACACACACAAACACATACACAAACACATCTCACACACATATAAACATACACACACACAAACAGTACACACACACACACACACACACTCACACACACACACACACACACACACACACACACACACACACACACACTACCACAGACACCACACACACACGCACGCACGCACGCACGCACGCACGCACGCACGCACGCACGCACGCACACAACACACACCACACACACACACACACACACACACACACACACACACACACACTATAACAGGATGCATGTGTTACCTGTGTAGATCTCTTGTGGAATGTCCTTCACGGTGAGTCCTACCATGCCGAGGTCGTAGCAGTTGAGTAGTGTACCAAGTTCATAGGGCAGATGATGAATCCTGTCGTTACTGCACAGAGATGCAGATGTTGCATTTAACGATTATCTAAATTTGATTCATGTGTTGATTATGATAAATGATAATAACTAAGATGTTGGCTTAGGTTCACATGAATGTGATGACTAAAAGAAAATGTACATAAAGATAACAAACTGAATTAATTTTAATTGAATTTATTACCAACAACAAAACAAAATATTATATATATATATATATATATATATATATATATATATATATATATATAATATTTTGTTTTTTGCATGTATTACTGAATTAATCTCTATATATATATACTCACAGGTGATCCTACCATGCACAGTAGCAGTTGAGTATGTACCACAGTATCAATGTGCAATGATAATACCTATCTAATAATCAAGAGATGCAGATGTTGAAAGGAAATGCAAGAAGTGAAACACTTATTATTTGTATTCCCTAAAAAATCTAAGTAATTTCTTATATTACATAAACACAATGTTGACTAGAATATTACACACACATTACATTATGTATTAATACATATACATATAATAATATATATATACACACACAACTATATATATATATATATATATATATATATATATATATATCAGTATATATTATTAATATATATATTATTATATATATATACATATATATATATATATATATATAATAATAATAAACATGTAGAAAATAAAATACAAAAAATATGATAGTCAAATAACTTCTGTATCAGAAAAAGAACAACAAAATTTAAGTCACATAAAATGAGAAATGACTCACAAACTGATGTCAAGTCGCTGTAGACTCGTGAGTCCGCACACACTCAGTGGCACATGACTCAGTTGGTTGTGACTTAGGTCAAGGTCAGTGAGCCAACTGCCGAAAATTTGCGGTAACTCAACGGTGTTGGCACTCGCCAGGGTGGCGCTCACTGTTGGAGGTGTTGGGGACGATCGCCGTGACAACAGCCGCTTCACAATGGTGCTGCAACCAGATGGCGCTTTGATCGGCTCGGTGAATTAATACAACTAGAGTATTACTGATGATAAATCTACTTCTTGGAGCAATGTTGATGGTTAAATTAACTTTGGTTTATTGCGTTCTTCAGGAATTTAATTGTGGAATATATTATAACACCTTTTACAAAAACAATCAGACTATGTAGTTGTAAATAATATTTAATTAGTTACAGCGCCATATCCACAACTGCTCATGATGCTTTACAATACATGTACATTATATGTCATAAAAACTCATGATCATTAAATTAAAATATTAGTACTAAGCTAGACAGTTAAACTTAATATTTTGCAATATGATAGTAATAACCATGAATGAATTAATAGGCAATAAATAATTAGAATATGGTAAAATGTTAGTTTAAAATAAACAGGATATCATATGGCATAACTATTGCACTGCAATTTATTGTAATACATAAATTAATCTCAAAAATATATACCCCGGTTGTAGTAAAAAAAAAACCCGAGTGAGTACGCATATATACTCACCTTCCCTGTCTCACAATAGGAGGCATACTGTTACTCAGGCGATTGTGTGACAAATTCAACACCTCCAGTTCCTCACATTCCCACCAGGTGGGGTTGGGCAAGGAGCGGAGCTTGTTGTACGACAGGTCCAACTCTTTGAGTGAACCTTTCATCAAGGAAAGAAGGAACTTAGTTCTCGCCCGTGTAAAATCACATGAAATATATGTAAAACTTCTCCTAAACAGATTTTCCATAGTCATCATTTGCTATGTATTTGCTCATTACATTGTTGAGTGAAGGTGTAATTTTGTGATTTGGGTTTTGAGGTATTTTTTTAAAGGTATTGTATTAATAGTGTATTTATATGTATTTATTTCGTACTATTTTATGGATGTATTTTATGAGTTCTCCAAAGGAATTTCCCTTTCGAGATAATAACATTTTATTGTACTGAACTGTATAGATGTGATGATGGAATGTAGACTGACATGCTTGATGGCCCTGGTTCAATACTCGCATGTGGCAGACATATTATATTTGGTGATAAAACCTGACTCCCAGCATTGGGAACTGTGTATCCCTCATGAATTGAAAAATCATGTTAATGTTGGTCCCATCCCGATTTGGCACAAAAAAGAACCACTGAGGACGACAAGCACCCTGAGAGTAACCACCCTCGGTGCCAGCATAGAAAGGTCAGCTTGAATTAATGTTCTGAAAAAGACTGACTCGTTCTATGAAAGATCAGAACATCTGAACCACAATATATACAGACTAATCAGTTAATAGAACCCTGCTGAGTGCTGGAAACAACTAGAACTAGAAGAAACTTGAAGAAACTAGAAGAAACATGAAGAAACTAAAAAATAAATTAGAAGAAACATGAAGAAACTGAAGAAACATGAAGGAACTATAAGAATCAAGAAGAAACTAGAAGAAACTAGAAGAAACTAGAAGAAACTAGAAGAAACTAGAAGAAATTAGAAGAAACTAGAAGAAACATGAAGAAACTAGAAGAAACTAGAAGAAACATGAAGAAACATGAAGAAACATGAAGAAACATGAAGAAACTAGAGGAAACTAGAAGAAACTAGAAGAAACTAGAAGAAACATGAAGAAACACGAAGAAACATGAAGAAACTAGAAGAAATTAGAAGAAACTAGAAGAAGTTAGAAGAAACAAGAAGAAACTAGAAGAAACTAGAAGAAATTATAAGAAACAAGAAGAAACATGAAAATACTAGAAGCAAGAAGAAACATGAAGAAACTAGAAGAAACTAGAAGAAGAAACATGAAGAAACTAGAAGAAGCAAGAAGAAACATGAAGAAATTAGAAGAAATTAGAAGAAATAAGAAGAAACAAGAAGAAACTAGAAGAAACTAGAAGAAACTAGAAGAAGCAAGAAACATGAAGAAACTAGAAGAAATCAGAAGAAACAAGAAGAAACATGAAGAAACATGAAGAAACTAGAAGCAGAAGAAACATGAAGAAACTAGAAGAAATTAGAAGTGACTAAGGCATGTAGACTGACCAAGGCGACAGACGCTCTGGTTCAGCTCCTGGATGATGTTGTGTGCGAGACGCAGCTTCCGCAGACTCTGGCCCCAGTAGTCCTCAACGCTACATGCCAGTGACAACAGGAAGTTCTCAGATAGGTCCAGCTCCCTCTGGTGGCAAACACATGCAACAGTTGGTTATTTGTGGTTGATAGAATGGGTATGTTTCAG